>JAMWYP010000978.1:0-12690 GCA_025563575.1 Acacia pycnantha | reverse complement strand
TTGAGAATGCCGTAGCGCAAATCGAAGTTCGAATCCCGATATAACTTTAAACACCTCCGGTTGCACATCCAGCGTACGTTATTTCTAAGGGGAAATTAATTCCACTTGTGGTTGAAGAGAGCGAAGATGAACAACCTTCGTCGACCGAGACCGAGACGCAGAGTCCTAGCTTCGGCCGCTTGTGATTGTTGGACGCCTATCTTTAGAGGTTTAGGACTTCAATAGGAATCCTTGTTAGGAACTTTTTGTTTGTCCTACTTGTATGTACTTGGCCGTGAGCCATAACTTGTAGGGCGCAAGCCTCCATATATATGAAAAGTATTTTCCCTCCGCATATGGTTCATACTTATTATGACCATGGCATCCGAGCTCCATTGTGCACAATTATGTTTGACGGAGGTCTTGCTTATCAACATATTTGTTTTTTGCTTACACCGCATAAATGTAGCAGCTTACCACTTTAATGTTAAAACTAATCTTGGCATCATAAATCCATATGCACCCGTAATTCAACATGATTTGGCTTCTATATGTTTAAATTGGACATGATTTTGGAAGTCGGACTTGAAAATCCTGACTTCTACATGTTTACTTCAGACATGATTTTGGAAGTCAGGTTTCACTACCCTGACTTCTACATGTTTAAATTGGACATGATTTTGGAAGGGAAGACTGGTTTCATTACCATGCCCTCTACATGTTTAAATTGGACATGATTTTTGAAGACATCTGTTTCATTACCCCGCCTTCACATGTTTAACTCGTACATGATTTTGGAAGACGAGTTTCATTACCCCGAATTCTACATGTTTACTGGATATGACTTTCTAAACTGGTTTCATTAGCCCGAATTTACATGTTTTCTTCTGACATTATTTTCGAACCCGGGTTTCATTACCCTGAATTCTACATGTTTTATCATCATTTCAGCGGGTAGAAATTGGGCTAACTAACCCTTTCATTCATGGATTCACCCAAGACGTCTTCCATAAAAACCATGCCGCGCTATAACAAATAAACTCATTACATGATTTTGCAATAATGTCGCCTCTCAAGTTTTGGGGGTCACTATAATAAGCCTTCAACTTGTCCGCATTCCATGTTCGCCCCAAGCCTTTCTTTTTCAACGTCTCCAATTTGTAGGCCCCTTTCCGAGATTATTTGCAAGCAGGAAGGACCTTCCCAATTGGAAGCAAGCTTGCCTCTCTTTAGCATTTTTGTTGCTAATGTCGGCCCTCCGAAGGACGAGGCTTCCTTGACGAACGACCGCGGTCATACCTTCTGCTATACCGAGTTGAGATGAGTTGCTTAGCCAAGGTAGATCTCGCAATGTGTCGCGATTCGGACCTATCCACCAAGTCCATCTCCATCGAAATTGCGTTATTGTTTTCCTCCTTTCGCTTTGAAGGGCTGTGACCCTTCGCCAAGACGACTCTCCAATTTCGACTGGGATCATGGCTTCACATCCATATGTTAGCCTAAAGGGTGTTTCCCCAGTTGACGTTTGGATACTGTCCCGCACTCCCCACAAGACATAAGGCATCGTTCATCCGTTTTCTTCAATCCATCCACTATGACTTTGTTTGCTGCTTCAGCTTGTCCATTGGATTGTGGATGCTCTACCGATGCGAAGTGTTGTTGGATATGGAAATCAGACACCAACTTTTAAAAGCTCTTGTCGATAACTGAGTTCCATTGTTTGTGACGATCTTGGCCGGTATGCCAAACCGAGATATAATATTCTTATGCAAAAACTTTTGCACCCGAGCCGACGTGATCGTGGCAACCGGCATTGCCTCAATCCACTTGGTGAAGTAGTCAACAGCCACGATAACCCATCGCAACTGACCTGCATCTCGTTTGAATGGTCCTAACAAGTCCATACCCCATTTGAAAAATGTCCATGGTGCTGAAATCACTCGAAGTCAAGCCGGAGGTGATATGATAGTGTTAGCATGCTTTTTGGCAAAGCCTATCGCATTTTTGAACATGATCCTTAGAATTCGCTGTCATTGTGGGCCAAAAGTAGCCGCCGTAGCGGTTTCGAGCGCCGCCTTAGCTCCTATTGGGGGGCCTTATTCCTTCATGGATCTCTGCGAGGACATACCGGGCTTCACTTGCCGCGAGACATTTCATCATTGGAGAAATGATAATTGAATATTTTATACACTTATTTTTGTCTCTTGAATAATAATTTAGGACCCTTTAGCTAATAAATAATGGCTTTTATGTTCATTTGGGCCTTGGGCCTTTTATTGCATTTTAGTCATTTTTAATAATAAAATCCCAGTTTTTTGTTGCTTCACTATGTCTACCATAACTCTTGAACCAGACATTGGATTTACCTCATTTTTGTCTCATATTTCAGATGATTCAGAGATCTACAATTGTTATGAAGACATCAAGAGCAAATTCGGTCAAGAAGGCGGTCAATTGTGGAGCCAAAGTCGAATGTACAATTCTGGATTTTATTTGGACCCGAATTTTGTAATTTAAGTCCACTTTATTTTATTTCTCGTTGGGGGCTAAAACCATTAGAGCCCATTTTCGTTTTAGGTTATTTTTAAGTAATAGCCGCCAAAAACATTAGGCATTCACGTTTTTGACATTAGATGGATCAATAGAAGTTTTCGAATTCTCTCAACCGTTCTTCGCATGTTCTTAGGGTTCTTCGGTTCTTCATCTTTTCTTCGCTTTTTCCAGCTCATGCTCGGCTAAACCCCGTGATTGACCCAACGATGAGGATTCCATGATTCGTCCAGAGAACTCAGGCCTAATCCCTAACTTAATCAATTTCGTTTTCATCTTATCGGATTCCCACTGAAATAGTTCAATATTAGATTTAATATTCGGTTTGGTTCATCCTAAGGACCGAGTTCCGACTAGGCTTTAGTGTTGTCGCAAGGATGCACGTTGATACGCCACTCGTTCAAATAAATTCTGACTACCGCCTAAGGGAGGGATTCTCCTGATGAATGCACAGATTTCGATTCATCCGGAACCAAACGTGATTAGTTATATTCTGCTCAATGATGCATGATTCTAGAATACGAACGTTGGGTTGGTCGTTTTAATCTGTTTAAGTCTATAAACGTTTTCTATCTCGTTTCTACATAGTTCTGTTTATTCCAATCCTATTTCGTTTAATTCATGTTGAATCATAAAACCCTAAAACCCCCAATTTTACCATTCGTTTCACCGTTGTTGTTAATCAAAACCCTCTACAAGTTCGTTGGGAAACGACCCAGTTCCCTAATTCCGCAAATCATTAATCGAACTTGGTTTATTTTGGAGACACGGCAAATCTCTTTCCAAGAATGAAAACTCTTCGATACAACCGATCATTGACGAGTACATACGAAGCCGCCGTTCTCAGCCTTTTGCTTCTAATGGCTCATCGGGTGGATTCTCTCTCCAGATAATCAAGAATGGGTTTTCTCCAATCATTGGTTTCGAGATGACCATCACGCAACTACTGTTCCAATAGGCTTTGCTTAACAATGGTACGGTGATTTCCTGGGCTCTTAGTACTTGCCGCCTTAGACAAGACGTCGCCCTCACATTTTCTCCTCTTGGGATGTACGCTATGGTTACTTCATCGAATTCCGTGATGATCTCCCTCACCTTCCCCAAAAATTTAATCATCAGTGATCCTTTTGCACGATAAGTTCCATTAATCGAGAAGCTACTAACCGAGAATCTCGGTGGAAACATGTACTTGATTGAGCCCCATTTTCCTTTGCTTGAAGCAATCCGAGAATTAAAGCCTCATATCTCGGCTTGGTTGTTTGAGGTTGAAAATTGAAGCGTAAGGATAGCTCCAACAAGATACCTCGAGACTTTCAACGATAATTCCGGTCCGCTTCCTTTAACATTTGATGACCCATCGAGAAACAAACCTTCCAAGTGTCATGGGCTTCGCCTCCCTTATCGGGGTTAACTCCATAACAAAATCTCGCCAACGCTCGGGATTTAATGGCATGCCAAGCCATACACGATATCAAACTCGAGATAGCTCGATAGCCCAACTTACCATCCGTCTCGCTAAATCCGGCCATGGAGAATTTTACTTGATTGGCCGATTTGTACGGACAACAATAGGATGACTTTGGAAATATGGACGAAGCCGCCTTGCCGCTATCAATAAGGAAAATGTCATTTTCTCTAGCTTTTGGTATCGTAACTCGAACCTTGCAAGGCCCGACTTACAAAATACACCTCGAGCTCACGGCCATCTATGGTTTCACGACCGAAGACTGCGCTCTACACTCCTCGCTCCACCGTGATAGGTACAATATCAAATTCTCCTCCCATGTCTCGTGTCTCGGTCAATACCACCGTGGTGCGGATAAGCCTTTGCTTGATCTTTACAAAAGCCGCATCACATTCTCGCGTCCGATTGCACGACGCCTCTTCCTTCAACAATTTGAAAATGGAAGAGAGTTTTCCGCCGACTTGGGGCGTAAAACCGACAACGCCGCCAATCGTCCGCTAACTGGTTGGACCTCTTACTTACTCTTCGGAGCCTCCATGTTCGCACGGCTCGACATTTGTCCAGGTTCACCTCAATACCTCTATTTGTCAAGCAAAACCCAAGAAACTTCCCACTGGGACCCCAAAAGCCGTAATTATGTATTGTCTCAACTTGTCAAACGTCTTCCGTAGATCCTGCACATGATTGACTCCACTCGTAGAGACTTGATGACTTTATCGTCTATATATACTTCAACATTCTTTGCCAACCGGTCCTCAAAGACCCGATTCATCATTCTTTGGTACGTAGCTCTGTGATTCTTCAAGCCGAAGGGCATCACATTATAACAATAGTTCGCCCTTTCGCAATGAATGTCGTCTTTGCTTGGTCCTGCGGGTACGGCGATACTCGATTGTAATCGAATACACATCCATGAAAGACAACAGTTGAAAACCGGAAGAGCTATCAACCAATTGATCAATACTCGGCATTGGAAAAGAATCCTTCTGGCACACCTTATTCAAGTCCTTATAATCGGTGCAAACCCTCCATTTTCCATTGGGCTTCTTGACAAGGGACGACATTAGATAACCATGTGGTATACCGTACTTCGGATGAACCCGGCTTCCAACAATTCCGCCACATGTGCTTCCAAAGCTTTCCGCCTCGTCTTCGCCAAGTTTTCTCTTCTTTTGGGATACCGGGTGGACCTTGGCCAAACCGCGAGGAAAGTGGCAACAAAAATTTGGATCAATTCCAGTATCTCGAGATGGATACCAAGCAAACACATCTTTATTATCCTTCAAGAACCTTTCAAGTTCTTCTCGTATCTCGGGATCAAGTGTCTTGCCAATTTTTGTAACTGTCCTAGCTCCGTACCAAGAGCAAGGTCCTCCAACTCGCCATTGGGCTCTGCCTTTTGCATTTTCTCCTCCTCGCAAATCCAACTCTACCAAATTCACCGATTTGCCGTTGAGTTTGCCTCGGAATTTTTCTCATATTGGCCCGTGATGGGCAAGTTGGACCACCCTTGGTTTCCTTGACTGTCGGAAGTAGCACCGGGACTCCTTTTGATCGCCCTTCACGGTTATGACCTTATTCTTCTTGTTGACCATCTTCAACTTTTGATGTTTAGTTGATACCAACATATCCAGTATTGAATAGTTGGTCGTCCCAAAATTATATTATACGGGGACGGGAAGTCAAAGAACAACAAACTGAACCTTCTCCGACTTAAAATCATGTTTATCTCCCAAGGTTAGTTTAAGATCAACGTAACCTTGGGACGGTATCCCGACCATTAAAGCCCGTCAAAGTTGTTTTGCACGGTTTCAAAGCGTCCGAATCAAAGTTCATCCTCTTAAACGTGTCCCAGTATGATATCAATAGCACTTCCGTTATCCACGAAGATCTTCTTGACCGACAGTTGACCAAGGTTCCCGTAATTACCAAATCGTCCGTGGTGTCCAAGGGCGACATCCTCTAGGTCCTTACTGGTAAAGCTCAACATGGGGGGATTGGGCCTGCCCGAGTCTTCTTTAAACTTCGGATGATCTCGTATTGAGAGTACCTCTCTGATGTATTTCTACCGTTGACTCGTTGAGTCTCCACCACCACCGAGGCCTCCATCGATTACATTGCAATCATACTTAGCCTCGGGAAACTCATCATCACCGTCCTCTACTGTGCTTTCTCAGTCTCTTCTTTCTTTTCGAAGGCGGGCTCTACTTCGGCTCCGCCGACGCTTGTTATTCTCGCTTTCCACGGGTTTGGATGACGTACTTCCGAGCTTCCCTCACCTGACGAACTTCTCCATAGCATCCTTCAAGTCCCAACATTGCTCGGCCATATGGCCATGTTGATCATGAAATTCACGAACCGAGTCTTGTTTGCGGTGGCCATGCGACCAAGGGGCCGAGGCCTTTCTACCTTCTTCATCTCCGTTGCACATACCTCCTTCCACAATTTCGCCCGTGACACCTTCAATGGGGTGTATCTTTCATATTTGGCGTCCGTCCTACCATCTCTGACTTGCTATTGGTATCACAAACACGAGGATTTTTCTTATATCCTTCATGATTCTCCCTTCCCGAGGTGGAGGGCTCTTAGCCCGTTCTTTGATCACCGAACTCGCCATCTCCATCTCGCTCCAAATCCAAGTATTGTTGGGATCTGTCTCTAAGTTTCACGAGTTGTAGGACTACGCTTCATGATGGATTTCTTTAACGGGATGAGACATCCAAACCGCTATGGCGCAATGCAGGCGTGTACATCTTCCTTCGTGCCCTGGAACTTGTAAGGCCATATTTTTAAACGGTCCGGTACTTGTGCAAGCATTTCCCGGTCCTCGCTAACTTGACCGAGTTGAAACTTCGCTTGGGCCGCGCCTACTTGTTGCGAAGTTCAGCAAAAATTACTGCTCCAATGTCTTCATGTTCGGGATTGAGAATAGTGGTAAAGAATGAAACCACAACCGTGTGTCCCCTAAAGGTTCCCGTAAATAACCGAGCTATAACTTCCTGCTATCCATTTAACCATGATTTCCATTTTAAAGTTGTTCAAATGTGTCAAGGGTCTTGGCTCGCCATATTTTTGTAACTCCCTTGAATCTAAGCCTTAAGGGTATACGGCGGCCATGACTTCATCGGTGAATTGACTGAAGTCGCCTTCACCGGATTCCCTACCAAGTGTTGCCGGTTTGTTTGTGAGACGGGGCGTAGCGGCCCCTTTTTGATATTCAAATCTTCGCGCAGTCGCTTTCCCTTTAATCGAGCCAAGTCACCTTGGCACCCCGAAGAGTATTTGTTTCAGAGCCGCCGTATCACTACTCCGAGTTGGTTCTCGTGTGTCATTGCGACCTATCTCCTCCTCATGGACCTTAGCTTGGTCTAAGTTTTTCCCCGAGGTTCCTCCGCGTTGGTATGCATAGGAGTTGAGGCAACAACCCGACTTGGGCCAAGCACCATTCTCGCCTTCATTATGAACTGCCTCGCTCTTGTTCATTATGCTCCTCCAACATCCGTTGCATCCTCTTCCACTCCTCCGCCGCCATGAGATATTCTCACGTTCTAAATCCTCTCGAATGCGTCGGGCATCCTCTTCCCTCTCGAAGCCGCGCCGAGTCTCCATGTTCTCCATACGTTGGACCAACGATCCCAACGTGTTGTGCAAATGTATAAATGTCGGATTGCCGATTTGAAATTCGGAAGGAGGGTGAGGGATATTTTGCACCGAACCAACCTATGCCCATGTTGCGGTTCCCGACCAGGATGAGGGGAGTTAGCCGTATCTTCGATTTCGCCGCGATCCTCTCAATAGCACGGTTAGTTTCTGAGCAACCGAAGTCCGAATACTGGATCGTCTCGCTCTTGGAGTAGCTTCCGTGGTTGTCCTTTAGCACTGGTCCCGCCGAGGTACCCGATTGCGACTCCCGGTGCTTGCGGCCATGTTCAAGTGGTTATCGGTAGCTTTTGTGATTTTGGGAATCGAAATTTACGGCCCCCACGGTCGACGCCAAATATGAGTCCATAACACTTTGATTTTCACCGCCTTCCTCTTGCTTAGAAGGCTATAATGAAAATATGCAAAGGGTTGAAAATAAGTATAACAAAAACATCTTCATGCATTTACAACTAATTTCGTGCTCATAACAATGCAGCAATTCTCTTGCTGACTTGATGACTTCAAAGAATTTGACTAAGTTTTCTAGTCTACATGCTCGAATGAGTGGACGGTACGCAGGGGTTTTCCAAAAGGTTCAAATGGTAAGGAACCCATATTTTCGGGATAATAAGGTTGGATTCTTTGAGAAATGAATTGGGCTCTTACGTTTGCCTCCATTGACAAATTAGTCACCTTTCCCTTGCAATAAAACCAAACCTCTCACTAAACAAGCAAGGAGGGTCTTTGATTCCTACAAACTTCCCTAATTATGGTGTTTCCTAGAATCCTAATCATCTTGAAGCTTAGAGAGCTAGAGCGGGGGCAACGGGGAGTTTTCAATTTGGCCGAGATTTGGGACGTTCGTAGGAAGGGAGAGTGCGGAGAAAAGGAAAGGACAAATAAGGGGGTCACATATCTCGAGGAAATGTTGGTCATTTGAAAATCCTATATTCCTTCTTAACCTTTGACATAGATTTTGAGATATTGATCCCTTATTTGTCTTTTCTCTATTTTAATAGTATTTTTCTGAAATTTTCCCTTAAAACAAAGATATTTATTGTTATTGTCTCTGTTTGGATTAATAATCGAAATTAGATTTTTATAAAAATTTATTTAAGCAAAAATATCTTCTTCTTTTTTAACTGAAGCAAAAGTATCCTTTTAATAATCTAACTTTACAAAATATTTTATTTTAACGCATTAATTTTATAAAATTTCTTTAACTCTAAACACGACGATTAATAAAAAGGCGACATTTAAATTTTAAATATCAACAAATTATTCACAAATTCTATTATATTGATTTTATTTTTTAAAATAATTTTATTGAGAATAGAAATTTAATATTAATTAATTAATATTATTGGGTTTATGTTTGTTATTTATTATGATTAGATATGAATATTTTATTATTATGATTTGATTTGATTTAATTAGATTTTAGGTTAGGTTAGTATATTAGTTGCCTATAAAAAACCTCTTTGTATTCTCTTTTTATTTTAAAGGATCAATAATATATTCAGAATATTTTCCTTTCATATGATTAATATGATGCTTAAGTCATAATTGCTTGTACACCAAAAAAAGTAAAATTACAAACCAAAATAAATGCAAACAAACTAAGTAAACCGAAAAAGTGTGTATGTGTGAAGTTTGAAAAATGAATAAACAAAAAATAGCAACTGCAACAATAAAATGTGTGTGTGTTTTTTTATACAAAAGAAGAAATGACACTCAGCTAATACCTATGGGAACAGAGTCTCCATTACAATCGGCAAAGTAACACAACAAGATCCTCGTGTGGGTAGTAGACTTCATGAAATCCATGTCCCGGTACTGCATCATCGCTCGCTAGACGTAGTCACGATTACATGAACGAGGCAAATAAGTGACCTTGGTTTCCCATTCCATTTCCACCAATGCTTCTCACTTCCTTCAAAAGGCTGAAGTCTCTGTGATGAGGCCTAAGCTCATGCATGATAAGGTTGAGACATTCCGTGGAGTCTGTTTCAACCACACTTTCCGAAACCCATAGCCCATGCCATTTTGAACCCCAAAAGACAGCCCGCATTTCCCACAGCTAGCTCATCGCCATCATCAAGATGTTGTACGAAACCTTTCAGAACCTTCCCGCAATCGCGGATTAGCCACCGAAAACGCTCCATCCACATTCACCTTCACCCAGTCCTCTTCCGTGGGCGCCACGATTCACGCCTAGGAGCCAAAGTAGCCCCTAAATCTTCGTCCCGGCTAGACGATCTTTAGTGAGATACATACTCTCCACCATAGCACTAGAGCTAGCTATAATGCTATCGTTGGTGTAAAACTTCGCTCAAATACAAATAGGTTCCCCGTCGCCACAACCACCAACAAATGATTGTAAACCTGGATGCCCACTCCCGACTTGCCTCCTTCTGGCCACGTAAATTCCACCACACCCAATCGGAAAAAGTCATGCTACAAAACATACGCCACCGTGTCGGGCTCACCACTTTCCTCCATAGACCTTTCGAGTATGTGCAGGTCCCAAAAACATGAATAGTATCCTCAAACCTATCTCCACATAAGGGGCATCCAAAGATGAGACGTGAGTCCCCTTCTCATTCGACAAGCATTCGTGAGCAACTCGTCGGGCTAGAAGCCAAAGAAGGGTCTTGTATCGGTGTTGGGCACGAACTTTCCACAAGCCGCCCTAATCTCTTCCCCTGTTCCTCCACATTCCCAGCTACCACTTGATAAGCGCATTTGACGTAAAATTCTCCACTTCTCTCCCACTTCCATTTAACTGAGTTGCCATCTTGAGCAATGACTAGACCACCAAGAACTTTATCCCATGTTCGCTTAATTCCAGTCCATACATTGGATCCTGGGGTAGTTGGAGAGATACAAGGAATGAGATCCTCTCCACATTTATACTTATCCCTTACTACCTTGACCCAAAATGAATCCCTTTGCTTCACCAAACCCCATCCCAGCTTCATGAGGAGGGCATGGTTTTGACTCTGAGCATGTCTCAACCCCAAACCACCTCGCTTCTTCTCCTTACATACCTCATTCCAAGCCACCAAATGGGTTCACCGACTCTCCTCTATGCTACCCCACAAAAAGGACCTATTCTCGTTTATCCGTAACATCACGTACATTACTGGGAAAATGAGTGGTTTGCATAGTGTATGCGAATAGCCGAGGAAACCGCGAAACTAGAGTCGATCGACTGCTACAGAAAATGAAGTAGTTTTCCAACGAGACAATCTTTCTTTTTAACTTTATCAACAACCACCAAAACACTCCTTCCCAACCCTCTTGTGATGTAATTGCACCCCAAGATACCTCCTTAGGTCTAGTGTTTGAGACCAATCCAAGATAGAACTAAGCTCGTAGATCTATGATGATTAACATTCTTGGAGAAGAAAACACGGGTTTTAGACGCATTTTCTCGAGTCCCGAGCACTCACAAATTGAGATAGGCGATCACGCACCATCTCCGCCTCGATGGGTGATGCTTCATAAACAAGATAATATCGTCTCGCAAAAAACAAATGAGATATTGGGGACCCTCTTTGTAAGCCTAATCGGTTTCCAAATGTCCTTGGCTATTCTATCTTGAATCATATGAGCCAATTTCTCCATGCAGATAAAAATAAATAGGCGCGAGAGTATCCCCTTGTCGTACACCCCGAGATGACCGAAAACTCCGCCTACTACCATTCCAAAGCAATTGCGATTGGTCGTGCTAAGACATTTCTCCACCACCGGATGAGGTTCCAGGAAGTTTAAGCTCATGTAAGCATGTTAAAAAGAATTTCCAATTGACTCTATCATATGCCTTTTCTAAGTCAATTTTAATAGCCATATACCCTTCTTGCCTCCCATGGTACGCATTGAATGAATCACCTCCCGGGCCACGATGATATTATCCGAACTATGTCTTCTAGGTACAAAGCCGCATTGGTTAGGGAGATAATATGAGGCATAAAATACTTCATTCTATTAGCCACCACCTTGGTGATTAGCTTGTATATAACATTGCATAAGCTAATTGGCCGGAGGTCGTGAAATGTCTTTGGGTGGTCCGTCTTCGGTAGTAGCACAATGAGTGTACCATTCACATCCCGACTTCGCCCGGTGGCCAAATACTGTTTAACAAACCGGACCACGTACTACCCGACCGTTTCCCACTAGTATTGAAAAAATAAAGCATTGAACCCATCCGCACTGGGACTTAAGGGCACCCATACTAAACAATGCTTCTTTAATCTCAATGTCCTCGACATCCCTTCTACACACACTTTCATGTACATCCAAGAGGTTCGGATAAGAGACACCACATACCAAGTTTGGACGCTCCATTACGTCCTCTTTGAATAAGTTCGAAAATACTCCGTCGCATGCGTTTTAATCTTGTCCTCCTCAAAACACCAGTCCCTTCATTAAGACAGATAGCATCAATTCAAGTTGTTCTTCCTCCGACTATTTGCTTTCATATGAAACCATATGGTACTACGATCCCCATCAATTGACCAATTCACTCTTGCCTTCTACGCCCACATTAGAGCTTCTTGCGTCAACGTTGCATCAAGTTCTTGCCATAAGTCCTTCGTAAATCTTCCAAGTACCTAAGGTTACCCTTGAGCAAGGCTTTAGACACACCATCCACTCCGACGAAGAAGCTAGCTCTTATGCCGTTGAACATGCCCGAATACTTCCTTGTTCCACCTATGGCAAGCATGAGTGAAGCTTCCAATATTCTCCCCATCCTTTTGAATGAATCCACTGCCTTTAACAAAATCATTAAAGGTTTCATGAAGAACCCAAGACGCAATAAAACGAAAAGGTCGCTAGATCCGCACTGTAAACGACCCATCCATTCTTAACAACAAAGGCCAATGATCGACTTGTAATATGGCATATGAGATACTTTGGCATCTAGATATTTGGGAAACCATTCTTCATTAGCAAGGACTCAATCCAACCTAGCCTCCGTAGTCCCTCGCTTCCGTGTAAAATATGGCCCATCAAACCCACAATCCACCAGGTTCATATCATCCACCCAT
>JAMWYP010000977.1:0-12801 GCA_025563575.1 Acacia pycnantha | reverse complement strand
AAAGATCAGAATATTAGCATGTTGAAGATGTAAGCTTGTTCTCTGCGTGTTGTTGTGTTTTTTTGAAGGTTTGTATGCAGCTCTATATATAGCGGCAAATCTTCATATGACCGTTGCTTCTCAATTCTGAATTCTCTCCATTCGAAATTCTAGCTGTTGTGGAATATAGTCGTTGGGTCATTATGTTTCCAGATATTCGGATGATTGCTCTGCTTGTTTGACGCGTGAGATTAATGCTTTTGATTCTTTCCAGGCTGTCATCGACTTGCTTTTAATTGACTTTAAAGCAAATTCAAATCTGTCATAATAGAAACTTTGAATGATGAATCCGTTGGGGCTTCTATTTCATCTTCTGAATGCCTGAACGTATTGGAGAAGCATTACACTTGAGCATTTGTCCAAGTTCCTCATTCAAATCTGTCATCGCTCCATTTCTGGAAATGTGCAGCAAGTTCATCTTCACAAATCTGTCATTTCTTGATTTGCTTCTAATCCTTCATTTTAATCACTTGAAACTTATACATAAATGATATAAATAATGTTAAGAAGAAGTATAAGTTATTGGGTAATCATCTGGATGAGAAATGAGACTTTCGGAATGATGTTTTTCCGCATCGGGAGACATGAACTCGAGCTTGGTTGAGTAGGCTCGAGTTTGCCGTATTTTGAATGTCAAGTTCGTGTGCACACCGGAGGTTTTAAAGCAAACTCTAGAGTTTGCAACATTTTTAGGATCTAGGCTCGAGTCCATACTTGAAGGCTCGAGTTTGGTTCTCTTCAAAACCATATTTTGCTCTCTGTCTTGTCTAAACTCGAGGGTGTAACTTATAGGCTCGAGTTTGGATGATTTTCGTGACCTGGTAGCTCTCTGTAACCCGCGAACTCGAGCTTGTCAACTAATAGGCTCGAGTTTGCTTCTCAACGAATTGTGCAACACCCATAACAGACTGTCTACTTTCGGGGGCCATATCTCCCTGGTATGAACTCCGTTTTGGTTGGTTCAACTATCTATTTTAAAGACCTTTGAGTCTACTTTCCAATGCCACCAATTTCAGCTCAATTGGATTCTCCGTTTGAGAGTTATACGCAAAACATTGAAGGTTGGTCTGCTGGGTGACGTGAATATCACTGTCAACTTCATAAATTCATAGCTCCTTCACTTAAACTCCATTTGGCTTGAATTATATATCAAAATGACGCATTGGGAGTCTAGTTTCATATGCCACTGGTTTCACCTCAATCCGATCTCTAGTTTAGGAGATATCATTGAATTACCAGACGTCGCCCGAGTGAAACGTGGAACAGAGTAGCTGAAATGTTGAACACCGCTGTAAGCTCGAGTGTGCTAATGATGGGCTCGAGTTTGCTCATCTTGGAACTGATTTTTGCTGGTTTTAACTCTGAATTGATCCGTTCCAATTCCCATATGATCTTGGAGACTTCTAGCATCAATATAAGAACTTGAGTAAAGATATTCCACTGCATTGCAAGTTCTTCCTTCTTCAATTTCTTCTCTTCTTCTAGATTATCCCAAAATCATTTGATAACTTCTTGCTTCCTTGATATTATAATATTCTCATTATATTGAGCAAGAACTTCTTTCTTCAATCAACATTCTCCATCATAAAACTTTGCATCTACATTAAATATAATAATTAGTCAAAATAAAAGATAAATGTAGTATGCAACCTTTTTGCTATTAAGAATGACATCTATATAAGACATCATCAAAACTAATCAAAACTAACATTCTCCCCTTTTTGATGATGGCAAATACTTTAAGGAAAATATGTATGAATATGAAAAAGTATTAAACCCAACATATTTTTCTTGCCATTCTCTCCCCTTATTTGTCATTAGCAAAAAGTTGAGTTTAAAGAAGAGATGCTTGTAGCGAGACAAGTATATAACTAAATTATACGTAATCAAAGAATTGATTTTCTCTCCCCAATTTGAAATTGTTTTCATTCTTAATATGATGCAATAATGTTTTTATGAAAACAAGTTTGAAAGAGTTTGGAGAGGTTATTGAAAACATCTTTCACAATTAAAGCATATAAATACCAAACATGTGCAAGGTTTCTAATGAATATAAAAGATAGAGATTAGAAATGCTCATGTTGATTTTGCAAATTGATGAATGATCAATGAAGTCCATTTGCTTGCTTTCTTCTTGTATGAGATCATTTGCATCCTTCTCTTTTCCTTCATACAGCTCTTCTTGAAGATGTCTTAGCCGGCTTCAAGAAGTTTTCTTGTACTTCATATCACAGCTTCAACATCAAAATATCTTTCCTCAATGTAATGGTTTCTCCTTTTAGTATGTTGAGGAATGTCCTAGTACATAACAGAATCTCCTGCTACAAATTGAACACTTTCTTTGCTAAAGAGATTTGTTAGTGCGCATGATATCAAGATATCCCTTTCTATATGATATTTTCAAATTAGGATAATGAAAGGAAAATATCATATTAATTCATCATCAAAACTAATACAAAGATAGTAGATGTTGATGAGAATGCTTAAAAGGTTTTCTTCCAATAAAGGAGATGAGCTTTTAAAGTTATAAAACACATGAGAATGTGAAGCCCCCCCTAATGAATGCATGACTAAGGGTAACAACTCTTATGCTCTTATGCAATTAAATCATATGAAACTTGAGCAAAGAGTATGCGTAATCGAATTTGGATCAAAACAAAAATTGCATCGAATCGAGTTTGAATCGAGTTTGCGTTAGAAATAGAATGAAGTAATAAGCATACCGCATAACTTAGATATGAAGCATAAATCACACCGCCATACCGCATAACTTAGAGTATTCAAAATATTGACTGCACTGAGAGTTTCAAAAGCAAATATAAGAGAGGTAACAAAAAGTTATAGAACAAATGATCAATGAGCATAAAAAAAATCTTATCAATAATGATAAGCATTTATCAAATCATAGTTTATGAATGAAATCAGATTTTTCAAGAATGATAATGAACTATGTAAATTGTTTCAAATCTTGAATGTTCTTTCAAATCATGATCAAATTTTTGATGAATGGAAGAGTCATATTTGAAACATGCTTGAAAACAATGCTCACTTTAAAACATGGTGGAAGTCAACATGTTTAATGAATAAATCAGAATACTTCAAGATTAAGAGAACATGTGAAACATTGAAGTTTATATGTAGAAGAATTTTCTCAAGAGCAAAAGTCATGAAGGTTAAGCATTATTGAAATATGCTTAGCACAATCGAGAAATAATGACTTTGCTATGACCGAAAGATAATCTTGCATATTAGGATTAGAAGAGTATGAATGCTCAAGGCAAGACTATGAATCCAGTTACTCAAAATAAGGATGAAAGACAAAATTTATGAATTTGAGTAACAACATGTTTACAAGGATTCATGAATGATGAAGCACAAACTCATTAGTTCAAATGACTAGAGTTCCAGAATATTTTCCTAGTAAGTTATTCCTTTAATGGTTAATGCATTATCTTTCAATGCACTAATGAACATTTATAAATCTTGGAATAACTTGGCCAATAACATTTCACAAATTGAGTTCTTTTCTTGAAGATAGGATTGAAACTCATATATGGATAACTTATTAGACATGAAGTCCAACTAGTTAGAGAATTAGACAAAGGAGTTCAAGCAACACATTGAATATCAAAGATCAATATGTGAATGATAGGAAAATTCAACTAGACGAGTTTGAAGCATATCCAACATTCATAATACAATATTAACTTCCAATTTTGAAACATTATTTGAATGCAATCAAAATATGGATATGTTTTCAAAACATCATTGTAAGTTGAAATCCAAGAAAATTTAAGACTTGTGCATTTTCAAAAATATAAACTCATAAAGTTATGCAAATACTCTTNNNTCAACACGTTAGTTTTGATTAGTTTTGATGATGTCTTATATAGATGTCATTCTTAATAGCAAAAAGGTTGCATACTACATTTATCTTTTATTTTGACTAATTATTATATTTAATGTAGATGCAAAGTTTTATGATGGAGAATGTTGATTGAAGAAAGAAGTTCTTGCTCAATATAATGAGAATATTATAATATCAAGGAAGCAAGAAGTTATCAAATGATTTTGGGGGATAATCTAGAAGAAGAGAAGAAATTGAAGAAGGAAGAACTTGCAATGCAATGGAATATCTTTACTCAAGTTCTTATATTGATGCTAGAAGTCTCCAAGATCATATGGAATTGGAACGGATCAATTCGAGTTAAAACCAGCAAAAATCAGTTCCAAGATGAGCAAACTCGAGCCCATCATTAGCAAACTCGAGCATGTAATGTCCTCAGCAACTCGGCGCCTCTGGACAAGCCAAACTCGAGCTTAGAACTCCAAACTCGAGCCCATCATTAGCAAACTCGAGCTCCGTAGTGTCTTCAGCATTTCGGTGTCTGGACAAGGCAAACTCGAGCCTATTAGTTGGCAAACTCGAGCTTACGTAATGTGTTCAACATTTCAGCTACTCTGTTCCACGTTTCACTCGGCGACGTCTGGTAATTCAATGATATCTCCTAAACTAGAGATCGGATTGAGGTGAAACCAGTGGCATATGAAACTAGACTCCCAATGCGTCATTTTGATATATAATTCAAGCCAAATGGAGTTTAAGTGAAGGAGCTATGAATTTATGAAGTTGACAGTGATATTCACGTCACCCAGATGACCAACCTTCAATGTTTTGAGTATAACTCTCAAACGGAGAATCCAATTGAGCTGAAATTGGTGGCATTGGAAAGTAGACTCAAAGGTCTTTAAAATAGATAGTTGAACCAACCAAAACGGAGTTCATACCAGGGAGATATGGCCCCCGAAAGTAGACAGTCTGTTCTGGGTGTTGCACAATTGCTGAGAAGCAAACTCGAGCCTATTAGTTGACAAGCTCGAGTTCGCGGGTTACGAGAGCTACTGTGTCACGAAAATCATCCAAACTCGAGCCTATAAGTTACACCTCGAGTTTAGACAAGACAGAGAGCAAAATATGGTTTTGAAGAGAACCAAACTCGAGCCTATAAGTATGGACTCGAGCCTAGATCCTAAAAAATGTTGCAAACTCTAGAGTTTGCTTTAAAACCTCCGGTTTGCACCTGAACTTGACATTCAAAATACACGGCAAACTCGAGCCTACTTAACCAAGCTCGAGTTCATGTCTCCGATGCGGAAAAACATCATTCGAAAGTCTCATTTCTCATCTCACATGATTACCCAATAACTTATACTTCTTCTTAACATTATTTATATCATTTATGTAAGTAAGTTTGTGATTAAAATGAAGGATTAGAAGCAAATCAAGAAATGACAAGATTTGTGAAGATGAACTTGCTGCACATTTCCGAAATGGAGCGATGATGATTTGAATGAGGAACTTGGACAAATGCTCAATTGTAATGCTTCTCCAATACGTTCAGGCATTCGAAGATGAAATAGAAGCCCCAACGGATTCATCATTCAAAGTTTCTATTATGACAAGAGATTTGAATTTGCTTTAAAGTCAATTAAAGCAAGTCGATGACAAACTGGAAAGAATCAAAAGCATTAATCTCACGCGTCAAACAGAGGAGCAATCATCCGAATATCTCGGAAACATAATGACCCAACGGCTATATTCCACAACAAATAGAATTTCGAATGGAGAGAATTCGGGATTGAGAAGCAACGGTCATATGAAGATTTGCCGCTATATATAGAGCTGCATACAAACCTTCAAAAAAACACAACAACACGCAGAGAACAAGCTTACATCTTCAACATGCTAATATTCTGATCTTTATATCATTTACTCTCTGTTTTTCAATGTCTATATATCATAGAGAGTGAAATGTTTTGTATTGTACTTCAGTGTTTATCCATACACTTCTGAGAGAGAAGAATCATTGTAAACATCCTATCATTCTACCTTAGAGTTACTCAAGATTGGGTGATCTTGAGTGGGAAATACATTGTGTTGATTACAAACTGTAAGGGAGTGAATCCTAGTGAGAGGATTACTTCGAGTGCAGAGTGTGTAATCAAACGGTGTATTGATTATAGTTTGTAAGGGGAGTAAGTCCTAGTGTGAGGATTACTTCAAGTACGTAACGTGTAATCAAGTTGAAAGAAGATAGTGGATTGAAAATCTCAAGTAGAGCTTGGGACTGGACGTAGGTCAAGGATTGGGCCGAACCAGATAAATCATAGTTTGCATATTCTCTTCCCTTATCTCTTACATTCCAAAGATATATATGTTTGAATGATTGCTTATCACTTTATAAATTATTATTGACATTCAAACTATTTCAATAAGTTGAAGAAAAGTTTTTAAAGTTCTAAGTTTTTAATCAAACACCCAATTCACCCCCTCTTGGGTGATAGCCAAGTCTTTCATTTGGTATCGAGCTGGTTCTTGTTTAAAGGACTTAACAAAGTCTCAAGAGTTATCAAATGGCTAATTTTGGGTGCCGCTCGTTTTTGAAAGGTTTTGACTTTACCATTCCACCACTTTTCAAAGATATTGATTTTTGGTTTTGGAAAGCTAGAATGACTAGTTTTATCAAAGCAACCGATTTTGATATGTGGAAAGTCTTTACAAACATTTTTGACTTTACTCCAAGAAAGGATTGGACAAAAAAGAAAAGAAAATGTTTTCATTGAATATTAGAGCAATGAAATTTCTTTACAAAGGCATTGACAAAAAATGATTTTGAGAAAATCAAAGTTGTGCTCTTGTGCTAAAGAAATTTGGGATACTCTTGATTCTATTTATACTTCTAACATTTGTGTTGAAGTTGAAAGTGTTGTCATCCATCTAAGACTATATGTCGTACATCTATGACTCGATGAACAACTGGAGAATGAAGAACAAGAGAATGTGGATTCCCAAGAAGAGCTCATTGTGCACAATTGTGATCAATCATTATCTGGAGCTCAAGATGCACAAGTGGTAAACAATTCCAATTCTTCTTGTGTAGTTAAAAATGATTCTAACATCCGCATAAAATTGTTCTCGCATCCATTTACCGATTCTATTTTGAAAAACAAACATGTTTTCGAAAATCATGCTGGAAAATCATGTGGGAAGAAAGAATATACAAATATGGGTCATTTGACATTGCATCCACTTGACCAATACAATTCTTGCAAAACGCTCATAATACGCATCATTCTATTGTTTGCAATTATTGTGGTAAATCTGGACATATTTCTCATACATGCTATATTAGGAGAAATTATAATGTGAGAAATAAATTTGTTTGGGTTCCTAAAGGACAAGTAAGGTCCACTACTAACAGATCAAGGACCCAAGTATAAATGGGTACCAAAATGTCCATCTAGTACTTTATGTATGCAGACCATTTGAAAATCAATGGACATAAGGGTACCGAGAAGATGAAGAAGAATCCAATAGTTTCTCATGAACTTACAAGGAAACTCATATCGCTAGAGAACTTGTGGAAAAGCCATTGCCGGAACTACAAGGTCAAATAATAAGAAGCAATGGATACAAGCAAGAAGAGTATCTTCCACCTCAAGAACAAACTACCATAGAGTACCATTCAACTATCTTGAGGAGAACAAGAAAAGGAGAACCTCTCAAGTATCAAATAGAAGACTCTTGAAGTCTACATTTTTTGAGAGAACTTTGCAGATACCCATGGAAAGTCATATGAAGAACAAATGGGTAAGCAAAGCCAACACTCCAAGTACCTAAGGTAAAGGTATACAATTGTAAGACCTCCTTTCCTATCATTTGAAATATTCATTGAGGTTTTACATTCTCGTAACCTTAGGAATTAACATTGCAAACTATCTTTCAAATTGGGCTTTAACATCCCGATTTATTCTTCAAAGGGATTGCAATGTTAATAACTTAATTCTCGTATGCATACATGATGATTTGAAAAGAAAGTATCTCTTTATGCATAAAGTCATGATTAATTCATTGTGCTCAACTATGCTGAATTGATTATATTCATAAGAGCATGTGAATTTTTGATTTCTACAAGCTAACAAAGATTGGATCCAAGAAAGGTTGGATACCAAGAAAGAAAAGGATTTATACAACTTTGTAGGATCAAAGAAAGCTTCTCAAAGATGCAACATATAGAAATGATCCAAGTTAAACAAGCTATGCTGGATGTTGATGGTGAACATTGGAAAAGGAGTTATCTACATCAATCCATCCCAACCAAGCAAGCTTCTATGAGGACAAGAGGAATTACGATGATATGTAATTCTTGTCTCTTACTATGATTATATTTAAATTCATTTTTGGTTTGTCTTTGGTTAAGTTAAAAGGATTTGGAATTTATTCAATTTCAATCAGAATTTTTCTGTCAAAGCCAAACTTCAGTTTAGAAATGCAAAATCCAATTTGAATCCTCCAAGAAAATGAGTTTAAAGAGTTTACAAGTATGTAAACTCGAGCCTGCAGATGCAAGCTCGAGTTTGCCTCTGGCGGGAAAGTTTCCCAATTGAAAACCATTTCTTTAAACTCCAGAGTTTTGTGTAGAGTTTGTTTAAACTCCAGAGTTTTGTGTAGAGTTTGTTTAAACTCCAGAGTTTTGTGTAGAGTTTTCCCTTGGCAGAGAGCTTCCAAGTTTTTATATTTTTGAAAACTCTAGAGTTTCATTTTAAACCTCCTATTTGTCACCGTTCAAAACTAAAACTCGACCCTAAATTTCTGAACTCGAGCCTGGTCTTTGAAAATGAGAAAAATTATTTTACAAACTCCAGAGTTTGTATTTATGCTCCAGTTCACGTTTTTAAACAACTAATCTGTTTTGGCATGAATAGTGACAAACTCGAGCCTGCTCACTAATGGACTCGAGTTTGCCAATTTTGTGAAGTTTGATTTCGATGGCTTTCGCGATAAATGCTCTACAAAGATACGAACTCGAGCCTGCTTTGCATGAACTCGAGTTCGCCTTTGAAAAAAATTAACAAACTCCTGAGTTTACATTTAAACTCTAGAGTTTGCTCTTTGCCAAGCTTAATCGACGTTTAAAAATAACAAACTCTAGAGTGTACAATTTTACTCCAGAGTTTGCTCTTCGCAGAAGCTGCCATAATTAACAAACTCCAGAGTTTACATTAAACTCCAGAGTTTGCACCAAACTCCAGAGTTTACTCTAGAGTTTATATTTAAACCTCAAGTTCTCGCTAAAATGCTTAATTTTGTTTTGACATGAATAGTGTCAAACTCGAGCCTAAATTTCTAAACTCTAGCCTAAATTTTTGTGTAGAGTTTACTCTGTGGTTTGAGAAATAAAAAGAATTTACAAAACATGTAAACTCGAGCCTGAATCTCTAAACTTGAGCCTTACCTTTGAAAATGAGTAAAATTGATTTTCAAACTCCAGCTTATCTTTACAAACTCCGGTTTGAATTTCTAAACTCCAGTTTGCCTTTCCAAACTCCAGTTTGAGTCAACCACGTTTTTGAAATTATCTTGCTCGAACTTGTGAAATCTTATTGTTTGATCTTTATATTCCATATCATCAATCACTAATATTCCTAATTACATTTAATCAAATTGTTAGTGAGTTTCTATTGATCAAACAAGTAAATTTTTGCATAACTTTATGAGTTTATATTTTTGAAAATGCACAAGTCTTAAATTTTCTTGGATTTCAACTTACAATGATGTTTTGAAAACATATCCATATTTTGATTGCATTCAAATAATGTTTCAAAATTGGAAGTTAATATTGTATTCGAATGTTGGATATGCTTCAAACTTGTCTAGTTGAGTTTTCCTATCATTTACATATTGATCTTTAATGTGTTGCTTGAACTCCTTTGTTTTATCTTCTAACTAGTTGGACTTCATGTCTAATGAGTTATCCATATATGAGTTTCAAGCCTATTTTCAAGAAAAGAACTCAATTCGTGAAACTGTTATTGGCCAAGTTATTCCAAGATTTATAAATGTTCATTGAATGATAATGCATTAACCATTAAAGGAATAACTTACTAGGATAAAATTCTGGAACTCTAATCATTTGGATTAATGAGTTTGGCCTAGTAGTCATGTTACTCAATTACATAAACTTTGTCTTCATCCATCTTTGAGTAACTACATTCAAATTATTGCTTTGAATGTTCATACACTTTCAAGACTCTTTTCTAAAAGCAAGTTTATCTCTTGTCATAGCAAAGTCATTGTGCTTATATATCTCTATTGTGTCAAGCATGTTTCGTTAATGCTTTACCTTCATGACTTTTGTCGTTGAGGAAAATGTTCAACATGTTCTCTTAACCTTGAAGCATTCGATTTATTCATTAAACATGTTGACTTCCACCATGTTTTAAAGTGAGCATTGTTTTCAAGCATGTTTCAAATATGACTCTTTCATTCATCAAAATTTTGATCATGATTTGAAAGAACATTCAAGATTTGAAACAATTTGCATAGTTCATTATCATTCTTGAAAAATTTGATTTCATTCATGAACTATGATTTGATAAATGCTTATCATTATGGATAAGATTTTTTTATGCTCATTGATCATTTGTTCTATAACTTTTTGTTACCTCTCTTATATTTGCTTTTGAAACTCTACTGCAATTCTGTAATATTTTGAATACTCTAAGTTATACAGTATGACAGTGTGATTTATGCTTCATATCTAAGTTATGCAGTATGCTTATTACTTCATTCTATTTCTGCTGCAAACTCTTATTCAAACTCTGATTCTGATGCAATCTCTGTTTCTGATTCAAATTCTGATTCTGCATACTCTTTGCTCAAGTTTCATATGATTTAATTGCATAAGAGCATAAGAGTTGTTACCCTTAGTCATGCATTCATTAAGGGGGGCTTCACATTCTCATGTGTTTTATATCTTTAAAAGCTCATCTCCTTTATTGGAAGAAAACCTTTTAAGCATTCTCATCAACATCTACTATGTTGTATTAGTTTTGATGATGAATTAATATCATATTTTCCTTTCATTATCCTAATTTGAAAATATCATATAGAAAGGGATATCTTGATATCATGCTGCACTAACAAATCTCTTTAGCAAAGAAAGTGTTCAATTTGTAGCAGGAGATTCTATTATGTACTAGGACATTCCTCAACATACTAAAAGGAGAAACCATTACATTGAGGAAAGATATTTTGATGTTGAAGCTGTGATATGAAGTACAAGAAAACTTCTTGAAGCCACTAAGACATGTTCTCAGAAAAGAGCTGTATGAAGGAAAAGAGAAGGATGTAAATGATCTCATACAAGAAGAAAGCAAGCAAATGGACTTCATTGATCATTCATCAATTTGCAAAATCAACATGAGCATTTCTAATCTCTATCTTTTATATTCATTAGAAACCTTGCACATGTTTGGTATTTATATGCTTTAATTGTGAAAGATGTTTTCAAAACCTCTCCAAACTCTTTCAAACTTGTTTTCATAAAAAAATTATTGCATCATATTAAGAATGAAAACAATTTCAAATTGGGAGAGAAAATCAATTCTTTGATTCTCGTATAATTTATTTATATACTTGTCTCGCTACAAGCATCTCTTCTTTAAACTCAACTTTTGCTAATGACAAATAAGGGGGAGAGAATGGCAAGAAAAATATGTTGGGTTTAATACTTTTTCATATTCATACATATTTTCCTTAAAGTATTTGCCATCATCAAAAAGGGGGAGAATGTTGGTTTTGATTAGTTTTGATGATGTCTTATATAGATACCATTCTTAAGAGCAAAAAGGTTGCATACTACATTTATCTTCTACTTTGACTAATTCTTATATTTAATGTAGATGCAAAGTTTAAATAATGGAGAATGTTGATTGAAGAAAGAAGCTCTTGCACAATATAATGGGAATATCATAATATTAAGGAAGCAAGAGGTTATCAAATGATTTTGGGGGATAATCTAGAAGGAGAGAAGAAATTGAAGAAGGAAGAACTTGCAATGCAATGGAATATCTTTATTCAAGTTCTTATATTGATGCTAGAAGTATCCAAGATCATATGGAAGTGGAACGGATCAATTCGAGTTTAAACCATCAAAAATCAGTTCCAAGATGAGCAAACTCGAGTTCATAACTTGCAAACTCGAGCCCGTAATGTCCTCAGCAACTGGCGCCTCTGGACAAGTCAAACTCGAGCTTAGAACTCAAACCTCAGGTTTGGAGCTCCAAACTCGAGCCTATTAGTTGACAAACTCGAGCCTGTAGCGATCTTCAGTATTTCAGCAACTCTGTTCAGCATTTCACTCTGGCGACGTCTGGTCATTCGATTATATCTCCTAAAATACAGATCGCATTGAAGTGCAACCAGTGGCATATGAAACTAGACTCCCAATACGTCATTTTGATATATAACGGAAGCCAAACGGAGTCAAGATGAAGGAGCTATGAATTTATGAAGTTGACAGTGATATTCACGTCACACGAATGACCAAACTTCAATGTCTTGCGTATAACTCTCAAACGGAGAATCCAATTGATCTGAAATCGGTGGCATTGGAAAGTAGACTCAAAGGGCTTTAAATTAGATAGTTGAACCAACCAAAATGGAGTTCAGCCCAGGGAGATATGGCCCCCGAAAGTAGACAGTCTGTTCTGGGTGTTGCACAATTCGCTGAGAAGCAAACTCGAGCCTATTAGTTGACAAGCTCGAGTTCGCGGGTTACGAGAGCTACTGTGTCGCGAAATCATCCAAACTCGAGCCTATAAGTGACAAACTCGAGCCTAGACAAGACAGAAAGCAAAAGATGATTTTGAAGAGACCCAAACTCGAGCCTATAATTATAGACTCGAGCCTAGATCCTA
>JAMWYP010000976.1:0-12907 GCA_025563575.1 Acacia pycnantha | reverse complement strand
TGATATTTTTTAAACATAAATTTATTGGGTATTTTGGATTTTTTATTTATTTTATTCATTAATTATTGAATATCAAATAATTTATTATTATTTAATATGTTAATTAATCATATACTGATATACATATTGATTTTTTTTTTCATTGATTTTTCTCATGTATAAGGAGGAAGCAGGAGAGAGAATGGTTTAGCATGAGTGAGGTGCCTTTTTTTTCGTGTGATTTACCAAAAGCAATAAAAAGTGGCTTCTCCTTGATCTGGCTTTTGAAGGGTTTTGGGTAGAAGCCGTTAATTTCATAACCATTTCAAAATGGCATAGCGAAATTTCCTTTCCTCCTGTGATACTGAGTGTTGGTAGAGCGGCAAATGCCTATTATCTTCAGGCGTTTACTTAGGCACCTGGGAGCTAGGATGTCTCCCCGACGCCTTAACCAACTCCCGGATCAACATATGAGTAAAACACCTGATCTGAATTTTAAAACAAAAAACCACTTATAAGCGAGTTCACATTAGGTGTTTTTCTTTAATGCTTCTTATGTCTTTTCTCTCTAATTAGAGGGATTCACCATTTTTTTAGATTCTATTTATTTAGATTAGATTATATGTTGTATCGTGATTTTTTTTGCACCTAGTATCTCTAATTAATTAATTTCTAGTCCTGCATTCAGAAATATTTTTACAATAACTCCAGTATCCTGGAAATTAATTAATTTGAGATATTGGTGCAAAAAAATTTCAAGATGTATAATTTAATCTAAATAAATAAAATTTTAAAAAATAAAAAATGCCTAATCTCTCTAATTAGAGAGGAAAAGCCACATAAGTAAACTCTAAGAAAAAAACACCTAATGTGAATCCCTTATAAGCAAGGCTACCACCATCCCAATTCCCAAATATACCCAAATCGTGGGCCAGGCGTGCTTATATGACAACCCGCATAAGCGAGAAGCCCATCTCATACTTGTCCAATTCCTTTTCTTCATTTTTAAAAAAGTTTGATTGAATGATTAACTAAGTTAATAATATCCTTGGCTTTACATTTGAATTTTTGGGACTTTGATATATACTCCTCCTCGCGTCTTTAGCCTAGAGGGGGTCGAAGGCTCTTGGTTCGGATGGGTTCTCGAAATGTTTTATCACCATTCTTGGACTGAAGTGGGGGAATCAGTGAGCAAGATGGTTCTGGATTTTTTTGCAAGGAAATCTCTGTTACAGGAAATTAATGAGACCAACATCACCTTAATACCCAAGGTAAACAAACTTGACCATGTTTCACAGTTCAGACCACTAGGATTATGCAACTTCTCTTATAAGATTATTTCAAAAATTGTCTCCAACCGTATGAGGCCTCTGCTTGACAAATGCATATCTCAGAGCCAAGGTGCCTTCATTCCTGGATGATGCATCCAGGATAACATCATTATTGCGCACAAAGTCTACCATTACCTCAGGAGGAGGAAGACTGGGGGAAATATGAATTTGCGCTTAAAATGGACATGAGTAAGGCCTATGACAGAGTGGAATGAACATTTCTGGAAAAGTACAGTTGAGATTTGGTTTTTATGAAGAATGGGTTACACTTATTATGGAATGTGTAAGATCACCTACTTTGAATATCTCGTATATCAGGTGAGAAAGTGAGCACTGTTTCTCCAACTAAGGGATTGAGGCAAGGGGATTCCCTTTCACCTTATTTATTTATCATCATGGATGAGGTACTCTTGTTGATGATTAATAAGAGTCAAAGAGACAAGAAGCTGAAGGGAGTCAAGTTGAGCAATAGTTGTTTGGTGCTTACACATAGTTTCTTTGCGGATGATGCCCTACTGTACATGAATGTAGAACTGGGGAACTGTCGTGTGTTGTCTAAAATTTTGCAACAAGATGCGCCAAGCTTATGGCCAGGTAATCAATTTAGACAAAGTCTAGCATATTCTTCTCTCGAAACACAATGAGGCGTCAAGGAAATGGTGGGTGAAAATTTGGGTATATCGATGACTCGATGATCCAGGAGTTATTTGGGTATTCCAAGCATATGGGGGAAAACCAAGTATCAAGCTTTGGCCTATATTAGGGAAAGGGTTGCCAATAAGATCAGTGGTGGGCAATATTCCTCTCATTTTCCGGACGAGAAGTGATGATTAAGGCGGTAATTCAAGCAATTCCCCTTTATCCGATGTCATGCTTTAAATTCCCTATAAAAACTTCAAGGAGCTACATGAAATTATCGCTAATTTTTGGTGGGATGGTAGCGCATTTGGGGGCCAAACACATTGGAAGGCTTGGGGAGCCCTACAAGCTTGGAAAGGGTAAAGGGGAATGGGTTTGTGATTTTTAGTGATGAATGAAGCATTACTTGCCAAAACAGCTTGGAGGCCGATGCGAAAACCAAATGAACTGTGGGTGAGAGTCTTGAAAAGTGTCTATTTTCCCAGAAAAACTTTCATGGAAGCAAAGAAAGGCGGTCGAGCTTTTTGGTGTTGGTCGAGTATTATTGATGGAAGGAATTACCTTAAACCAAATCTGAATTGGGATGTGGGCAATGGCTCAAAGATAAATATATTGGGGGGGGATAGGTGGGTACCGAATGTGGTCTTCCCTGAGAGGCCAGAAAACAGTGGAAACCTCCTTGTTTCAGAAGGAACAGTGAATGAACTTATTGTTGATAGTCGTTGGGATCTATCACCGATTGCACAAGACCTCTTAGCGGATATTTTGCATGCTATTTATCAATTACCTATTCCTAATAATGGATTGGAGGACAAGCTGATCTGGACAAAGGCTAAAATGGTGAGTATGCAGTTAAACTGGGCTATCAAGCTGGGAAAGAAGTCAAATCCGATCGAGTGTCTGGAGCAGGTTCATCCACGGTAATTACAAGCTCTAGCTGGAAATCCATATGGAAAATCAGAACGATCCCCCGGGTGCAGCAATTCATATGGCGGATTTTGAATGACTCAATTGCCATGACGGCAGCTCTGGCCCGTCGGAAAAGATCCCCATCAAGCACTTGCCCCATTTGCGAAGAGGTAGAGGAAACAATTGAGCATCTTTTCTTTCATTGCCACTGGACAAGGTGTATATGGTTTGGTAGCTCTCTTAGTGCCAGATTTGACGCCAATAATGTATCCGATTTCAATCTTTGGTGGCTTCAAGTGATAGGTATGACTAATATTACCTCTCATGATATCTCTTTACTGTGCTGGATTCTCTGGTTTTTGTGGAAACAAAGGAATAATACAATGTTCAATCATGTGCCTCCAAACCCTCTCACCGTTATTGAATTGGCTAAATTAAATAATTGTGATTATTGGAATTCATGGGACAAGACGCACGAGAAATCTGAAACAGGGGGTAGAGAAATTAATGCTAATGTACATTGGGTTCCTCCTGTATCTGAATATGTGAAAGTAAACTGTGATGGCGCCTATTTTCCTAGTGAAAGCTGTGCAGGTATTGGCGTGGTTTGTAGGAATAGTGCTAGTTGTTTTCAATGGGGCTTTGTATGTAAATTGGAATCTGTCTATGCCTTTATGACTGAGGCATTGGCATTGAAGAGAGCCTTAATGTTAGCTATTGACTTGGGTCATGAGTTATCAGTCTTCTTGATTCCAAGGTTGGGTTTTCTATTTCTTTTTCTTTTTTTTTTTTGCTGAACATCCGATATCCTAGGCGGGCCCATCTTTCGGCACATCAACGGCCCTGACTAATCCGATCGAGATCGCAGTGGCCCCTTTGGAAGCCCTACCACCCACGCATGTTTGCATTCCACGTCTCGAACTCAAGACCCGTGGTTAAGTTAGACAACCCTGACCGGCTGACCTAAGCTTTGGTGGTGGTTTTCTATTTCTTTTACCCCTAGATGGGGCAACCGTAGTAGTGATTTACTTGCAACCGAGGTTTATAAAGAGGTGTGCCCTTTTAGGTGGGTTTCACAACCATCACCTCGCTTGCTATCGCTTAACATTGGATATGGAGGAGGCTAATATCTTCCAGAACGACGCCTCTAATTCTGATCCTGTATTATCTGGTGGCTGATTTTAGCCTTTGAGTTTTATTAGCTTTATTTGTTATTTTGTCTCTTGTGGCGGTGTCTTGCCTATGTTTCTTTAAGTTCATTGTCTGGACGTTGTTATATTCCTCTGTAATGTACTGTTTCGTTGTAATATTAATTCCCTCTTGAGCAAAAAAAAAAAAATTTAAAACAAAAAACCACTTAGCAAGGCTACCACCATCCCAAATATACCCAAATTGTGGGCCATGCGTGCTTATATGACAACCCGCATAAGAGGGAAGCCCATCTCATACTTGTCCAATTCCTTTTCTTCACTTTTAAAAAAGTTTGATTGAATGATTAACTAAGTAAATAATATTCATATAAAAAAAAAACTAAGTAAATAATATCCTTGGCTTTACATTTGAATTTTTGGGACTTTGCTATATACTCCTCCTCATGTCTTAAATTGAGTTGGCTTTTTAAAAGGGATTAGCTTGTTTGGATCCTCTCTTTTTTTAAGCTAAAAACTAAAAAAAGAACTTTTTTAAAAAAGCTAAAAACTGTTAGATGATTATATAATATTTTAAGTTTAAAAGTTGCTTAAAATTTTTGTCACTAATTACTTAATTTATATTATTTTAAAAAAATGGCAACTTTGTCACTTCACATTATGTGCATAATCTAATTCTCTCAAGAACCCCTTCTCTTCAATGCACTGTTCATCATCTTGGCGAGGGGTGCCGAAGCTGGTTCAACGAGCATCATCTTCATCTTCTCCCTTAGATGTCGACGACCATATCAAAGGAAACAAGAGTGGAGATTCAAATATGAGGCTGAGAACTTTATCATTGACAACATGCTGAGAGAAGGAGAGAATGTCGGCAACTAGATTAGAGAACGCCGGAGTGGAGCTTCACCTCTGTTGGCGATTAGACCATATATAGGATGCTAGATTGGAGCTTCAAATATGAGGATGAGACCTTCATTGTTGGCAGTGAGCAGAGAGAAGGAGAGGATGCCGACGATGACTGGCGATGACAGACAAAGAAGACGACAACGAGCATGGTGAGATTGGTGGGTGAGTCCGAGAGAAATCGATGTACATGCTAGAGATTACGTTTCATTTCAAAATAAGCTAATAAGAGTAATAAGAGCTTAAAAAAAAGCTCCTAAGCTTTTGACTTTTTTCTTCATTATATAAAAAAATCTTTTTATTATAAGAGCTTTTCAGACAAACCTATTTACCTTTACTTCCGCTTATGTGGAGAAGAGAAGCTTAAAAATAAGAAGATCCAAACAGATACTAAAAGACTAAATAAATTACTTAATCATATTATATGCGGTGTATACTTATATTATATACCAGTTTATTAGTTAAACTGGTTAGTTTATGGTAAAAATTAAAATTAAAATACTCTAAAATAATTTAATTAGCTTATTTAATCTCTCCAGAAAAATCAATTTTGTCTTAGAATCAGAGAGAGTAATTAATACTTTTGTTCCATATATAGGTACCAAACTGAAAGCTGGCTTTGCCAATTTACCTCTGCTCATCTTCCTAGTAGTAGTTAATGGCCTAATCTGTATTAAAATAAGAGTAAAATACACTGATATCTTATTTTATCTTTATTATAAATATATCCCTTCTGTTTTTAAAAAGACGATAAGTTACTTATATTTTTTTTATCTCAAATGCTCTAATCACATAGCACCATATATTCTATTTTTTAAATATTATGCATTAACTATAAATCTACATGAAATAAATAGGAGACATAAAAAATTAGGTCTGATTGGAGAACTTATACCAAAAATAGACCTTTTTTTCCCTTCTAAGATTTGATTTCAACTATCCAACAATTACTTAATGGTTAAGTCACATGTGTTGGATCAATATATCTCTTAAATACATGTGTTGTTTAAAAGTTATTTAAGTTACCAAAAAATTTGATGAAGATATTTTTCATACTTTTTTATTGATATTTTAAATTATTTATTTAAATACTGTCAAATATTTTTTTTAAAAGTTTTTTAAATGAGAGAGAGAGAGTATAAAAATAGACAACAAGGACAAATTAATAATTTTAATTTTTTAACAAAATCATACCAGGACACTAAATTAAATACGTATGATATATAATTTAATGAATATATTTTTCATACTTTTTTTATTGATATATAATCTAATGATACACAACATATGATATGATTAAATAATTTATTTAGCTTTCTTAATCTATAAAAAAAAATCAACTATATTTTATATTTAAGACTTAGAGGGAGTAACGTTATTTGAAATAATCCGAATCTTAGTTTTTTTGGCATATTTGACACTATATTGATTTGCCAGACAAGTGTGTTGCTGATAATTAATTCTGCGTTTCATGCTGGCTGATTATTTATTTATTTGTTCTTTTTTTGGTGTGATTCTGGTAGCCGGAACCCTAAACTTTCTGTGTAATCTAATTAAAGGCGAACTTTGGAACTAATTTTATATTAAATAATTAAAATGTGCAACATTCTTTTTGTCGATTCAATTTTCTTAAAAAAAAAAAAATCCAAATAAGAAAGGCAACTACCACTCGCATATTTGTTTCATTAGGATGCATTAACGTGCACTTCTTCTGTTTGGCCAAAAAAATGTTTTTTTTTTTTCGATTGGAAGTCATCAAATTAAAATTTAAAACCCATCAATTATTAATGAGCATTTTTAATTTATACCTTGATTTTTATATTTAATAAACCGTACCCCTTCATCACATATATATGATGATAAATATTCTTAATCTTAATTAAGTATAAATTATTTTCCAGTCTAATTATAGAACATTTTTGTAGTGCAAATTGCACTACAAAAGTGTTTCTATAATTAGGATCCCAGGAGTATCATGCAAAACTAATTAATAAGCGGAGGCAAATGTATATAATCTCTCTATATATAGAGGAGAGACAGTAGCATGGCAAAAAAAATTAATTATCTCATTTCCTTAATGTAGAAGTTAGATAGCTATTTTATAGATATTAAAAAATATATATATATTTTATGATAAACGTGTTTTGGTTCCCTAATCATTATCACCGTTAATAAAAACTCTCTCTAATACATACAATTTATAAGGACATAGCTTGGAAGAAATTTAAAATTTTGAGAGATTAGATATATTGGTATATTATATTTATGACAAAAATATAAATCTTAAGCCTTAACTAACTCTTATGTTTAGAAGCTGGAGTTTTTTTTTTTTTTTTGGTCTCATAAGCCATACATATTAGTAAGGGCATGCTTGAGTTAACGTTCTAAAAATAAGTTTATGCAAGCTGATATAAATCTCCTCACATATTAAACCGTATGTCTAGGGGTAGAATCAGGAATCAAAATTACACGGGTGGAAAAAAGGCTTTTAAGACTGCACAAAAGAGGCATCGTAAGACCGGACCACGCGTCAGTCTTGTTCCGTGCGGTATTAAAAGTCTCACTTTAAGACCGGACTCGAACCGGTCTTAAAGAGTTTCTTTTAGACCGGACATTTTAAACATTCTGTCTTAAAAGTGTTTCAAAATAATAATAAAAAAACTCAAATGAAACAATCGGCCCCAAATCACCAGATCTGACAACATTTTGAATGTCCCTCCGTCATCAATGACGGAGAACCAAGAGAAGATTGGAAGTAACACCAACAAGAAAAAACAAAAAAGATGAATACAAAGTCCAGAAATAAGAAAACATAACCGAAACAGAAATCATTCACCATGGAAATCGAATTTGAATCAATATAAAATCAGAGGTGAAATTGAAGTTCAGATCTACAAAAAAATCACAAGCTTAAAGCAATCAAATCTGAGCAGGATCATCTTGTCGATGCTGGCAAAGCTTTAAACAACTAAAATCAAAGTCCGTGATCTAAGCAGAGCGATCAAGGTAGGAGCAAACAGACTTAAGCAAGAAGAGATCTGGGTTTGATTTTAAACCGGATCTGTGCGAAGGCGGTGTGGGAGGAGCCATAGATCAAAAGGGAAGGAGCCGCCGTCGTCCAGAATCCTCGAAGCGGTACGCTTGCGCCGTTGCTGAGGATTGGAATTGATGCCATCGCAAAACCCTCGAAGCATCTCACTGCCAACGTTGCCAAGGATTTGATTGTGTGGCTCTTATAATGACTTACGAAGATTGCGAGTAGGTTAGAGGAAGGGATGTCATTCTTGCTGAGGATTTGACCCGTGAGGCTCTTGGGACAATCGTTGAATCTATAACAAAACAAATGTTATATCACCAAGAAGACAAGCACGCTCACGGATTTAACTTTTTTTTTAAACACTTTTAAGACCGGTTGTTTGTAAAACCGGTCTTAAAAGTATATTTTTAAGACCGGATCCTTTAAATCTGGTCTTAAAAGTGTTCTATATGTTTACGAAATTGTAATTCCATCATACTTTTAAAACCGGATCTTTTATAATCCTAGCCTTAAAAGTCTTCTATATATTTACGAAATTGCTACTGGTCATAATTTTAAGACCGAATCTTTTATAATCCTATCTTAAAAGTGTTCTATATATTTGTTGGAAGTTAAGATTTAATCAATTAGCATATACGATTATATTGTGCAATTATCTTAATTAAGTTGTTAGAGAGATTTTAGGAATTAAGTTAGCAGATCTTGGTTTTTTGAATTTCGTAATTATATTCCTGATTGTAATCCCTAGATTATAGGAACTGCCTAGGTCAAGATTATTTACTTATTAGCATCTCGTATATAATTTCAATTAAGCGAATGAATAAATAATCGCATTCTCGACTCATCTTTGATTAGCGTCTTCTCACAATATTTACGAAATTGCCACCTATTATACTTTTAAGACCGGATATTTTATAGCCCTGGTCTTCGAGTGTTCTATATATTTACTGAAATTGTCATCGGTCATACTTTTAAGACCGGATCCTTTATAATCCTATCTTAAAAGTATTCTATATATTTTCGAAAGTGCCACCTGTCATATTTTTAAGACTAGATCCTTTATAATTCGGTTCAAAAAGTTCTTTATATTTACGAAATTGCCATCGGCCATACTTTTAATACCTGATTCTATAATCCCGGCCTAAATGGCTGGTCTTAAAGCTTCTTTTTTGCACTAGTGTTAGTGGGCGAAAAGTATAAAATATAACCCAGGTGTTTATGAAATTACGTTAAGCCCTATAAACGTTTCAATATTTTTATTTTAAGTCCCCCTATAAAACTCTTAATTGGGATTAAAGTGAAAAAATTGAAAGTTTTATGAGATTGAAATATAATTTCTAAAAAATTTTGGGTTAAATTCTATAATTTTAGGGGGATGGGGTCACCCCTAGCCCCCATGTAGGTCCGTCCCTACGTATATCGTAAATCATATTAAAAAAGTAGATTCTACTATTAATTTAAATAGGTACTAAGTAGCCGCTCCTCTCAAGCAGACAAAAATGAAAACACCCTTCCAAAACAAGTTGGAGCTTTAAGCTGACTTGACTTGATGTGCAAGCCTCTTGCTTCCTTAATTCACCATCCTTTTCATACCTATCAAATTCAAATGTTTCAAAATACTAAGAAAAATTTTGACCAAAAAAAAATACTAAGAAAAATTAGATTTTGATATAGTATTTCTTTATTCCAGCTTTTCATATTTATTTCACACCACATTTTTTTTTTTCCAAAACTCTGTACAATATCCATACATCTTGAAATTTTGGGACAAAATTAAAATTGTAATAAGAGCACGCAGAGCATTGATAGGAGCAATACAAAATCATAGAAAACTGTGCCCTAAATTTTCTCGTAATCCGTTCATATTGGCGAATGATTTCTTGGAGTCCAAGTTGATGATTTAGAAAGCAGATTAAAAGCAGCCTCAAAGCCGGATTAACAAAAAGAAATCATACTTAAATAATCAATCGCTCGTTGTCACAATCCGCTGTGTCACGTTTTACTGTACACCTTATCCATGCTTTTCAATAATTACACATCATTTGGAATTAGATTTAAGATAATTATTTTGATTAAAAAATATTTAAGATAATTATTAACATAGAACATATACTAGTACTTTTTAAAATAAAAGTTCATGTGTAATTTCATTTTCATGCTTTTGGCTCACTGAATATTGGCAAAAACGTTGTGGGTCCTTTTTCTGACACATATGGACCAAAGTTTTATGGGAATTACAAAACTGCCACGGAGCTTCCAGCTGTCACGTGTCGAGGCCTGAGACCACCGTCAGTTTTTTCTGAGGGTTCAGAGTCCAACAGGTCAAGGGTGGTCTGGTCTCAAATTGTGGGTCCCACCGTCTGATGTCCTAAAAGAAGCACCAATCTCATGCTTTAACTGCAATCCCTTTTATCATATCTGCCGCTTTCTTCATGTTCTTGTTTAACTACCTTATTCATTCATCTCATCTCTCTCTTTTTTTCTCTCTCTCTTTTTTTTTTTTTCTTTCTATTTTATAGAGATATTCAACAGTTTATTTTTTGCTTCCCACCCACCCATCACCCTTTCTTTTGTTCCTTTATTTAAATATTCCATCACACAAAAATTATTCCTGTTTTAAAATCTCATTGAATTTTAATTTTTTAAGTAACACTAAAAATAATTAAAATATTCAAGATGTTGTTGGTACTTGGTATAGTATATACTCTTTTTATTCTATTCATAGTAAGATTTTTTTTTTCCCGGTAACTTAACTAATACTCCCTCTGGTCCTTATTATAAGGCACCAACTAGTAAGTTTATTTGATCCTTTTTATGCGCACTCTCATTGTTCCCAATGAGCATTGATTATTTTTTTTCATGTTTGCCCCTAATTAATAAAAGTAATAGGTGAGAGTAATAATTAATATAATATTAAAGTTTAGTGTAATTAGTAGGGATAATATTGAAAATTACTTAGATTCTAGGACAATTTTATTGACTTTAATTACTTTTATTGGTCATGGAGAAAGTCAAATTGGCATACGTTATAATAAGGATCCAGAGGGAGTAGGATGAATCATAGGAATTAGCAATCAGGGGATCATCATATTAAAAATCATTGGTCCCCCCAAGTGGTGGTCTCCTACACATGAATGCAGCGTATCATATCCTTAAAAGCATCCATTTTTATTTACTTTATTTATTTATTTTTTGAGGCACTGTCATTTCATTCTCAGTCAGCACTTTATTCCTTTAAGCACCAACACAACAGAACATATACAAAGCACAAACAGTTCTTGGGTTACAGGAAGCATCTCTGTTCCAATTCCAAGTAGTCCAACACAAAATCCAAATACAAATGTTCTCTCTGGTCCAAATACAAATCGTTGTGCGCAATACAAAAGATTGTTAGCTACTCCAAGAAATGTCCACAAAAACATGCTTGGAATTTTATATTTGCATGGGAAAATGGAAGATTAAGAGTACAGAGCACTCTGTCTCTGGTGCTTATTTAAACTGATATTGTTTGGGATAATAAGAAAAAGCAACCCAAGAGAAGCTTATTCTCAAAGCACACCCTCTCTCTCTCTCTCTCTCTCTGTTTGGTCTTTAATAGTTTTCTGTACAAAGCCACGAAGCAAAGCATCTCTTCGTCTCACTCCTCCACATCCGTGTTGCTTTCCCTTGTAAGTTTTAACCTTTTTCTTTGCTTACAGAGATTAGCTCCTACTTTTCCTTTATAGATTAATAATTTATCTTATAAAACCTGTCGGTTGTATCTTTCTGTGCTTAAATCCACCTAAAGTTTGGAATCTCTACGTAATCTTAAGGATTTTCATGTGGTCAAAATGGGTCATCCAGTTTCAACTTTATCATTTTTTATTTTGTTTTTCCTGGCCTGAACAAATTTTCACAGGTTCTCATTTTTAATAAACCCATGACCGCTTTCCCATTCACCTCATCTTCTCCTTCCCGCTTCATCGCTTAAATGGCTTCTCTTGTTGAAAGGCATTGAGGCCTCTCATTGCATATATATAGAACCATCTCAATTTGTTCATTCTTCAATCTGTTGTTTTTTCCTGACTCTGTTTTGTCTCATTCTTTTACCACTCTGCATTTAATTTAGGGAAGTGGAAAAACAAGACCAAAAGAAATCAAAAGTAAAGTTAACGAACGCCATGAGTTTTCTAACAGGCTCTCCCAAAAGTTCTTGGCAACCCATTATGACCGCAGATACAACACGGACAAGTTACTGGGTAAATTGGAAAGTTCTGGTTTGTGCCATATGGATTTTAATCACAGCCCTGTCTTCAATATTTCTCATATGGAAATATGAAACCTTGAGAAACTCAAGAAGAAGATCAGGTAACAGAGAAACCCACCAGCAGCAGCAGCAACAACAACAAGAAGAAACCTTAGGAGTTTTGTACGAGGATGAAACGTGGAGGCCATGTCTGAAGGGAGTTCACCCTGTCTGGCTGTTGGTCTTTAGAGTTTTCGCGTTTATTGTGCTTTTGGTTCTGCTCATCATCACTGCTGTTACAGATGGAGGAAGCATTTTCTACTTTTACACTCAGTAAGCCCTCTCATTCTTCCCTTTTGATTTCAATCGTTATCTCAAAATTTGGCTACTTTTGATAGCGATATGGCATTTGTTAGACCCTTAGTTTAGCATCATCCTACGTTGTTGTATACAACATTAAAACAAAAGTCTAAGACGAAAAAGATAAATTTTGTTCTTGACTTCTAATATCTCATTTTTTATTTTGGGGTTTCAAAACAGGTGGACATTTACTTCAATCACCATTTATTTTGGGGTAAGTATTACTCAACTGCTATACATAATGGGTCTGAACTCTGTAGTTTTGTTTGAGAATCTAGTTTGTATCTTAGTACTACAAAATTTCCTTATTAAACACTGCCATTGTTTGTTTCTTGTTATTGTAGCTGGGGTCTTTAATTTCAATGCATGGATGTTA
>JAMWYP010000975.1:0-12939 GCA_025563575.1 Acacia pycnantha | reverse complement strand
ATAAATAGGCACCATCCCCTGAGTTTTTTACACCACTTTCTCTTGAGAATTTCGAATCTTAGAGAGAAGTTAGAGAGAGGAGCTCTGGAGGAAGTTGTAGCGAAGTTCTTCAAGTTTTAGTAGAATTGTTAGTTAGATCTAGGAAGTAGGAGATGAGATTCCTATTCTTGTTTTTAGGCCTCATTGCATTGAAAGATGCCTGACGAGGTAAAAACATATTAGGGATTGAGTTTCTGAAAGTTGGGAGTCAAAGTAACGAAGTGCTGGCGAAATTTCCGCCAGGGGTAGGGTAAAATGGTCATTATGCACTAAAATGTCCGTTGTAGTAATAGATCCTTAACAAATGCGTTGTTATGTTGATAGGATATCCTGATCGGTTTTTACCTACCGTCGTGCCGTAAGGGCGACAGAATTACCATTTACCGTCAACGGCTGGGTACGTCCGCGGCATCAGAATACTAATCGATGTTTATGGTATGTATGTATGTGCTAGGTGTACCGTATGTGGTAGTTGATAGCTTTGTGATATGTTTATATATCGTTGATATGTTTACGTTTGTCATGGGCGATATATCTGCATGCTTTTGGGCGATATGTGTATACATGCTATTGGGCGATATATGTATGCATGCTTTTGGGCGATGAGTGCACATATCAAAAATCCTTTTAGTCCCTAAAAAGGACCAAAATGACATTTTTTTTACTCAGGGACCAAAATGGGTAGAGTGTGTTTTTCCAGGGACCCAAAAGGGTATTTACTCAAAAAATTTATCCCGTTTTTGAAAAATAGGATGTTCAAAGACATACCTCCTTCCATAATTTACTTTGTGACACCTTCAACAGTAGGTTTACCTTTAATACTTGCCGTCCTTTACCGTATCAGAGACTTGCTACTGGTGTCACGCACGCAAGGATTTTACTTATATCCTTCATGACTCTCCCTGCCCGAGGTGGTGGGCTCTTGCCGGTTCTTTGATCATCGGGCTTACTATCTCCATCCTGCCCAAACTTATTGTTGAGATCATCTCTGTTTCGGCGAGTTGTAGGACGGTGCTTCATGATAGATTTCTTTAACCGGATGAGGCATCCAAGTCGGCTATGGCGTTTTAGATGCAAATCTTCCCTCTGGTCTGGAACTTGTAAAACCATACTTTTAAAATGGTCCGCCACTTGCGCAGATGTTTCCACGTCCCTCGCTTAAGCACCGAGTTGAAACTCGGTTTTGGTTGTTTTCCCACTTGTTACGAAGTTCGGCAAAAACACTGCTCCAACGTTTTCATATTCGGGATTGAGAATAGTGCAGATGAAACCACAACTATGCGGCCTCTTAAATGTTCCAAATAAATAAGGGGTATAACGCTCACGGTTATCCCTTTAACCATAATTTCCATTTTAAAATTATTAGATGCGTTAAGGGGTCTTGGCTCGTCATAATTTGGCAACTCCCTTGAATCTAGGATTTTGTGGATAAGCGGCCATAACTTCATCGCTGAATTGACCTGGTCGGTTCGCAGCTTCCCCTACCAAACGTTGTGGGTTTATTGTGAGATGGGGCGTAGCGAGCCTTTTTGGTGTCCGTATCTTCAAGCACTTTCCCTTAACAGAGCTAGGTCGGCCTTGGCAACTTGAGAGTATTTGTTTCTAGCCCTGTGTCACTTACCGAGTTGGTTCTCGGTGACATTGCGACCTATTTCCTCCTCGCGGACCTTAGCTCGGTCTATGACAACTACGTTCCTTCCCCCGAGAACTTTAGGGTGGGAAGGCAGCTAGGCCGAGCCGACAACCTTGTTAGTTCTCTATGTGTTTTGATGATTAATAACAATTGTAAACAAGTACGAATGCTTTTAAAATGACAAAAGAGTCAAAATCACTTTGTCACCGCAAAAACTCGAGCCCGACTAAGCAAACTCGAGTTTTACGCAAGCAAGAGAGCTCATCGAGGATATTTTCAGCGATAACGAACTCGAGCCACGAGTAAATAGACTCGAGCCTAAACCCTCATGATATAATAATAAAGAGTTTACAAACAAGTAAACTCGAGCACTGTATAGACAAGCTCGAGGATTTTCCCATGGCGGGAAGTTTTCTAATTAAATTGTATCTCTTTAAACTCCGAGTTTATTCTTTTGAGTAGAGTTCACTTGTTTCTATGGCTATAATTTAATGAACACTCGAGCCCAAGTATATGGACTCAAGCCTAATACTTTTGTGTAGAGTTTACTCTATGGTTTGACAAACGAAGAAGAGTTTACAAAATAGGTAAACTCGAGCCTGTTGTGTGCAAGCTCGAGTTTTCCCTTGGCGAGAGCTCAAGTTTTCCTTCTTTACAAACTCCGAGTTTAAGTTCAAACCTCCGATTCACTTCAATAAGCCATGGAATAAACTAAATTGAACTCGAGCTACAGAATATGAACTCGAGCCCTTCATCTAAAGAAAGAAAAGCAAGTGTACAAACTCCAGGAGTTTGTACTCGTGCTCGATCCCTCTAATCGAGCAACCAAAACTCTTAGGCATGAATAGTGTTAAACTCGAGCCTAATCACTAATGGACTCGAGCACGCTTATCTTGTGAGATATTACTTGAAGTGCTCGCCGACAAAAGCTTGGAGAGTATTCGAACTCGAGCCTACCTTCGTGAACTCGAGTTCACATGGTGAAACAAAATACAAACTCGAGTTTACAAACTCCGAGTTTGCTATCTCGAAGATAAACCAGATACTCTAAAAGCCTTACGAACTCGAGCCCGACTTAGAGAACTCGAGCTTAAGACGGAAGCAAATATGATCGTTCTTGATTTCATCTGATTCTTTTGAACTGCAAAACTTACCATGTTTATACGAATTGATTGCATTTATTTAGTATATTCAAACGTATTTAACTACTCTATATTGAGAATGTTTAAGGTATTAAATTGGATCAAACGAGTCATTAACTAAAACGCGAAGAATCGAAAGGAGAATGATTTCACGCGTCCAGAATTGAATCGGTGAAGTTAGGACCAACGGCTATAATCCTCATCAAACTGAATTTCAAATGAAGAACATGCTAAGTTGAGAAGTAATCTGGTCACATAGCAACTCACCGCTATATAAAGAGCTGATTACAAACTTAGAAGAACAACAAAGATTAAGCGAAACGAAAATCAAGCTCAAGAATTCTTATACATTGCTTTTTCTTTCCTGTATTGTATTTTGATATACAAAGAGCCTCGGTGTTTATCATTACCTTCTCGTGAGAGAGATTATATTCAAATTATTCATTCATTGTAAAAGATCTCAAAGTCAAGGGGACTTGGAGATTGGGATTTGATTACAACTTGTAAGGGAGTGTATCCTAGAGAGAGGATAATCATTGAGTAGAGTGTGTATCTGAGTTAAAGTGATAGTAGAAAAACCCAGAGAGTCTGGGGACTGGACGTAGGTCAAGAATTTAGACCGAACCAGGATAAACTTTCTGTGCCAAGCTCTTCTTCCCTATCTCTTTACGTTTAGCTTCAGCTTGAGTGCAAAGTTATTATAAAAGTTTTAAAATCCCCAATTCACCCCCCTCTTGGTGATTTCCTTCCGTTTCATTGACTTGAGCCAACACCATTATGTCCTTCATTATGAGCTTGCCCGCTCTTGCTTAATTGCTCCTCTAACCTTTGTTGCATCATCTTCTCGCTCCTCCCGCCGCCATATGGCATTCTCGACGCTCCAAGTCCTCTCGAATGAGTCGGGCATCCTCTTCCATTTGTAGCCGCTGTCGAGTCTCCATATTTTCCATACGTCGGACCAAAGATCCCACCCTATTGTGCGGCAGGCGTATGTCGGGATTACCAATTTGGAATTCGGGAGGAGGGTGAGGGATATTCTCAGAGCCGAACCAACCAAGGTGCCCTTCTTTGTGGTTCCCAGTAGTGATGAGGGAGTTAGCTGTATCCTCAATTTCGCCTCAATCCCTTCAGGCAGCATGGTTAAGTTCCCGAGCAACCGAGTTTGAATACTGGATCGTCTCGCTCCCGGGTGACGGCCGTGGTTGTCTTTCGTGCACTGTCCTGCCGAGGTACTGACTGCGACTCTAGTGCTTGCGCCATCTTGATGGTTATCGGTAGCATTTTGTGATTCGGGAATTGAAGTTTACGAGTCCTCACGTGCCGATGCCAATGCCTGGTGTAGAACACAAATGTCTAGCCTCAGCAAGGCTAGGTGATGTTAATATCGGATCAAATGTCTCCTATAAGGTATCTTAGGAGTTGAGCACCAAAGAGGATAGAACATCCACCGATATCCGTGAAGGAGATATCAAAGAATGCTTGTAGATCACTGTCTTACCACGGGTTATGCTTTTCGCGGAGGTGGTGTGTGTGCACAAGTGAGACTAGATAGTAAAGAATGGAATAGTGAATGTAAAGAACACACACGGTGGGCAACCTCCTATTTATAGAGATTACCTAGGGTTTCGTTCCCATTGCCTTGAGTCTTATCCTCCATCATTATGCGCCTCCCACGTCCGGTGAGTGTCTCGCTCCACTACTGTCTCTTATTGGGCCTCATATCTGTCAGGCCCATTATTTGAGTCCATAACACACGGTGCCATGAAGTTGAAAGCCGGAAAAATAATGTAGAGCAAGTACAAGACTTGGGAGTAAAGTGCTCCAAAACACGGTTGAAGTCTGCTAAGCAATGGCGAAGCTTGGGGATGATAATGAAGCATCTCGTTCCACATCATTTCCCTAATGATGGGTTCCCTCGAGTTTTCATCTATGTCCAGTTGATTGGAACTGAGCAGGAGGATTAGATCTCGGATCATAAAGGCTCCGCCATATATGGGTGTTGCGGCGCTTCCATGATGGTAACTCTCTTGGTCGGATCGAACACCGGCATTTTCTGCAATAAATCCATGGCTAATGGATCACGCGTAGGGTATAGCCGAGACAAGTGCACGCCTCTTGTGTAAGGCGGTGACTTGATATACCTCCGGCCTTTGGATTATCAATAAACGCTAGGTCGGACTCATCACAGCTTCCCAACACACGTATAATGAGTTTCAACTGGTTGAGGCATTCTCGTAACACTGAACTTCTAACAGCTCACGATAACATAAAATTTCAATGATTTTATAAATAATTACTGAAATTCAAAATAAACAACTTGTCTGGGACAAGTGCAAGGCTACCTTATTACAATAAACTAAAGACTAAGTTCGGTGAAATAAATAAGTCTTCAAAAATCATTAAAACTCATAAAAAACAAATCTTTAAATCCAAAAGCTAACTAGAAATATCTACGTCGTCATCCTCACTTCTCACTGCTAGCCCCAACCTTTAGAACCTGTTTCACTGAAAATCTGCTCCCTCGAAGGATCGCCGCACCAGCCCATAACACAAAAAATCAGCAAGTGGTAATCCTAATAAAACACAATTTAAATGGCTCAAATGTATTAATCAAATCAAATATAAATAATCATATAGTAATTGCATCAAATATCATCCATTATCTCTTTTAAATTTATTTAGACAGGAAACCACCGCCCGATGCTAGTGGGAAGAGAACCATGGTAGACCGCGAAACCTCTAGTCACCCTCAGCTGACCCGAAACCACCGCCGATCCACAATCAATCAAATTGCCATAAAAACTTCTTCCTAATGTGCACACCTCTTCCCAAAGTTGCTACTAGTGTCATAGGAAACCCTACCGGACACCACTTTGGGAAGAACGGATATCATCGGTTCACGTCAAATAATATATCGAGGGCATAAAGTTCCTTTGTGTTCATCACTTTGGGAGTACCATCCCAAAGCTATCCTCCCACTTAATTATTTTAAACACATAATAAAATCCCAAATTATTTCTATTATTTAATTACCTTTTATATACTTTTCTAATATTTAGTTTAATATGGGATACAAAGATATTTTGATATAAAATTTGTTCATATCCTATTTTATTGTAAAGGAGGTATTATATAAAAATACATAAAATACATAAAAAAATGAAAACAAGACGTGGACAGACGTGTGCAGGAGATATTAAACATAGCATTGTACAGACATATGGTATGTTGCAATTAATGAAAAGAAGACGTGGACCCGCGATGCAATTGTATTCAATCTCAAAAAGAAATGCAAGGACGCACAAGATATAATTCAATTGAAGCAATTGTATTCAATCATGTACCTATATAATTCAAGCACATAGGATAGGAGAAGACATCCAAAGCAATTGAAATTGTCAGGTATATCCAATTCAATCGATAAATTGATCGCAAAGTTACTCACATAAACCGAAAATGAAATGCAAATGCAGTGATAAAGAAGGAACGCACAGGTGTATACATATAATTGAAGCATGAAGGCCGGGCGATATAGAATCATACTAACCTATCAAAATTCATATTTAATGATTAGGATTACTTGATCTCCGTTTCTTTAGCCTTACAGAAAAATGATTTGATGAGAGTACGAGAGGAGGATGTAGTAGCGGAGAAAAACTGTCGAGCGTTTTCTAGGTTTAGGCGGCTAGACCTAAGTTTATAATTAAAATCTAGAGATTTAGCTATGGGTTGGGCTCTTTAATTATTGTTAGTTAATAAATTAACACTACAAACATTATTAACTTCTGATTTTATATATTATTATCATTTTATTATTTTAATCTATTATTATTATTTCTATTATTAATCAGGGTATTACACCTTCAGTTCAAATATTGGTTTTCTTCCCAGAATCTCAGCAAAAATGCACCCCACAGACCACACATCAATTGAGGTTCCATAATTTTCACAGCATAAGAGCAGCTCCGGTGCACGGTACCAGCGAGTCACAACGTACTCCGTCATGAACTGCCCATCGCCTCCATTTGTTCGTGCAAGCCCAAAGTCACATATCTTCAGATCACAGTTGGCATTGATGAGCAGATTTCCAGGCTTCAAGTCCCGATGAAGGATATTTGCAGAGTGAAGATATTTGAGACCTCAAGCAACTGTTTATAATTAGTCACAAGCACAAAATAAAACAATCATTTTGATAATCTAGATAAAACAGATTAACAAAATAAAATGATTGCCTCCACCAAGTAATCAAACAATCAATATTATGCTGAAAATTCATAAAGATGTAGAGAAAATGCATTACAATGGACATGTTTTTGACAACAAGTGCTATCATAAAAAAATAATCCGTCCTTTTTCTGTTTCCAGAAATTTCTTAACTCAGTGAATGGTTATATTGCCTGCAGTAAAGATAGGGGAAAACACAAACACAAAGCGAATGAAACAATCTATGTTCTGATATTTTGCCTCAGCAACATCCGTATAATCTTCTATTACGCAAAAAATCACTTTAACATGTGACATCCCAATGCTTGATAGAAGAAGCATAAATTCACTTTACAATATGTCAAAAATTTAAAGAGATAATTCACATTAAAAAGGAAATATCAATTAAAATAATTGCAAGAGAGTATTGGCAAACTTCATAGTTCAAACCATATCTTATATTCGGGCAAAAAAAAACCATATCTTATAGTCCTGCAAATTTATGCATCAACATGATTTTCACAAATGGCAAAATTCCCCACTAACAAAGGTTTGGGAAGGAAAACTACAAATTGACTAACAAGAGACGGCTTAGTACCTGAAATATAAAATATTTGCAATGATCATTGGAGAGGGGCTGCGAAGATTTAATTATCTGATGAAGATCAGTATCCATGAGTTCATAAACCAAGTACACATCCTTGAAACATGTTCTCTGGGCAGGCAACATAACATCTTTCAAAGCAATCACATTTTCGTGCCTGATATGTCTAAGCAGCTTCAATTCCCTCAGCGTTCTCAATGCATCAATGCGATTCTCAAATATATTACCGATCTTCTTAATTGCAACTTTCTCATTGGTTTCCCTGTTGATGGAAGAGCACACTACACCATATGCTCCTCGGCCGATGGGCTTTATTGGAACGTACTTTGTATCAATCTCAAACACTGTTTGCCATATGGAGTAATAATGCTTCCCCTTCGGCCCAATTTTATTCGGTGGCTCGATCAAAGTTGCCATTTTCCTGCAAATTAACAGAATATATTCTCACGTGGTAAACGAGCATACAGATAAACTCATAGGAAAACAATTACAGGTCCAGTCAAGGTATTACTCTAAATGACTCTTATCATCAACAGTCTCTTAGAGATCTAAAAGAATTTCAGAGAAATGAGGCAAAATTTTGACACGGACAGAATAATACTTTGCTGAGGACGGAGATAATTAGGCTAATTTCTGAATTTGCCCCTTATTAAATAACTATTTACTAAAATGCCCTCTGTTAAACCTATTTCCCAAAATGCCCACATCGAAACCTATTTCCCAATCACTTGTTTCGTCGACTAAAACATTTGGTTTAGTCGACTAAATCGCGGGCAAGAATTTTTTTTTTCAGGCCCGACATTTAGTCTACTAAACCAAATTTTTTAGTCGACTAAACCCATTTAGTCGACTAAATCATTAAAAAAAGTTAAAACTTCGGAAGGCCGTAACTTTGGGCTCAAGTCCGAATCAAGCGATTCTTTTTTGATTCCACATAACTTTTGAGATCTATGCACTGATATAAAAATTATCTTCAAATTTAATGAAGAGAAAGGAGGAAAAACAAGTGATTCTTTATTGCGCAGGAAATACCAACAATTCATTAAATATAATCAAGTGATTTTTTAATTATATATATATATATATATATATATATATATATATATATATATATATATATATAATAGGAAAAATATCGACACTAAATGCAGTGGGGCTTGATTTTAGGGGGAATAACAGTGTTTGGAAGTTATGCATAAGATAATATGTTGTGATAGCACGGTAGTCAATCTAGCTAAAATCTAGGATCATAGCTAATATCTAGGATCACTAATATCACTATCCAACAGATTCGGTAAAACAAATTAAAATGCTAACAATACTAACAATTCATTAAATATAGCAAATTGGGAAAAAAGCCCATGATATATATTTAATGAATTGTTAGTATTGTTGAAGTTAATAATCCCAACTTTTTCTCTACATGTCGCGATTTCCGCACGTTCTTTCGATTCCACAATAAGAAGGATTAAGTTATTTATTTTTAATTGTTTATTGTGTTGAGTGTCTGATTTTTATTATATTATTATAAACATATGGTTAGCTATTTTTTAGGAAGTAGTGAAGTCATTTTAATTTGTTTTACCGAATCCATTGGTTAGTGATATTAGTGATTATATTTAATGAATATAAAACATCAAATAAAAGAAAACTATATATATATATAAAATTAAAAAATCACTTGATTATATTTAATGAATTGTTGGTATTTCTTGCGTAATAAAGAATCACTTGTTTTTCCTCCTTTCTCTTCATTAAATTTGAAGATAATTTTTATATGTGCATAGATCTCAAAAAGTTATGTGGAATCAAAAAGAATCACTTGATTAGACTCCAGAGTCAAAAGTTACTACTTAAAGTTTTAACTTTTTTTAATGATTTAGTCGACTAAATGAATTTTTAGTCGACTAAATGGGTTTAGTCGACCAAAAAATTTGGTTTAGTCGACTAAATGTCGGGAACTGGAAAAAAATTTGTCATCGCGATTTAGTAACTAAACCAAATGTTTTAGTCATTAAACGATTATGCAGATTGGAAATAGGTTTACGAGCGCATTTTAGAAATAGGTTTCTAACAGGGCATTTTGATAAATAGTTATTTAATAAGGGGCAAATTCAGAAATTAGCCAAGATAATTACCACTTCAGAAATGTTTGTAAACCGATCTATCTATCCTAATTAAATCTACGTTGAGTTTCAACCTTTAAGTCGCCTTCTCTATCTTTTTTTGACTTTTTCTCTCCAATTCTCAAGCAATCATAAAGTTTTTCAATTCATCTTTCTTCTCCTATCCGCCTTACGCCTAACCTTTCAAATCACCAAAAGATAAAGAACTTAGATCCCAAGATACTTTAAAAGCATCCATACCACAAAACTAAGCTTTCATCCCAGCATCTCCTTCTCGCCCAGAATTCTTCGAAGTTCTGAAAAGGAAGCCAGGTATCGGTGAGTTGACGATGCTTCAAGCAGACGCTTTGTTGCAGCCAATTTCATACAGCAAAAGTAAAACACGACTTCAACGAAAATCAGGGGTAAAAGAACGACGCGGTGGATTCAAGGAGTGGGCTTGATTAGGCGGCCAAATCAGGATCCTGGATGAGAAATTGGGTACGAAGAAGAGGACCCATTATCTGTATGGCCATATCCTTAGTCGTAAAGCCATAAAGCGGATCGGGTATGGGGAGATAGACATGCTCGTGACTCACGACAACTAACTCCACACGGCACTGTAATATGGCTGAGAACGCTGAAAACGCTCTCGTCCCTCCTGGGTTTGTCTTTACTAGCACTGGAAATCTGAAGATTCCTTCTTCAAAAGAAGAAGAGGACTTGTTAGTACGTAGTACGTAGCTCCAAGAAAATTAAGAATGCAGCTTTGCCCTCCATTGAGAACCAATGGCCACGTCTGAATGCTCAGAATTTAGCTACCAAGCAGAAGCCTGTCTCGTTCGCGGATAAACTGAAGGTGTTAACCAGGGTGAAAACAATGGTTTTGAAGAAGAGGGCAGGGTAATGGATGATGCTCTTTCGGATGACTCCATGTCCGAGAATAATGACAGTGATCCCCTGTGTGAGATAGAAGAAGATCCTAATCGCAACTTTCCTACCTTTGTTTTCTCTGAGAAAATGAAGAAGAAGATGTATAAAGCTTGGAATAACTAAGTTATTATCAAGTTACTGGGAAGGACTATCGGTTACAAAGCCCTGGAGTTGCGCATTCAATCCCTATGGGCGAAGAAGGGGTGACTAAGCTTATCAACATTGGGCATGGCTACTATGTGGTTAAGTTTTCCAACAGAGATGATTATAAGCTGGCTCTCACTGGTGGTCTATGGATGATTTATGATCATTATTTAACAGTTAGGCCATGAGAACCGATGTTCAACTCTGCCTCAGCTTCAGTGGACCGGGTGGCTGTTTGGATTCGTTTTCGAGTATTTTCCTTGAATACTATTGTAATACCCTGATTAAAATAATAATAATAAAAGAATTAATATGTGTACATATATAGAAGGAAATAATCTAAACTAATTCCTATAGTTTCTCCTACAGTCTAGGAACAATAATTTGAAATTTAAAAAAACAGTTAAGATCACATAATCGGATCTGATTAGACTAGGTCACATAACAGATTAGGGTTTAAATGATAAAGGTTCATAGTTGGCAGGCAAGGCCCATTCCAACAAATAATAATAATAATAATAATAATAATAATAATAATAATAGATTAAAATAATAAAATAATAATAATATATAAAATCTAGAAATTAATAATGTTTTTATTGTTAATTTATTAATTGACAATAATTAAATAGCCCATTAGGATTGTTTTACATGAAGTATATATATTATATGTAACCCTAATCTGTAACCCTAATCCCAAAAGAGGAATTAATATTAGATACGTTATAATTATCTTTTTCGTCTTCTCGAATTACGCGTGAAGCTTCTCTCGGAAAATAATTACAAGTAATTGTGCGTCCAAATTGTGATTAAATGAATAAAGTCGTCTCGGCTTTCGTGCTTACTATAATATATGTTATTCAATTGAACCTGTACGTTCCAAATTGTGATCAAATGAATAAAGTCGCCTCGGCTTTCGTGCTTACTATAGTATATGTTATTTTGTTGAACCTATACGTTTCATTCAATTGAATCCATATACCCCTAACCTGTACGTTTTTGTTTTCTTGTTCAGGGATGCGCCTTAGTGCTTGATACAATATTTTATATATATATATATATATATATATATATATATATATATATATATATATATATATAAATGGTATATATTTATTATTTATTTATACATTTGTGTGCGATTAAAATAATTTAAATTGTGGGAGGATAGCTTTGGGATGGTACCTCCCAAAGTGATGAACACAACCGGGCCTTATACCTCGATATGTACTAAGGTGAACCGATTATATCCGGTTCTTCCCAAAGTGGTGTTTAGGGTGTTTGACACTAGTAGCAACTTTGGGAAGAGGTGGCACATTAGGACGAAATGTTTTATGGCCAATTTGATGATTAGTGGTAGTGTAGGTTTGGGTGTTTGGTCACGGGAGTGACTGGCGGTTCTGCAAGGTGTTTCAGTCCGGGTGGAAATTTGGATTTGATGATTTGTATTGGCCGATTTAGGATCACGAGGAGTAGTGTTGAGTTCCGGTTGTTCCGAGTCGGGAGTAGGCGCGGAGTTTACGGGTCTACCGGTTATCTTCCCACCAAGCAATTTGGGGTTTAAATACTTGAATTAATTTAAAAAGACGAATGATAATTGATGCAATTCTTGTGTGTGTTGATACTTGATTTTATTAATATATTTGCGTTAGGTAAATTGTATTTTATTAGGATTACCCAGCGTTTGTGATTTTTTTTTTTGTGTGTGTTATGGGGTGCGACGATCCTTCGGGGAGCAGATTTTGATGAAGCGGGTTCTCAAGGTTGGGGCTAGCGGTGAGAAGTGAGAGCACCTTGATTTATTTATTTTATTTTATTTGTTATAAATAGAATACATTTTTATTTTAAGTTTGGATTACGTATTGCTTGTGTGTATTGCACTTGTCCCCCGTACAAGTGCGGCGGTATTGCTGATGATGTTTGGAATTGGTGTTATTTATAAAAAAAGTATTGCCGGTTTTATGTTATTATAAGCATTAAGAAATTTGGGGTGTTACAACTATTATAAGAGGCGGCTTCATTGGTGATAGAATCGGTGAGGCTTGTCAAAGTTGACATTAATACATCTTGCCATCTTAGTGGTCATTATGCTCGACCTACGTATCTTTGGTTGATTTATCAAAACAATTGATGTCG
>JAMWYP010000974.1:0-12942 GCA_025563575.1 Acacia pycnantha | reverse complement strand
TGAGTATTGAAAAATAAATTATCTGAAGCCATGCATGCATGGCTTGTTCTTATTGCGGTTGCAGCATTCACTTCCTTTAAAATGATGAATAGGCCAAGAGACTAATTAGCAAATTGATCAATATGCATACGCTTGCTCAAGACGACCGGTTACCTATGTTTATCAGAATGGGATTTACCAAACCACCTTAATTAATTCTCATTCTTTTCATGAATCTACGGTCTCCATATATATGATTGGTCAACAAATGGGAAGTATAGATCGACGAGATAGGAGAGCAATCGTAAGTTGAGCATCATCAAACAATACCGGTTGGTAGATTTGTCTTCGGCTTTAAGTACAAGCCAAACACGCCCAAAAGAAAAATAAAAGAAATAAAAATAGATATTAAGAATATGCATGCCTTTGATTATCCATCTTTCTTTGAGTTAATTGTCCATCAAGGAGCAGTCTAGTACCTCTAACAAAGGTTTCTTTTAAGCTTCAAGTACGTACTAATAACCACACACACATATATTATGTGTGTGTATACATATGTGTGTGTGAGCGTATATTAACCAATATCAATTACGAGATTGAATACTTTGAAGTCCAAATTATTTTTGTGTAATTAAGTACTTTAATTTCTTTAGTTATTGCAATCAGCTAGGCCAGCGCTAGCTCTTGAGATTCCGTTCAGTTGTGTTTTGTTTATGGGTAAATGTGTAAAAATACACATGTGTTTTACCCTCGGGAGCGCCTAGCATATGTTTTTTAAAAGAAAATACACATGTGGTTAGAAAATAAGTGCAAAAATCACACCTCTGTTAAAAAAAATGTTAGACTGTTCATTTTGACTAACGGCTCACTCACTGATGATAACGTATTGTTTGTGAGGACCCAAACAAGGAGACCGACGGCGGGAGAAAGCAGCGGCATTCTGTCAAATGGGCACTCTTCTGAAATGCTATAGACCCTTCTTCTTGATGCTTCCCTCTCCGGCTGGGACGATTCAAATCAAAACCAACCAGTTGAGCCTTGCCGTCATTTTCAGGAGGAAGAAGTTGGGTTCGGTTACTCGTTGCTTTAGTGCCAGTTTTTTATGGTCGTCCCAGCCATCGGTTATCGAACAGAGCTTCGGGAAATCCGACGGGGAGAGGTTTAGAAGAGGCTAGAACAAGTTTTTTGACTAGTCAGCCTTGTATCACTTGCACACGTGTACAATGTGAATAGTATCTGTAAGCCTCATATATATGTAATCCCTGTTACTCGAAAGCAAAAGAAGAAAAGAGAGGTCCAGTTCATGTGTTGAGTTATATCATCTTCTCTGTTTTCCTTTACATATGGGCTGCTTTATTCATAAAGAAGCATCTCGGAGAAGACGCAGTGCTTCTGATGCCCATAATAGCCGCGGTGTTAGTTGGCGGCAGGGCAGGAGCATTTGATATCACTGACTGTCCATTGATGTATAGATGGCATGGGACTAGGTACCTTGGTGCAGCCAATGGCCTTGCTGGTATCTTGCAGGTTTTGCTTCATTTCCCACTTCCTGAAGAGGATGCTAATGATGCCAAGGGAACTTTGAAATACCTTATGAGTAAGGGCTTCCCTCACTGCTAAATCGTGTTTATCCATCACCTATAGACGCATTATATATTGAACTTTAGGGATGCTGGTATTGCGTAATGGCAGAATGAAGAAATTAGTTAAGCCATTGGAAGCCCATGCAAGCCACTTGTTTTTTTTTTTTATTCATTTTAATGATACTTTTAATTGAGCTTAATTCTATTTTTCTTTCTTCTGATGTATTGCTGATGCAGTGTATCATGATGTTGTAAATACTGTTCATTAGTCCTTGGTTCATAAATACCACCCTTTTCTTGCTTATTTCATTTGTTTATTTTACTTGATTGGAAGAAACTGCTTAAAGTCCATTCTATATTCTCTGGTATTTCTTTTAGCCTAATTAATCTCTGCTTAAATACCCATTTAGTATTATTTAGGAGTGAGATTATTCCATAAGGTTTTCTATATTATAATTTAATTGATGGCAGAGGAACACAATATATGCACGTGTGGATTCTACACTTAGAAGAATTCGTGAAACATCTGCTGAGGTGAGTTATTTGTTCATTTCTGTTGTTAATATTTTTCCTTCAAATGATTATTGATCCTATCCCATTTCATGCAGACTATCCAAGCTTTTGCAGCTGAATATCTGAAAACTCCTCTTGGTGAACCAGTAAAGGGGAAAAGGGAGAAATCAACTACTAAGCTATGGTTAGTGAAGTTTTACAAAAAAACTACAAATGTGCCTGAACCATTTCCACATGAATTGGTTGATCGCTTGGAAAAATATCTCGATGTGAGTACTTAATTTCAGTTGTTGAATTGACTTTGTTGGCATTTCAAGTGTCTTAATAGTTTGCAATGTACATGCACGCACCAGGGCCTTGAGGAGCAGCTTGTCGATATGTCTTCATTATTATATGATCACCGGTTACAAGATGCCTTTTTGAACAGTGCAGACATCTTACAGAGTGCCATCTTCACCCAGCAGTAATTTAATCTGTAGTATTGGTTCATGGTGCTACTGGCATGGCCATCACCTTGTCCAAGGCAGCACAAGTTTTCCCAAATGATAGAGAATTCCGGGATGCGGCGATAGAAGCAGGGGGAGGTTGTGTGGAAGAGTGGACTGGTGAAGAAGTTGGAACTTGCTGATGGTGTTTCTGGAAATGCATACGCCTTTCTTTCCCTCTATAAGCTAACCGGAGAGAGCATATATCTAGAGAGAGCAAAAGTGTTTGCTCGTTACTTGTACGATCAGGCAAAATCTTATAGACCGGAGGCCCAAACCGGAGGGGGAAGCATTGCATACTCTCTGTTCCAAGGAGTGGCTGGCGCTACATGCTTTTGGTTTGATTTGCTCTCTCCCCACAACTCGAGATTGCTATTACCGTATCATAAACCCATACTTATCTTTTCCACGAGCATTGTGGTGGTGGAAGTGCAGAGGTACGACTCTGGAGACTATGAAATTCTCGTGGCTCTCTTGCTCTGTTTTTTCGAAGCTCTACCAGTGAGTCAGAGAGACAACGGTGGTCACCGGCGACGAGACATGACAGTGAGGTGGAAGAGACACATGATGATGGAGTCAAGCTCTCCTCATCCGATTTTCCATGGCACCGCGCGGATGATGGAAGAGATCAATCTAAGAAATTCTCGTGGCTCTCTTGCACTGTTTTTTTTTTTCAAATGCCAAATATATGCCAGCATCCGTTAGTCAAAATAAACGGTCAACGTTTTTTTTAAAGGAGGTGTGACTTTTGGACCTATTTTCTAATCACGTGTGTATTTTGCTCCCAAAAAAAGTATATGGTCTTTGGGCGCTTCGAGTAAAACACATGTGTATTTTGCACCTTTACCCTTTGTTTATTATAGCTAATAATGTATGTAATTATCATTTATGTTATTGCAAGAGATTGAAATTGATAAATTGTCAAAGTTCTATAAAACATGTGGACGTAGTTGGAGAAATATGGTATAGTAATGGATGTGCTACCGCGAGAACAAACTTCCATGAGGAGTATGAATGCATGATGCACTCATGCGTGTTATATAAGAGCGCGAGGAATAATTGAAAACTCTATTTTCACACGATTATTTGTGCAAAAACTTGGACATTATATATATATTTGATTTTCTAATTATTATTTTCATGATCAAGTTTGTGTCTCAGATTTTATATGACGAGTGGAGTTCATTGTAAGTATATCCGTGTTGCCGTCTCCCAGCCATTTGCCTCAAAACAGTTGATAAGCTAGATCATATTTGAATCTAACATAATGAATCTGAAAAATATATATATGACAAGTAAAACTCAAATGCGACTCAGTATTATTGTATATGAAATGTTACGATGTATAAAAAAACGTAATAGTAATGTTACAAAGATGAAAAACTAAAATAATTGCGTTAAGAAAATTTGTTCATTAAAGAAGCTTAATGAATCAAGCGTCATGTAAATTAAATGCTTTCTGGCAATATAATTTAATTAGACATTACTCATGACTGATTATTAATTAGGAGTAATTTTAGAAACATATGAAATTTTCTTGTCCTTCTATCCTCCTTAGTCCTTAGTGCTTGGGTAAAAGTTTATTGGGAAAATTAATTCCCTAGTCTATTTTTTTTCCCTTTTTATCGGTTCCTTCAAGTTTACTTCATTAACCCCATTAGTCCCTGCCGTTTAAATATGTTTTAAAACAGCTAACAGTGTTAAAAAAAATCTGTTAGTCAACCATAAGATGGCAGACAACTGGACAAAATTTTACAAATGAATCTGATTAAGCATCCATTTGTGTAAAGATTAAAGCCACGTCTGAAAAAAAAAAAAAAATTCTTCTTCACTTACTCTCTCCCTCTCTTCCTCGACTAGGCCAGGCTTCAACTCTCCGAACCTCCGTGACGCCACACCCAGCAACTAGACTGGCGTCGCTGGTGACACTCACCCCGCAACGTCACTTCTCTCAACCTCCCCAACGAAGAGCTTCAGGACCCTTCCCTCGCCATCCTTTTGCTCCGATATCTCCTAAAATCCAAAAGGAAAAAGGTCAGTTTCTGATTCAGAAGCCGAAGCCGGGTATTATTGTTAATGTTCATTGTATAAGCCCCATTGAATCTCAGAGTTTGACTAGAATCAATGGCCTGTACTGTTCCTTGAAGAGCGTTTTCTGTATTTGTGGGTTGAACGGGAATCTATGTAGCTCAAAAACAAAAAACCGTTTTGGGGATTTGCGCCTTGTTTCTCAAAATCCAGAGATGCGAATTCAAGGGTCTCGTGTGTTTCGAGCAATGAAATCATGAAAAAATTCCATAGTAGCAAAAAGGCTCGTGGGATTGCCATTTGAAAAGCCATGCCAAATTTATCAGTTCAGGTATGCTAAAAGCATTTTGCATTATGGTTTTATTATTTCACTTTTGTTCTGTAGAACACAAATGTGTAGCCTCAATGGACTAGTATGTTGTTTATATTAGATCGATTAATCTCTCCAAGATATCTATAAGCAGATACCAAAGAGAAGATGATTGTTCTAGGATGTCTATAAGGAAGACACCGAAGAATATCAAGAAAATCACTGTGCAACACGAGTATGGCGTTTAGCTAAAAAGGGGTGGGGTGTGTGCACAGTGAGACTGAATAGTAAATAGTGTGAATAAAGAATGTATACATTTTAGGTTAACCTCCTATTTATAGGGACTACCTTTAGGGTTTCAGTCCAAGGGCTTTGTGCGACTCCAAGCCCATGTTTCAGTCGCACTACCTGCATGTTCCATGATTATAGCCTTAATTATAGGCCAATTAGTATCTTACCTGATTAAGGAGGGATTCTGGTACAAACTGCCCTTGTTGGACCACACAGCAAATGGGCCTCATATATGAGTCCATAACAGTTGCCCCCCAGCCTGGTAGTTCAGGTCTCTGAGCTGCCGGGATGTATTGATTATTTAACCCAAATTTTATGTCCGAGTTATTTAGCTTGACTTTCGAGACTTCCACTTAATTGCTCTCGGAGCTTCATCAATCTCTGGATTTATTTGTGACTTGCCCCCAGACATGCATGCCGAGTTAGTTTACTTTCAAGATGACCAAGATTTCATTTGTAATCTTAACCCGGACGGCCGGGCTTGTATCTTTCCACCATGGGCTGCCCCCAATCCAGGATATAATGCTAAGATAATAGCATATGATCGAATTCCATTTGACTATTCCACTGACAATTTTATAGCTGTGTCTTTGCTATTGTCATTGTAATATCCCAAATTTTGGGACAGAATTTAGGAATATGACTGAGATAAATAGGCTGCTAAGCGAGTAAGAGTCCAAAGTCTTGAGCTTTTCAAGAGGAAATGCTTAAGATAATTATTAGATATTATTTTGGATATTGAAAAAAAAAAATAGGGGGAAATTATGAAATATTATTTTGAGGATCTAGAAATATTATGAAGGGATTAATTATGAAAAATTAACCTAAATAGTTTTAAAACTATTTTCTGGATTTTATAGCCTATTTTCTCAGAAATTTAAGGAAAAATAATTAGATGATAAATTGCGGCCTAAAAATTTTAGAGTTGATATTTTTCAGCTTTGAGAAGCTAATTGAGGGGGAAAAAATCCTTATATAGAATTAAGGATTAAATTCTAATGCTTATCCAATTTTGCAACTAAATAAGTAAATGACCAAATTTCAAACAAAAGCCTTTTTGGGAGTCAAGAGGATTAAATAGGATTATTTTGTAGGGTGGACCCCACAACTCATCTCCTTCCTCATTCCACATGTTGACAGCTCACTTTCTTCTTCCTCTATTTTTATGACACATGGCCATTCATGCACACAACACACCATCCAACTTTCTTATTTCCATTCCCTTCAGCCAATATATACGACACAATACCCTCCCCCATTTCATTCTCGGCCATAATACAAAAAGAAGAGAGGGCGAGACGCAGAGGAATCGGAGGAGCCGAAGGAGTAAACGGTTGATCACCCACATGCAAGGCTAGTCTTGAATGGAGGAATTGGCAATTTCCAGAGCTCAAGAAAAAAAAAAGTGAACAAAAAGGGATTTTGGTAAAGGTATAGTTTCGGAAGGAGCAACAGGTGAGTGAATAACGTCCCTAATTTTTTTTAAATGATATTTTTTTCATTGTTGAACTTTAATGTTTACTTTCATACTTAAAGAATAGTGATTTTATGAAGGAATATTTGTTGATAAAATTATAATTTTGTGAAGGAATATTGTTGATAATTCGAGTAAAGAATGGTGACTTTTAATTGTTATTATGTATTTTGTACCAATTGTTTCGAAGCATAATTCATGATTATGTAGATAAATGGAAATGAAATTTTTGAGATAGTTTTCATAAAATTTATATTGAAATGATCTCAGATTTTGGGAAAGTTTATGAGCTAGAATTCATTATTTGAAATGGAATATTTTTACACGAGTTCTTGATGTTTTGAAAGGATTTTATGGATAGATTGAATTTGAAGAAAAGTCTTGAATTGTTGTTTACGAAACTTCATGCTGGGGGATTGATTATGAAGTATGAGATGTTATTATCTGAAAAGAAGAATTTTTATGGCTTTGAGAAATTTACCCCATGCATGCTTGAAAAATGTTTTTGAGAGAACCGAATACAGAACGCTGGTTACTAACAGCAGTACTGTTAGTCGTTGGTGCACCATGGTTACCCTCGAGCTCGCTTGATTCATGGGATTTGATCTCATGTCTGTTTCATGGACTGTGTGTCCATGTCTGTTTATGGACTGTGTGTCCATATCTGTTTCATGACTTCGAGTCATGTCTGGTTAGTTACCCTCATGGACTGTGTGTCCATGTATCATTTATGGACTATGTCCATATCTGTTTTCGTGGTCTCGAGCCATGTCTGGTTAGTTACCCTCGTGGACTGTGTGGCCACGCTTGTTATTTCGTTCTGTAAGAAGTTCTACGGAAAGATGAGGTTTGAGAATTATGTTTTAAATCGATTATGTTAACTCAAAGGTTTTACTGCCTATTTGAAGTTATTTGATTAATGATATTTTGTAAAGAGTTGTATTTTATTTATGATCTTATGATTTTAGAAATGGAAGTTATTGCCAAATTGATATTATTAGAAGAGAAAATGTTTTAAATTATTTCCTTTTGTATTTTATTCTATTATAAGAATGTGACGTTATTCACCAGAAAATTTGCTTTGGTCAGATGATCTCAGCAGTCGAATTATTCCTATGGAGCAGTGAGGAGTCTTTTAAAGGATTTAAAGTTTAGTGGCTCATTTTGTAATACTTAAAGATAGATGCTCCATGTAATTTATAGGTAAGATCCTTGTATTTTTGAATCATATGTTTTTAAGTTTAAGGCTTACGGAATGTGAATTATCTCATATTTCGTGCCGGTCACCTCTATTGGATTCGGGGCGTGACAGTCATGGCGTATAACCGCCTTTTCATGTGTAGTGGTCACTTCTGTCGTCTTTGATATTCGTGCGCATTTAATGCCCACGTCGTTTCGTATCCATCATCATTGCACTTTTTGGGGGCAAATATGCTTTTCAGTGAGAATTGTCTTTACTGCCCCTAACTCTTCAAATTCGCAACGCTTATATATATATATATTCACATTTCTCTCCTCTTCTCACCACTTTACGCTCAACACTCTCTCTGTCTTCCTAGAAAATCTCTCGCTTCCTTAGAGCCCTCCTTTCTCGATACTCCAATTTGCACTTCTTAGTTTCCTCCAACTTTTGTAAAATCATGTACTCCCATTGCTCCCTCTCTTCTTTTATTTCTACTACTATTTTCTTCTTTCTTCAACTGTTCTTGCCAAAATTTGCTTTTTGGTTTTCACCAAACCTTATCTTTTGGTTTTCTAGGTATGCACCTTGGGTTTATGGGTTTTCTGGGTTTGAAAAACTTTTGCCTTTTTTCTTTTAGTGTAATTCTCATCCCTTTCTCTCCCATTTTTCCCAAACTAGCTTGCATTGGGTGGTGGTGACACTAGTGCAAAAAAGGGATTTAAGACCGCCTCATTTAGAGCGGATCATCGATGCCCGCTCTTAAAGGTGTGGCCGTGGCAGATTTGTAAATAAAAAGAACTTCTTATACAATAAAAGGCTTTAAGACCGCCACATTTAGGCCAGGACTATCGAAGGACCAGGTCTAAAGCTATGACCGGTGGCAGATTTGTAAATATAAAGAACTTTTTATACTGGATCATTTTTTCATAGGTCTTATCCAGACCTGTTAAAATAACAACCGGTCTTTAAAATGTTATTAAAAAAATTGAAATATCAATTACTTTATGGAGAAATCTCATTCAGCCAGACTTATATTTTCTACACTCCAAAATAATACGGAAAAATTTAAATATAAATGTATTAAAGTTTTAAGACCGAACATTTATAATACTAGGTCTTAAAAGTTGGACTTTAAGACCGGACTTAAAATATGGCTGAATACTAAAGTTTAAATAAAAAATTAATTAATTTTAAGACCGGAGATAGAGATAGACCGGTCTTCAAAGTTAGACTTTAAGACCGTTCGTATAATCAGTAGGTACTAAAGTTTAAATAAAAAATAATTAATTTTAAGACCGGAGTTTTAGAAAGACCGGTCTTAAAGGTTAACTTTAAGGCAGTATATACTCATTTGTCCTACTTAAAAATGAGGTGCCAAATATACGTTTCTTCGCGCGGAATCTTTTGTCACTCTCACTGAAGAAAGAACCCATGTTCACGTTGCGAAACCCTTCCTGTTGCATTACCTCTCTTCCTCGCCCACGTCACCGGTAGCCTCTGTTACTCCCTCATGTGCTCGTGCATTCCTCTCTTACTGCCTTGAAAATGGACGGTGAAAATGATTCCAGTCGTGTTCTTGGAACTCCAGAGCATCTTGGTTTCACCGGTGTGGGTCGAACGAACCCTCTTCATCTCACAATGAGCCTCCTCGGCGCAGCACGCCGTGGTAGAAGCGGCACACGAATGATGGATGTATCCCTTAGTCGGAATTCGGGACGAAGCTTGAGATTCGGATTTGATGAAAATTTGCAACTTTGTCGGTCCTAATAAAACCACATATACTAGTTTTGTCGGCGCTCTAGTACGCAGCAAGGTTAGCATCTTGACGAGATAGTGGAAAATGTGGACAAAAGCACGATAAAGGATCCTATTTGGGACACTATCAAACTTACATACACCGTCCACGACTCGAGAAGTTGAAAGAATCAACATTGTCTTATTGTCTTTGAGCGGTTCGGAAGTTTAAGACCTTTCTAGCTAACACGTATATTTTTGCCGAGGAGAAGCGACCATAAACCACGGCACAAGTACAAATTTATTGATGAAGAGATTTGGCAACAATTTGTTCAGTTTGCGGACCACTCCTAAAGCTCGGTGAGTTTATATTTAGTTTTGTTTGCACTTTTGTTTGCTTATTAACTTTGTGCGGATATGTGAATGTTATTGTGTACATCTAATCCTATTAGCTAAATGGTTTGGTGTGTGAATGCCTTTGTCCTGCATCAGAGGAGCATGTCCTAATTCCATGCAAGTCTGATATGTAAACTGTGTAATATGGTTAGACGTTGCTGTTAGTTAGTTAGTATGTTAACTGTGTAATGGTTTCGGTGCAAGTAGTTAGTTAGTTATTCTAATATGTGTGTAGGAACCAATTATGATGAATGAATGAATTGAGCTGAGTTGGCATCAATTCTCGCAACTCCCTTTCCTTTGGTTCTCCCAATTTCTTCTACAATGCTACATCTTCCTTAAGTAAAATGTTGAAACTTGATGAAGTGAATTTGACTAATGTTTGACGTTCATATCAAGCAGAAGTTCTCTAATTTCTGTTAGTGGCATGTCTGAAATTCATAATTGATAGTTGTTTTCAATCCTGATTCATAGAAAAAAAGGGAAAAATACCAAGAGATTGGGAGAAAGAATGATTGCCCACACAGGGCTTCTCGCGGCGGATATATATGAAAAGTCCGAAAAAGATTTGATGGCAGCCAAGCGGAAGAGATTGGAAGATGAAGCTGAATCCAATCCTTCGCGGTAGTTGACCACCCGCCATCTCCAATACGTCGCGAGGAGTTGTGGTTGTATATTCGGCAAAAGCCAGCGGTACCTACACAAGTGAACAAACTCGTGTAGTTCTTTGAAAGAATTGTAAGTATCGATATTGTCATTTTTTACTTACTAAAGATGTTTCATTACTAAGCTTCTCGTTATCTGTATCTTACTGGAAGATCTTAAAAAGAAGGAAGCAGAGGGATCTTTTGTGTCGGACGGGAGGAATGATGTTCTGAAGTGTCTCCGAGCTCCACGCGAGAGACCGGTGTTCCCTTGACACCTTCAGCTGCACATATGCGACAAAGCACTAAAGGGAGCTGCATTGTTGACACGGTGAGCAACCTTGTCATCTCGTGATGTGGAGGATAGTGATAGTCATGACAATTGGTTGCTAAAGGGACTGTCCCACTTGGGATCAATTGCACACCACCAACAAATGGATGATGATGAAAGTCGAGTGTCGAGTTGAAGAGGTGATCTTTGATGCATATGTCCTCTCCCAACCGATGAGTGAAGATTGTGAGTGATGTCAAGGGAACCTTCATCTCTTGGCCAGTGAAGCTTGTAGATGTCTCTACTCCTCGTCAAGCTCCATCCCCTCGTCAAGCTCCATCCCCTCCTCAAGCTCCACCCCCTCATCAATCTTCACCCCCTCCTTAAGTTCCATCCCCTACCGCTAACTTGACGGCCAAGGAAAAAATATTCGATTTGGTAGCCAACAAATGGTTTAAAGATAAATCGTGGCCTGTCGATGAAGTAGTAGGCCTCCCTCATCCTGAACCGGTTTACATTGATAATGCCGATGTAGAGTCCATGCTGCTTCCGCACACAGTTATCTTCTTATGCTCCATTCACGGCGATGCAGGGCCTACGTTGAAGCAGATTGTCACCAAGTAAGCATGTCATTTTGATTGTCTTGTCTGAAATCTCTGCTGTGAATTTTCAGTGAACATTAATGATAAATTTTTGATTTTGATGATAGTGCCATGAGGACCTTCCAAATGGAGGTAAAAAAAGCATGGGTATGAACTCAAAGATCCTAAATGGTTCCAACCAAAGGTTAGTACATATTTGGACACTGGCATAATCGCCTTGTGAACTTGGTCGATAAACTATATATGCTCTTACGTGTTCCGTACGTCATGAAACACATATATGATATTGTGACGGATGGAAGGACTAAATTCGGTGCAACGGTAAATGTTACGCCGAATTGAGTCAACGGCTTAATGTTACATATGAAATATGCACGTAAGTTACTTATGTTTGTCTTTGATGTTACTGCAGGTTTGCATGTGCAAAGCCATTTTCTCGATGATGAAGTGGAGCACATACGCTGATGTGTTTTGGGAATATCTCAGTATAAACGAGGTCTTAGAAAAGCTAAGTCAGGACAATAATTAATGTCCTAAATTAATTCATTTGTAAATAATATATGTTGTAGCAACAATAGCCTTCTGTATATACATTTGTTTATTTTTTCGACTAATTCATTCATTTGTAAATATAACGCAATGTAATTCAATAATAAAATTGTTTATTTTTTCGAACAATTTGTGTGTGTCCATTTTGGGTTTCTGAATGAATGGGATGGTGGATAAAGCTATTTAGTGCTTGAAATTTGAGGTACAGGCGTGATGTTGTAAATGAGCCATTAGAGACTACGAAAAGTATTTGCGACTTTTAGGACCGTATATTTGTTAAAAGTCCGGTCCTAAAGGTCTTCATCCATTTGTAAGACCATATATTTGTCAAATATCCGGTCCTAAAAGTCTCCGTCTTCTAAAAAATATGGGTAGACTTTTAGGACCGTATATATGTCACATATCCGGTCCTAAAAGTCTCTAAAATATACGAGGCTAGAATTTTAGGACCGTATATTTAATTAATATCCGGTCCTAAAAGTCTTCGTCTTCTAAAAAATATGGGTAGACTTTTAGACCGTATATATGTCACATATCCTATTCCTAAAAGTCTCTAAAATATACTGGCTAGAATTTTAGGACCGTATATTTAATTAATATCGTGTCCTAAAGTCTTCGTAAAATTCCAAAGAATATGGCTGTGACATTTAGGACCGTGTATTTTTTAAGAGCCAAAGTCTTAAAAGTTTTCGTTTATTTTAATATTGCTCAAACTTTTAGGACCGTGATATTTATTAATTTTCCGCTCTTAAATTCAAATTTTCGTTTATTTTTAAAATATGGCTTAACTTTTAGGACCGTGGATTTGTTATATGTCCGGTTCCTAATAGTCTTCCTTTAAATAGAGTTGGTGACTTGGTTTTAGGACAAATCATTAGTGGTTCAAGACAATCGAGTTTA
>JAMWYP010000973.1:0-13183 GCA_025563575.1 Acacia pycnantha | reverse complement strand
AAGAGATAATGTTCCTTATTAAAAGGACCGAAGGGAGTGATAATAAAAAAGACGGTATGGTGTACAAGGCTCTGATTTGACGAGAGGCTTTTTTTAGGATTTGAACCTTGGAACTCTGTGTCACGTGATAGCAACATTGCCGCTAGGTGAATCCTTTTTGTCAAAAATTTTAATATGATCTTTCTTTTTCTTTTGATATTATCCTTCAATATTCGGTTTGAGGCTCGTGACTACCCTCCAAACTTGAGTGTCTCTCCCCCGAGACTCCAACTCAAGACCTAGAGGATTTAGTGCAGCCCCCCATCGCTAGATCGACTTTATGTTGGTAGTTGATGTTTTTATTTTTAACCCCATTGAGCGGGGCTATATATATATATGTCATCTGCCCAACTTATGATCTCCTTGCAATAAATTTTCCTCCAGTATCTTTAATGTAGTCTCTTTATGTTCTGGTGTAGAACACAGATTGTCTAGCCTCGAGGGCTAGGATGTTGGTGTAGATGGGGACTTGACCTAGGAGTGATTACTAGGGCCTACGTACCAGAAGAGGATCAAAGTCCACGTAGTTCGAGTATTGATGGAGGCGTTCAGCCTAAGGGTGTCTGTATGGTCTGTGACGTATGTGTATAGCCGGAGCCTAGACCGTTGTAGATGATCTGTAGAAGATGAAGATAGGAGATAGGAGAGCGAATCAGATGATCCGTGCCTTTTAGAGTAACCTGCTATATGTAGAGGTTACCTTAGGGTTAGATCTTCCGCGTCGTGTGTAGAAGATGGGAGATCGTGTGTAAAAGATGGGAGATCGTGTGTCATCGGGTGTTGGCAACCTTCCCTTTGAATAGGTCTTGGCAGTTTAGATCTGTGGGTCGGTTGAGATAATGGGCCTTGACTAGGTCCATAACAGATGCCCCCAAGCTCGGTGAGTTCAGTGTGTGAGCCGCCGAGGTTAATTGTTTGGTTGACTGTGAAATACGAGACTTGGCCGAGATATGTTCGCTCATCCGGTTGTCCGCGAAGACGTAAGATCCCTTGCTCGTGTGCGCAAATCGCTTAGTTTGCTAATTTCGAACAAAATCCCGTTATTGACAAGGTATAGATAATATTGCCCTGCACTGTAGTCCCGTGCTCCGGGCCGCCCAAGGATCTGTTGTTAAATCTGGATATCGTATAAGAAACCGCTACCACTCGTTTGATTTTGATAGTGTCTATCCGAGTTTCAAAGAACCTGGAGTTACTTGTCTTCTCGATTGAATTGCCCCTACCATGTAGTCCGGTTAATTTGCTTTGAAACTTCGTTGACTTGATCATTAACGAAAGTTTGTTCATTTCCGATCAATTTGGATATTTAGGTAGTGTTTCATCCGTGTCCACGATGAACTGACATAGTGAACTCATATTTGTTTTTAGAGTACTATTGAGTGACCGGGCCAAGGTCATAGATGTGATATGCAGGAAGGGGGGAAAGTGCATCCGGTATTGAAACCGTAGCGGTGAGGGGTCAGTATTCAAACTGCCTCGTATAATTCCGGGTTCGTTGACCGGTCATCCTAGGATAAAGGGAAGTTGTCACCTGTCCGGGTTCGGTTTTTCACCGAAGCGTCCGAGCATTTTGACCTGATCAGGGTCGGCATGACAGTTCCACTTGATATCCTGGAGCAAGTTAGGAAGCGTCCGGGCTGCGATAGCTGTAATACCCTAAAAATCTGTATTATAATTTAGTAAAATTATACCTATCAAAAATAGGTGAATATGAGATATCAAATATTAAGTAATAATTAGCTTATTTTCTAAGGAAAAATCTCTAGAAAATTAGAGAGTTTAAGGGCCAAAGTGCCAAATGACGGAAATGCCCCTAAGGGACATAAATAACTTAGGAAAATTATGAAAAATCCTAAAAGGCAGTAAATGACCAAGTGAATTAGGAGAATATATTATCCCTAATTATGGTAATTTAATAAATTATGAACTTGGAGAAATGGTATAAGAAGGTCCAAAAGGTAATAAAGACCAAAATACCCTTACAAATTATAGAATAATGTAAGAGGCATGGAAACACTAAGGTTAATACAAGAGTATGAAGGTAATGAGGCATTGTAATTAAGAAAATTATCAACAAGTGATAATGAAGTAATTAAGTAATATTGGGCTAATTACTTAAGCATAAGCAAAGGAAATTCAAGGAATAATTATGTGAAGCTCAAAAATTAGTGGAAATTAGTGGAATATTAGTAAAAATGTATTTACTAATTAATTGGAAATTTTTATGAAAAATCATTGAGTTTAGGTATTTTTAGGCCTAAATACAGGAATGGACCAATTAGATAATTTTGTGGAATTTTGGAAAAATAAATAAATAAATAATTAATTAATTAAAAATAAAATAAAAATATTAAAAAGGTGTGTCTTGGCCGACATCTTTGTTGGTGAAAGAAGAAAAACCTTAATATATATATATATATATATTTATCAACTTGTAGTATAATAATAATATAATTAAATATAGTGAATAGTAATTTAAAAATTAGGAAACGGATCCTATCTAGAGATCTAGGAATGGGAATTCTAAAGTCAAGGTAAAATATTGATCGGTGAGTTTTTACCTTCAGTGACCTCTTCCGGAAGTTAATTCCGAGTAGTCAGCACATTTTCCTAATAAAACAAAATAGGGAAAATGCATATAGGCATATTTTTGAAATGAAGAAAATAAATTCTAACTCAATATCTAGAAATGAGTTTGAATTTATTTAGACATATTTGGAATCAGTGAATTTTCTCAAGAGATTGATGTTTCAAAACGAGCCAGAATCGACCGCACGGACACGTTTTCGAGGAACTTCAGACTGATTCGTTGGAACCTCTGTAAGAGACCGAAATCTAAGTTAAATTAGATATTGTTGATGAGAAAGAGAAGATCTTCAAAGTTATGGATTTAGAATTTTGTGTAAGTCTTTCGGTCTTTAGCTTTCTAGTTCGGTAGTTAGTAGAATTGTTAGATGGTTTTAGCAAGTAGGAGTGAGATTCCTACTATTGATTTTTAGGCCTCATTGCATTGAAAAATATGCCCTGACGAGATAAAAACATAGTAGGGATTGAGTCCTCGAAAGTTGAAATCTTCGTAGTTCTTTCAAAAGTAAGGGTAGAATGGGTTAGAATAGCCTTTAAATTTCAAGTATGATTGGGTATCATATGGGAGGGCTATTTTAGTCATTATTTTCGAAAATCATAGTTGCGTCTAAGTTCTGGCAAAATTTCGGGAAGAAAATTTGCCAGAGTAACTGCGTCGGCGAAATTCCGCCGATGAGGGTAGAAAGGCAAAATGGTAATTTTTTACCTAAAATGCAGATATAGTATCAAATCACTAATAAAAGTGATATTACTTGTATAGGACGTCAGGAGTCCTAATTTTCTGCCGTTACGCTGTCCAACGTGCCGTCGACAAACCGTTTTCCGTCCCAGCATGGCCCACAAACATCTACGTACATCAACGAAGGTACGTTCGCGTACTGTAACACTAATCTAGTGCTGCTCATATACATATATGTGATAAGTACATTCACGGATAGAGATTCTGTTAGGGGTCACCGAGATACATTCACCTATAGACTCTGCTCGGGTTACCGATTATACATACAGTTTCACGCGGGTTATAGACTTAATAATACCGTTAGAGTTTTCCTAGCGCTGAGGACACGACCGATCATCGTGGCACTGGTTTTTGTGCTAGTGCACGAGTAAGCTCATAGTTGGAGGGCATGTAGCACGAGTGAGCTCTGAGACGGAGTTGTCACTTTATCGTTTTCCGTAATTACCTATGAGAACAATAGGATGATGTATCAACACTATGTTACACTATGGTTATTGTTTGAATGGGAATCAGTTACTCTTACGCTCCAATGCTCTACTCTGATTTTTTAAAAAAAATTTGGCTCTGGAATTGGGATGTTACAATAGCTCTATGGAGACAACTCCCTCAGGCTGAAAAGCCGGGTTTTATTCTTCAGTTCGTATTTAAATTACGACCGGGTTCAAGACTTCTGGATTCCTTTTTTTTTGTTGATGTTTGTCGTTTGAGAAAAATGGAGGAGATTGAATCAATGCTCTCCATCGAGAGTTTCTTTACATGGAGCCCGGATTGTAACTGTATTAAGCGTAACCGGGGTCCTCCTTCAAATTTATCGGAGCCGGGACTTTAACCGCATTCGGTAACCGGGTCCGCCCTCAAATTTACACGGAGCCGGGATGTTAACCAGATTCGAGTTAACCGGGGTCCGCTTCAATTTTACACTGAGCCGGATTTTAACCGCATTCGGTAACCGGGTCTCGCCTTCAAATTTACACGGAGCCGGGATTTTAACTGATTCGTTGTAACTGGTCCGCCTTCAAATTTACACGGAGCCGGATCTTAACCAGATGGGTTTAGCTGATCCATCTTCGTTCCCTTTCGTGAGAAACGAACGTCGAAACGTGAGTTATGAAAGCCAGGTTTGTTTGCCCCGGTTCATACATGTAAATGGACTTGGCGGACGTAGCCATCGCAACACGGAGCCCGTACCTTAACTAGATTCGGTGTGCATGATTCAAGGCCATTATATGACATTTTTAATTTATATATATGTAATATATGTAATATATATATATATATATATATATATATATATATATATATATATATATATATATATATATATATATATATAGATGGGTCCATGTGAGAGCTAAGATATGCATGATAAGAATAAATGCTTTCTGCGACGACTTCTCTAAAGCCATAAAATGATAATAGGAGGGCATACCTTTAAATTGATATAGCTTCTAAAGCACTTTAAATTGGCATGAGTTTGCTCGAATCACGGAAGTAGATGCAATTGAATTGTTCGTGGGACTCCATGATTTTCACAAAGGCCACGAACCACGTAGTCTTGTTGAAGGAAATGGGTCGTTCTTATTGAGAAGAAATGGTCCCGCAAAACCAAAACAATCATTAACCATCTTCAATACATTGACGGATATGCCAAATGTGATATTGAGAAGAATAAAACTTTCCACCATCCATGTTGAAGTCACCTCCAGCAATGAGAATTTTTTAAGCAAATGGAGACTCTAGAATGGTGTGACGCAAGGCATTGCTACAAAGCATGTACGGATCACTACATACCTTGAGAAGATAATAATATTTGGCATTCTTCCATCTTGCTCATTAATAACAATGGTACGGATGCCCTTTAGCAAGGACCTAAGTAGTAAATCATGCAATCTAACAAGAAAGCTTTGTAGCCTCCTCGTTTCCAAAATTTATTTCAACTGAGAGACAACAAGAATAATGATAAAACTTGCGTCACTTCATTTGAATAGGCTCCTAAATGTGAAATGACTTGGAAAGTGGCCCATAATAATCATTTCCTCAAGAAAGGAAAATGCTTTTAACGCATCACCCAAAATTGCATAACCATTTATGATATAATCAAGAGCAGAGTTGGGATCAAGGCCCATCCCGCGCATATGACCCTTGTTGCAAAAACCTTAAGTGTCGATGTAAAGAGGGATAATAACCATTTAATTGAGGCTTTAGGTTCATGGTGATAAATTCCCCCCCCCAAGATTGGCCCGATAAGCCACTCGGATATTCATCAAGAAAAGATTAATAATTGAGAAAGATCAAATGTCAATTTCTTCCCAAAGGAGTTGCAAATTCACGTTTCGGATGGGTGTCCACCTCAATTAACTTTTTCCATGCTGGATATAATAGAAGGGTATTATAGCTCTTCATCCTTGCCTCACTTTGCATGTCATTCAACAGCAAACTATCCTCAGGAAGGAAGAAGTAATGGAAATATCCGGGGGGGCATAAGGGATGTTGTCGCTCATGAGCCTCCTAACGTCCGTAATTCCAAAGAGACAATGTCACTAAAATAGCAAAGGGTATCCTCAATTTCAAATATAGCACCTCTAATTGCGAGGTGCAATTCAACTCATGATTATATGCTACCAAGACTTTTATGAAGTGCCAATCCAGGAGAAGTATCACCCACTCCCCATAGAAGCTTTAAACAACGGAGGTGAAGTATAATGATCGTGACGAAGACCCAAGCGCTGTAATCAAGGTCGGCATTGGATCATCAACTCGGTATTGGATCATCAATCTCTGGACTTCATCAAGCTTCGGCATTACGCTGTAATCAAAGTCCCCATTGGATCATCAACTCCCATTGGATCATACCCATCAACTCGGGACTCCATCAAGTCGGCATTTACTAATGTCGCCATCCATAATCTCGCACCCGAGATTATACCTTCTTAATGGATTTAGATATATCAAAAATCTCGGCGTTGGTTCTCCAAAGATTATACCCATCCGAGATTGAATCCTCTCAAATGAATTGAATATAACGAGGAAACACGAGGAAGATCTAGAAGGTTCGAGATCTTTGGACGCCAGCGGTAGAGGATGGTGAGAGGAGATCCGATAAAGAAACCCACTATGCTTCTTACCCCGAGACCAGGACTAGGGCTCGTTGGAGGCTCGGAGATTTGGTGAGAGGCCATTCTCAATGACGAATCGGAACATGGCGGGAAGACGATTTACCTGCCTGGCGGGTTCCGCACGATCAGGTCTCCAGGATTCGGCCTCTTTTGCGATGCTCATGATTCTGTCTCCCAGTCAACTTGAAAACCAGAGTTCTTCTTCGATGGAGAAGTTCGAATCCTGCGTTGCTTTTTAATAGACTAATTGGAATTGGAATTATTGACAAACCAAGGGCTTCTTTGCTACGTAAGCACAATCCAGCCCAAACAATCGCACACGGACCTACTCCACTGGCCGAATAGAACCAAGACAAAACCAATATTGTATTTACACATTCCAATTATTTGAGCCAGCAAATTCACTGTATTTCTGTGAGAAACATTGAGAAGCAAACACGGACGGTGGATCTTGGGAATCTTCAAAAGGGGCACTCCCACTGTAGTTTCATGCATCTAAAACTCCAGTTCGTTTGGCATTTGGGAACTGGAATCATTCATTGACCATCTTTGGTCATGGGAATCGAAAATTTATAGATCCCCACGGACGGCGCCACTGTTCTGGTGTAGAACACAGATTGTCTAGCCCTGAGGGGCTAGGATGTTGGTGTAGATGGGGACTTGACTGTTCGCCTCGCAAGTGTACGAGATTCGCAAGTAATAAAGTGATAAGTAAAGTATCGTTCCCACGAGGATTTGTTTAACAAATTGGTCAAGCAAGAGGCTTAGTGAATTTCATCAAGTTGAGCTAAAACAAAGTTTTGATTTGGAATGAGGATTTTAAAAGACTATTTCTAAAACATAAAATTGATAAAGGCAATTGATTCTTTAACTTCAAGGATAATTGAGCCTAGGGCTCTTTTCCCCTTTTGCATTTCATAAAACTTGGTTAATTTCTCTCTTTAGTGGCATTTCAATACATATATGTGTTAGTCTAAGGTTCTAAAACACTTGACCCGCTCTCTCGAGTCAAAATCAAGTTTCTCTTCTCATTAAAATGCACAATCTCTTTGCTACAATTAATGAGAATCAATATTTAAGCAACAACCCTAATGTGACAATGCAAGGTTAGTAAATATATCTCTATTTTACCAACAAACCATCCATTCATCAAGTAAACTTCAAGACAAGCATGATTTCAATCAAGTTCTACACCTAGATTAGCTCTCTCAAGTCAAAACCTAAGTGAATAAATCATCTAAATGGAGGCCAATCACTTAGAAGCATTAAGCCAAGGTTAAAATCAACACACATATATTAATCTACCAAAAGAGAGGAATATTCAAGTATTAATCCATACAAAGGGTCAAAAGAACCCTAGAATGAAAGATTTAGCTACTCATGTTCAAATACAAAGAGAGTCTAAGCAAAACTTCTGAATACATGAAGAACTAAGAAGAAAAGAGGAGAAAAGAGGAAGAACCAAGGTGAAAACTCCCAAAATCTCTTCTAGGTTGAGCACCCAAGCTTCCAAAGCTCCAAGATCTCTCTCCCAAGCTCTTCCCTTGTGTGCCCACTTGTTTCCTTGTGTCAAGAATGTGATTTTCGGCCCTTCCCTTTAGGTTAAGTAGGGCTTCCAAATGAAAACGCGCAGCTGTACTTTCGCACTTTTTTCGCGAATGCTACGGCCGGTTGCAACACTTCTCCATGGAAAGTTGACACAGAGCAATTTTTCTTAACTTGTTTGCCGGTCTGTCAACTTGTCAATGGGCTTGTAGCTGGCTTCCTTCTAGCTTTGCAATACTTTTCCTTTGTTTCTATCCTTGTTTCCGTGTTCTTATAGAGCTTCAAAACTTATCTCCATCCTCCTACAAAAGAGGGAGGATTTATCAATTCTCAATTGAATCACAAACTCTATAAAATTTAACAAGAATATTTTGATTTTTGTCTCGATACTTTGATATGCACATTTTCTCCTATATACTTCATTTGCTATGCATATTTTGAACCAACAATGGGTAAAAGAGAGGGAAAATGTGCTGGGAATGTTGTCAATTTCTAAGAGGGGGGCACACCCCCCCAAACTTAAATATTTGCTTGTCCTCAAGCAAAACACGTATGTTCACTAAATTTCTCAATACTTGCCATTGATGCATGAATGAATTTGTCCTCATCTACTGCTCAAAAATTATGTAAAATAGGAAACCAATTAAACATGCACAAATGAACACTTCATAGATTTAAAGCATGCCTTTCAAGAATTTCCAAATGTGAGTGTGTGAATGGAGTTGACATGTACTCTTTTGCACTTGCTAAAGTTAGAAGCAACAATTCAAGTCATATAACTATATTCAAACCATCAATTCCATCATTCTCTAATTTCTTCCTCTTTTCTTCTAACTCACTTCACTTGACTTAAAAATCAAAGGGGACTTTTCAAACTTGTAATGGGCCTAGGGTTAAGGTTCTCAAAAGAAAAGGTAAAGGATAATCAACAAATACCTCAAGATAGATGATAACCACTCAAGGGGCTTCTTCCTTTTCTCATTAGACATATTCCCCCAAACTTAAGACAAATTGATCTTTTCCATATCAAGCCTTCTTGGACAACTACTTTTTTTTTTTCTTTTTATGCGTTTTTTTTTTTTTTTTGCTTGATTTCTATACATTGTGAACCCTTTTACTTTCTACCCTCTTTTTTTTCTGATCATTTGAGTTTCACACATCACCTAAATTCCACATCCCAATCAATCATCATCTATCTCAAAGCAAGGGAATCATGGTTTTTCATATTGGCTAAGGTAGGTAGATGTTAGGTCTTTCAAAACAATCTTTAATTGGTTTTTCAATTAGGCTCAAAATAAGGGTTCAAAAGGAATAGAATCAATTAGGTAGGCTTGAAAGGCTCAATCGCATTTTATGAAGTGCCCAAATCCTTTCTTTAAATCTTATGAAACAAATCAAAAGCTTTGAAGAATTCCAAAGATTATTTTGAAACTAACAGTTTGAAACAAAAGGCATATAACCTAATTTGCCACAAAGCCCTTCAACAAGAACATCCAGAATACAATTAACTCCAATAAGTGCTTTCTAGTTCAAAAATTCCTGAATGACATGATTTATCACTACAATCCATCCATCAATGCACATCAAACATAATTTCCCATCAGATATAAGAGATTGAGCAATAATTCTATCATCGGACCATTCAAGCAACTTTGACAATTAACCTAGAATTTCAATTCATTTGTAACATTCTTTACAAACAAAAATTTAAGCATGAGAAATTTCAAACATTCCAACAATTCTCTTTCAACAGCTTGATTCAAAATTTGCACTATGCACTCAATTTTCACCATGCATCATCAAAGTTTCACAATCAGAGTTGCACTCTAGCACCCCCAACTTAACACTGACAATGTCCTCATTGTAAACGAAAAGGATGGTAAAGTAGAGAACTCGTACCTGGTCCTGAGTCAACTTATAAGTACAGCACTAACAAAGAAAATCATGCACACAATGGTCTGAACAACACCTGTCAATGATCAATGGCTGGACATGAAAGTTTGAGAGTACCAACAGCAAAGAAATATAGCTACCCACATGGTAGCTAACAGTAACCAGTTGAGGTTCTTTTTTTTTTTTTGAACAAATCAATGCTAGATTTAATCTCAACAGTGCTAGACACAAACATTCCAAAAACGCAGAAAACAAGTAAATCAGTATATGTTAATGAGTTCCCAGGGCAAACATAGCAGGAATGATCACAATGACCATCAGGGGTCACCACAAAAAAAATATATATATATATGCCACAACAGTATAGAACCATCACAGATCATTCACAGCTTGATACAACAAAATGAAACATGCCAAGAAAGAACTCCTAAATACACCACAATAAAAATAAACTCAAGTGGAACATCCAAAAGAGCAGACTATAGTTCTTCCAGATCAAATTTCATCATCGCATTCTCATCTTGTCGATCACCATCCGCATTGGCTGTCCCGTGCCCACCATGAGGCACCCGGAAGCCCATCCTCCAACCCCGGCAGTATTGGTCTCATGCAAATTAGTGTAAGGAAGTGCAAGGACATTCATGGGTAGGCCTTGATGATAGGCCAAGCAGTAACAAGGGAAAAAAAGAGGTTGGTAATGGCGGTACTAAGTGTCTTTTCCACCCTATCAATGCGGCCCGTCAATGCATCAAACCAGTTCCAACTTAGAGGAGGCCCTTCATGTCGAGCCCTCTTTTTCTTTCGTTCGTGGGCTTCTCACTGTGGCCCCAAATTTGAATAGGTAAATGGGCGATCAGCTCTTCAAGGGGGTCAACGGCAATTGTTCAACCTTGGCTTCATAGAAAAAGGAGGTAATGGGTGTGGAAAATGAGGCTCGTGTGATGTTTTTCACGGCACTTGAGAAGGCTTTGTACATGATTGCTCCTGCATTGATCGGCTGGTTGGTTTGCAAGGAAAATGAGGAGGGCCGCACTTTCTAGGGATGTAAGTAAGTGGGAGGTGGGCTTAATGTTGTTGGCGGCCAAATGGAGCCAACATTTTGACTCGATGTTAAATCCCTTCTAGCCGTGTATTTCTTGTGGCTAAAACGAACAAACCAGAGTTCTCACCATGTATGACAAGTCGGTTTGCTACGTCCTCATAGGGAAACACTTTGTTGGCCGGGAACTTCTACATACAATCAAGAACAAACTCGTAAATTGTAAAAACTTCCCGCCGATCAGCATCAATGATAATATGCTTCCCACTAAGGTCACGTGTCCGTCATAAATGATGTGGGGAGTGTAAACCGTCTGACGAACTCAACATTGACCTTCTTTTTCCTTGTCCAATCTCCCTAGATGATGGGTAGTAGCTTGCTTATAGAAACTATATGCGGTGGTCTTTTGAAACTCACGTTCTTTGTTCAGCTTGCCGAAACCATGGCCGAACATTGGCCAAGGATGCTTTAGGGGGATTACTTGCAAGCTTTTTCTTCTTCTTTGCTTACCAGTTCATGATCTCGTAGAGAGACAAAATGATGTACCAAAGGCTCCAAGAAGTTAGAGATACAAGAAATGAATGGCCGGAGAGAGAATCCAAATGCACGAGAGTTGGACCACAGAGCAAACAAAGCAAACAGGGGCCACGATCAATGAAACAGAGTTATGCACGAGCTTAGAGTTACAAAACAAAGGGGATTTTTTTTTTCTGACCAAACCTTCACCCAACCACCACCGCCGCCTTTCCACGAGCGCCATAGTGAACAGGCGGTGGTGGGCTTGGAATCGGAGAAGAGGCACGGTTTGAGCAAAAGCTCCCAAGCTTACTCGTTCTCTCCTCCGTATGAGCGACGGCGACGGGGAAGGATTATGGTGGGGAGGGCGAAGGTCGAATTGGAGGAGAGGCACGGTTTTTTTTTTTTTTTTTTTTTTTTTTTAATTTTATTATTTAAACGATTTTTTTTTTTTTTTGAAAAAAAAAAAAATTTTAAATAAAAAGAAAACCACTTTCCTTTGGAGTAATTTTTTGGAACACTGCCACAGCCTTGCCAACACTTGCTACTTAAAGTGAACACAGAGAGCAACTTACGACTCACCGGCCACTAGCAGTTGTAGAACTTGCTACGGAAAGTGGGGGCAGAGAGCAACTTACGACCACTGGCCACGGCAAGTTGTAGAACTTGCTACGGAAAGTGTCTGCTGTCAAAAACAAAACCAAACAGAAATAAAGACACACACACACACAAATTGAAAAGATTTAGTTTGAAACTTGGGTTCTCCCCAAGAAGCGCTTAGTTTATAGTCTTTAGCTCGACTCTTCATGTTGGGCACTCCTCATTAACTAAGTAGATAGTGGACACAAGCCTATCCACATCTCCACCCCAATAATGCTTCAATCTTTGACCATTAGCCTTGAATCTTTCATTTTTTTCATTTTCCAATACCACATCACCAAACTTAGATGCTTGAACCACCGTGAATGGACCGGACCATCGAGATTTTAGCTTTCCCGGAAATAACCTCAACTTGGAGTTATAAAGGAGGACACTTTGACCAGTTCAAAACTCTTGGGAACAATTTTGCCGTCATGATCCCAGTTGGTCTTTTCCTTGTAAATCCTTGCATTCTCATAGGCATTTAGGCGGATTTCATCTAACCTAATGAGTTGAAGTAGCCTCTTCTTCACAAGAAATTGGGGATCAAAATTTAGCTTTTTGATGGCCCAATAAGCTCCATGCTCCAATTCCATTGTAAGTGGCATGCTTTCCCAAACACCTGATGATAGGGGACATACCAATAGGTGTTTTGAAAGCTGTTCGGTATGCCCATAGAGCATCATCCAACTTAGTAGACCAATCCTTCCTCGTAGTTCCCACCACCTTCTCAAGAATGTTCTTGATCTCACGATTGAAAATTTCTGCTTGCCTATTACTTTGAGGATGGTATGGCAATGATACCTTGTGCTTGACACCATATTTCATCAAGGCTTGAAATTGGTGATGCAAAAGCGAACCACTCCATCACTTATAATTGCTCTAGGTGTTCCAAATCGAGTGAAAATGTTCTTCTTGAGAAATTTCAACAACTCCCATTGCTAAAATGACTAGATATGGCCAATAAAATCTTTTTCTAAATTTAATATGACTTGACAGGCCCAATAAAAGGAGACCAATACAGGCAAGCAGGCCTAAAAGGTTATAGACTCCAGGATGATCTTCGTTATC
>JAMWYP010000972.1:0-13282 GCA_025563575.1 Acacia pycnantha | reverse complement strand
ACAACATCTTCAACTCGTCTATCAAAGTCCCGAGGTACACATCTATCTTCTTTTTGGGTTGGATGGCCAGGATTAACGCGTTTAGAAACAAAAACTCTCTTCTCATACATTGAAGGTGGAGGTTGTACGGAGTCACAATGACAGCCAATAAGAATAATTCTGCCCGTATTCTGAAAGGAGCGAACCCATCCGAGCATAGACCAAGACTGACATTATGGGATCCATAGCAAAGAAAGAATTTGCCTCGTCAAATTTACGCCAAGCTTCGGCATCGGATGGATGCGTCACAAAGTTTTCATCCCTGCGATGCTCCCAGTGCCACCTCATATGCGCGTTGTTTGTTCGATGCATACAATCTCGAAGTCCTGGCACGAGAGGAAAGTACCACATCTTGCTTAATGCTGACGGTCGTTTTTCCTTGCATTCCTCACAACTTTGTATATGTCATGTCCACAAAATTTGCAATTGGTCACCAAGATCATCCTTGTAATACAACATACATCCTCCGGGGCAGCAATTGATTTTTTTCACATCCAAGACCAAGCTCTTTCACCTTTTTATTTGCTTGGTAAAAATCCTTTGGCAAATTAATGTCTTTGGGAACAATCTTACTCATGATCTGCATCATTTAGTTGTAATTCCTCTCACTCATATGGTGATCACTCATAACTTGTTAAAGATAGATTCAAATAAAAAATGTAAATGAGATATTTTTTTTCAAAAAAATTAATAGTCATTTTTATAAAACAATAACTCAACTGGCTAATTTAACTAATTTTTTTAATACATAAGAATTTCATTATTCCCTAAACTCACATGTTCTTTCTACATTACATTAAAGATAGATTCAAATAAAAAATGTGAATAAGATATTTTTTTCAAAAAACTTAATAGTAATTTTTATAACACATTAACTCAACTAACTAATTTAACTAATTTTTATAAAACATACAAATTTCATTATTCCCTAAACCCACATCTTCTTTGTACTTTATGTTAATTAATTAATTCTCTTATCCCTCAATCTCACTTTTTACAAATTATTTTTCTCATTTGAAGGCTATCCTATTTATAGATTTATATATCTCATTACCAATTAATACAACATCATAACAATTATTGTAAGCCTCTAACAAAGTAAACATCATTATTCTAAAAAGTAATCTTCTTATCAACATCAAGCTCCTTTTAATCTACATACACTAATCAATATCCATAACAACTACATTTTAATCTACACACACTAGTCAATATCCATAACAACTACATTTTAATCTACATACACTAAACTATATTCATAACAACTACATTTTAATCTACATACATTAATCAATATCCATAACAACTACATTTTAATCTACATACACTAATTAATATCCATAACAACTACATTTTAATCTACATACACTAATCTATATCCATAACAACTACATTTTAATCTATATACAATAATCTATATCAAACATTCAAACTAATAGTCATGTAAATTGAACCACATACCAGAGAGAGAGAGAGAAATACAAACATACTTGATTGAAGATTGTGAAGGTCTTGAAATAGAAACCTAAGGCGAGAGTTGGAGACTTGGGGACGGACTTGAATCAGCCAAATGGAGGAAGATCGGATGTTGAAAGAGCCACCACCGGCACCGACGAGCAAGGGAGGACGGTGGACGGTGGACAAGGCAGAGGGATAACCACCGGCGCGGCGAGGACTCGCGTAGGATGTTCGACTGGAGCGAGAGAGAGGAGAAGAGGAAATGGAACTTTGGGAGTGAAATCTGGGGCGGATATAACTTTTTTGCGACATATAAACGGTTTGCGACGGATTCCGATCCGTCGCAAAAAACAGTTTGCGACGGATTCCGATGCGTTGCAAACCGACACTTTGTGACGGATCGACAGATCCGTCGCAAAAAGACTTTTGTCTAAAAATTCAATGCACTAGAAAATGATTTCGAATATGTCTAAATTATGAATTTTTTTTGGATGACTGATCAAAGTGATCATGAAAACATTTGGAAACAATTTAATAATATGAATTCAACCTTTTTAAAAAAAAAAAAAAGTTGTTGATGTTGGGTATGTGTGGTAAGGATTATTAGGGGAGCGCAACATTTATTTTAAATCAATTAAACATGGTGTTTCAAGAGATGCTGACAATATGCAAATATGTCAACAGTTACCCATCGATTCATTTTTATTTGCATGTGGGAATAATGAATATAATCATCTACTATTAGAAAAGTACTATGAAGGTGACGCTCTTCACATAGAACTTTGAGCCTGCCTCATGTGATTAAGTGTGGGATATTATAGTGCCTATTTGGATTAATGGTAAAAACTATTTTTCTGAAGTGGTTTACAGTATAATGAGTAAGTTTATGAGATAAATTTTGTTTCGATTTGCTTGAACGTATTTTTCTAACGCCAACTCAAATAGGCTTAGAATTTTTCAACAAGTGTCAATAAGGAGTGATTGCAGCCAAACAGTGGAACTGATTCGACATGAAAGGGATGATATGCATGACAATAGGTATTTGTGCTTAGAATTCGTTAATATGACACACTATGCCTGGCAGTGGAAATCAATATATGTATTATTCTGATCCTATTTATAAGTTCTTTTTTATCAAAAAATGTGTTCCTATTTCTAAGTCTAGTTTTAGAGTAGTAAATAAAATTGTGACAATTTTACCCATATTAATTGTACCAATGAAAATAGAGAGAGAAGAAAGAGTTGAAAAATAATCATTCATCAATAAAAACAAAGTTAAAAATTTATTTAATAATCATTAAGTTAATTATATTTCCTTGGTATATGTGATTTAATTAAAAAAGATTTATAAATAGAATTAGAGTGATATTCACAAAAAGAGCCAAGAAGCCGACGGTCTCGCAAAACGGGCTCTAACCCTTCCTCTAGGGCGCTCCACTTTATACCTCCCTGGGATTCTGCATATCCAAAGGATAGGTAGGGGGAGTTCCTCTTCCTTGACTGATTCGGATCGATTTGGACGATTCGAGATCGATTTTTACTTTGTATTTTTTAAAAAAAATATTTTAATGGGTAGATAATATCTTAACTAACATTTAAAAAAATGATTTTTTATTTAAAAATCACCAAATAAAATAAAATAAAATAAAATCTAGATTATCCAGATCAAATCTTGACGGTCTAAGGGAGAGGAGCTCCACCTCCCTATCCTTTGGATAAGCAGAGAAACTGGGTCCATACCTCCTGCTAGGCTGCGTAACAATTTTATTAAGCGTAGTTGTTTTTTCCCTTTCTCTCTCTTGTATAAAAAAACAGTAAAATTAATGCATTTTTCTATTTTTACTATTAATTAATTCTACATCTTTTTTTATCTCCTTTTCCTATTCATTCTCATTCTCTCATCTTCTTCATAAATAAGGGTATGTTTTCAAACAAAAAAAGTTATATCTCTTATAAATTCATTACTTTTAACTCATTTTAACCATAATTTGTTATACCTAATTTAGGTAGTTCTTGGCTTCTTGCCAAAAAAGGATAGGAAGGAATATAATTTTAGCTCTTAAAAACCACCTTCAACCAAAAAAAAAAAGTTCCAAATAAACAATAGGATTCTACTAAGGGCAAATGAAAAAAAAAAAGAAATTTAAATTACAAAAACCCCAAAATATCTACTGAATTAGCAAAAAGACAAATAGATAATCTGATAAAAATATGATTTTAAAGTTTGAGTGTTGATAACTTGAGTATAAACAATAAGAACTTAAAAAATAGCAATTAGTAACTTGGGTATACACAGTGAAAATTTGGGGAGCTCAAATTAAGGATCTTTATACCCAAATTGCTAATTACTATTCTCAAATTGTCAATACTCAAACATCAAAATCCCCAATTCTTATCATATTATCTATTTGTCATTTTTCTAATTTAGTAGATATTTTAGGATTTTTGTAATTCAAATGATATTTTTAGGTGATTTTCCCTTCTACTCATACTAGAAGAAACTGACATTTTTAATAAGATCATTTTTCACAATTAAAAATATGGACACTTGAGATGTGGTATTTCTAATTGAGTGGTTTTTTTAAGAAGAAGAAGAAGAAGAAAATGAGATCATTTAAATAAAAACAAGTCTGCGAGGTACTCAAACAAATTTTACAAACGGAGTAGATTACTAAAATACTGATAATGAACAGAAATAAGTAGAACATTAAGAGATTGTAAATGTAAGCTCTAATTAAGTGAGAAGTTTTATCTTAATTTTAAAAAAAATATTAAAAACCATAGTTACGTTATTTTTATTTATTTTTTTTGGTAAAAATCGTTGCGTTATTTTGCAGCGTGAACTAACTAACTTGAGACGCCAATGTGAGTTGGTATTGATGGTAAGGGCCCGCGATTGGCGCGGGTGGGTGGGTTCGATCCCCTCTGCCGTCGTTGGGACTCCTTTGGTAGGCGATCTCGTAAGTCCCCAGTAAGTGCTCATAAAGCCCGTGGCCGTGCCCTGGCCTTGGTGGGGGACTGATGTCGAACCCACCAAAACTTTTTTAAATTTAAAAAAAAAAAAAAAAAAAAAAAAAAACTAGCTTGAGACCCGGGCTCCGTTGTGCGGGGCAGAGGCAACGTGGACAAACTGTCAACTGTCTCACCGTGAAATGCCCATTCGGACACTTGTCTGTCTGTGACTTGCTCATAAGACTACACATAATTGACAGACAAAAATAATCAGTCCGACCCCTCCACGCCTCGAAGACGATGCCACACCCCATCTTACGTCATCATCTCCAGCTCAGCACGGGCCATATAGATTCGTATTTGCGAGAGGCAATCAACTACGGCAATAATCCATACTCGAATGACCATGAAACCGTCAATTTCACATAATCATCTCATATACTTAAATGTCAATGCAACCTACGGTCAATAACTGAATATTGCTTGTGGTCATTTGCAGGAGATTGGAACCATGAGAGGACCACTTCAGCTGTCGGCTCGGGCTCGGCCACTAATTTAAGTATCTTTTCTGGAAAAGTCCCCAAGATAGCGACAGATATTGAAAAGACGAAATTACCCTCGTTTAACTTGATTTGCCAATGGGTACAAGATAGGGACAGTTTCGGGATTCCATGTGGGTCATTTTCAATTAAAAATGTATACGAATAAATAACTGCCCGGATGACATGTGAAACTTGTCTTATTTGCCACTAGCGTCATTTTCGGGACTGTGGAGTTTTTGGCACTGACATGTGCTTGAAAAGATTAAAATTTTTCTTTGGCAAGTAACCTATGAGAGATTAATGACAAATTCTATGAGAGAGAAAATTGGTATTTCAAATACGAGGGAGTATTCCTTTGGTTGTCAATGTGAGGAAACAATATTGCATATTTTGAGAGATTGTGTGAGAACAAAAATGTGTGGAGAGAGTTTGTTAATCCTAATAAATATACTATCTTTTTCTCACATAGTTTGCAGGATTGGCTTCGATGGAATGCAACGAGAAATCCAGCCAAGGCTCGTTTCAAAAAGTGGAAATGGACCAGAGTTTTTGCACATGTCTGCTGGCTACTATGGAAGGCAAGATGCATTCAAGTGTTTGAAGGTAAAACAGCTACTCCAAATGAGGTGTTCTACCAGTGTCAACACCATCTAATGGAAGATGTTGTGGAAGGAAGACTGAAACACCAACTACTCGCAGAGACATCACAACCAGATACTAAATGGAGGAAGCCAACACCAGGATATGTTCGGCTCGATGTGGATGCGTCAATTAGAAACCATAATCAGGCAGCAGTTGGTGGATTGATTAGAGATGACACAGGAAGTTGGGTAACAGGTTTTATGAAGAATATTGGGACTTTTCCGGTGGCAATAGCAGAGGTTTTGGCTATTAAAACAGGGCTTGAGGTATGTCAGATTTACAAGCTTCAAAAAGTACAGGCTTTTTCGGATTCATTGGAGGCGTTGAATATTTTGTTGAGGGATAGTACATTGGATCATCCGTTCAAAGTTGAAATTGAGGAAACACGTCAGCTTATGTACGGCGATTGGGATGTTGTTTTGTCTCACTCAAGTAGGGAGTCTATCGAATACGCTGATATTTTAGCTAAAGAGGCACATGTAGTTGATATGCAGTTAAGGGTAATTCCACAGGTGCACCCAAGATGTAGAACTCGGTTCATGCTTGACAATATGCATGTTGGGGATGATATTAGTTTTGTGTCCTAGGTGATGTATATTTTGTTTTTCAAGCTCAGGCTTGCCAAATGTATACAAAAAAAAAAGGGGGGTTTTTTTTTTCTAAGAAAATTTTAGGAGGGGTTGGGTTCACTTACAGTCTAAGAGTAGGGCGTTATAACTTTGCTCCCATGGCATACAGGACTGAGAGTACACATGCCTCCATCTCAGCCTGCGTTTCCACAAGTTCACATCACCTAAGATGCCTCCCCATCGCTTTGACCAACTCTAGGATCGAACCATCTCTCTTTGGTAAGAGTGTCCGACCCTTTCTAGTTGAACCCAAAAATGAAGAGTAGGACCGCTCTTTTTAAGTTCGATTAGAAAAACATAGTCATTTTAGGTCCGATTAAAAAAATAGTCATTTTTTTGAGGTTTGGTTCTTGATCATCGGGGTCACGGCCGGTCTATAGGGCTAAAGCGTTTTTAAGAATATTTTACTATTTGTTTTAGCTGTTTTAAGAAATAAAATTAGAACAATCAAAGTCCTAATTTAAATATTAATGTTGTCAAAATTAAGGTATAAACGATGCACATTATACAACATACAAACACAGTTATTAATTCATAATTAAAGGTAAATTATTGTTCACATACTATAATTACAAATAATTAACGAGAAGCCATAACAAAATTAAAAATAATTCTTATAAATATATCTTAAAAAGTATAAATAATCAACAAAATAAACAACACAAAATATGAATAACAAAATCACTACAAAATAATTAAGAATATTTATGAAATAAAAAATAAATTTTATAAGTTTAAAATTTTTAGGATTCTTATTACAAGATATTCTTATGAAATTTAATTCTAAACAAGATAATAACAACTAAATATTTGCAACATCATTAAAAAAATATAAAAAATCAATAATATTATTATCATATAAGTTATTTTTGAAAAAAAAAATGCCAGCCCTTTTACGCCCTCAACCCTATAGGGTTGGTCTTTTTAGGCCCGTTTTTATTTTTGAGGCAAAAATCTTAAACCCAACTGTTACAAATTCAGGGTTTAAACAAGCCGGCTAGACGGACTTAACCCGTTTGGCTCTAGTCACTTTTCTTATTCCATGAGCCACATAAATTTATATATGTAATTATGTTCTGCTAAATATTTATATACAATAATTTTAACCTAAGTTTTTTTTATCTATACATGTATTTTTTTTTGCTAACATACATTTAATTATTACCATTTTATCATATATAAATTTTTTTAAATTTTGTTAATATTTTTATCTCATGTAATCATAGATGGAATAGTTGAAAAGCTACAAGAATTTTGATGCAAATGCACATAGTAATAATTAAAACATAAAATCATTGGAGAAAATGATAAAATTCGTTGAGGGGGTTTTGACATGTTCAAAAAAGGTTATTAAGTGCGCTGGTGAGGAGGGTTGATCGGGTAGTATAGAGTCCTTTAAAAAGAGGTAGAAGAAAACCGAAATGTACACTCAATAAAATTATAAAGAAGTATCTTTGGGTTAATAATCTATCCAAACATCTCTGTTTTGATAAAAAGCACAATGACATCATACGATCCATATAAACGTCCCTTTAGTGGGATAAGATTTTATTGTTGCTCTTGCTAAATAGCAACAAAGTTGAAAGAATATTAACACTCCCTAAAATCCTTAATATAAGACATATCTCATCTACCAAAATTAATTAGATGATTGAAATTAGTTAATATAACATGTATTTTTTAAAATACTATAGTCATCTTTTTTTCCGTGTCTTTAATATAAGACCGATTCGAGTTTTTCTTAGAGATAAATTAAGTTAAATATATTATTTAATCATAGCATATATTCTATATAATTAGATTACATCTCAATTCATAAGTTAGAAAAAAAAATTAGTTTTAAAAAAATGATAAAAGCAAATACTTTAAAGTGATTTATTTAGTATTTCAAAAAAGTCAACTGGTTTAAGAGATGAGAGATGGTACTACCTCTGGTAAACTAATTGATTGTTTTAAAAAGTTTAAGAAAGCAAAATAAATTACATTAAAGTATTTATAATTATCATTTTTCTTTAAATTGAATTATTTAACTTATAAAATGATGTATAATCTAATGATATACAAAATATGTTAAATTAAGTGATCTACTTTAGTTCTTTAATCTTTCTAAAAAAAAAGTCAATTGTATCTTATATTTTGAATTAATTCACTACTCTCTCTAATCCTTATTATAAGACACCAACTAACAGTTTTTACAAATTAATAAAAATAGTCAAAGTCAATAAAGTTGTCCTACAATTTAAATAATTTCCAATATTACCCTACTAATTGCGGTAAACTATAATATTATACTCCTCCGGTCCTAATTATAAGACATAGTTGATTTTTTGGAGAGATTAATGAAGCTAATTAAATTACTTTCGAGTGTTTGTATTTTATTCTTCAAAATAATTGGTCGACTAATAAACTAATACTACCTCGGTCTAATTATAGGAACACTTTTGTAGTGCAATTTATACTACAAAAGTGTTCCTATAATTAGGACCGGAGGAAGTATATAATCTAAGGATACACAATATATGAAATGATTAAGTAACTTATTTAACTTTTTTAATCTCTCCAAAAAGAATCAACTAGATCTTATAATTAGAACCAAATGTAGTATTAATTATTATTATTACCCACCACCCTTATTAATTAGGGACATATATATATAAAAAAAAAAAAAAAGGAAATACACTTCCATGTTGTAGGAGAATTGTATTATCATGTCACACACACATGAAATGGTGAAACCCACAAATATATATAATTAGCATTATATATGTGTGGGTCCCACCATTTCATGTGTGTAGGAATCTTCTTCTTCTCATGCAACATGAGAAGTTTAAACCCCTAAAAAAAAATAATGCTCCTGGGAAACAACCAAGTGCCCTATAAAAAAAATTAAATATACTTGTTAGTTAGTGCCTTATAATAAAGACTAGAGAGTAGTATTTAACTAATTACTCAATTTTTTTTGATATATTTCCATTTCTGGCCATTTATTTCGAGCAGTTGTTACGTAATAAATATCCCTTCCCCACATTGGCTTCTGCTTTTCGTCGTCTCGTCGTGGTTGTATTCTTCTTCTTCACTTTCAAAGCAAAGCCTTATTCTCTTCACTGCAGACTTCCGATGCTCAGGAATACTCTTCAGCGTTTCCCAGATCTGGTAATTATTTGAAAATTCCGTCAAGATTTATCATAGCCGCTGCGTACATTTTGACTAAATTTTCCATAATTCAATCTTCTTGTGTGTGTTTCTGTCAATTATATCCTTGATTTTGCTACTGGTTTGTATTGAAATTCGATGACACCGCTTCCTCTTGATGGTTTCACCTAGTTTTTGTCTGCTGCTGCTACTGCTTTTCATTGACTGTAATTGGTGTGTTGTGGAGTTTCGGAATTAAGGGATGCTTTTGAGTTGAGGATCCATTTGCTATGGATTGAAACTGTTTTGTTACTATTTGAAATGGTCATAGCTTCAATTGATATTTTTCACGAGTGGTGGAAGATTTTTCTGGTTTTGAATGTGAAAGTTTTGCACTTATTTGGGTTTTTGTTATCGTTCTCGTCCAGTTAGAATCTCACTAGAAAATTTATATTCGGCGTGACTCTATTTATCATTTGGTTTCTTGAATTATAAGAATGATGCTGAGAATGGGCAGTCTCTTACAGGATTATCATGGTTGTTCCTTGTTATCCATATAAATTCCCTTTTTTAAAATTTTACTTTTTTAAAGCTAATCTTCCGAGGGAAAGGGATGTGTGAAATTGTTATGTTGTTTGTACTGATCCCCTGCATTCTTACATGGACGACGCTAATGCACTGCAATATAATAATTAGTTATTTATACTCTTAGGAGCATAGATATTAAAAATATGCAGACATGTTTCCTACTGATAGAATATTATGTTATTTGATGAAGTATTTAATGGTAACGAATTATAATTACTCTTGTTAAGTTGAATATTCTGTTCTCGATAAGTATGTCTTCCTAGCTTTAATCTTGAATTGCTTCATGACCCCAAATTCCATGCAGAAGCAAATTGACATTTCTTTGGCTAGATTTTAGTAGGAGTCTGACAAAGAATGGAGATTTTATACAGGGTTGATAAAAATGTTGGAGTACTAAAGATTTACTAGCCCCAACTACCACATTCAAATCCAAAGAAATAATCTTGCTGGGGCGACTTTGGCATTCTCTGGTGTTTTTGAAAAATCAACTCATTTGGATACATTTCATATTAATTTATGTTCTTAAAGCTTTTTTTTTACTTGAGTTCCATTTTTCGGTCGGGGATGGATCATGCTACATCAATTAAGATAGTCAAGGTCAGAGAGCTTCTCCCGTTGCTTTACTATTAAACTCATATTTTACATTCTTTCCTCTTCTCTGCCATTTTCATATATTCTTCCTCGTCTTTAGGCTAATGTGCCTTTCTCCACATGTTTTCAACTTTTCTTGAACATGTATCTCCTTCATTTTTCTTTGTCAGGACTTATGAAGAAGGAACTCCTTAAATCAGCAGTACGAAATCTGGTTAGAGGTTTCTTTCCAATAGCTGTTATAAAATATATTTGGCAGCATTGACGTCTTTGAAAGCACATGCAACTTTAGTAAATATGGACAGATCAGATACATCAGGCTTTGTGAGTGGTGGATGTTGTGCATTGGAATTTCTTTTCCACCATTGTAGCTCTTGTAGCTGTGTGTGGTGCAGTTTTTAGCGCCTATAACCTATTGAAGCATAGGCACAGGTTATAGAATGGATTTGAACCAGAAAGCTATACTGTATTCTCATGATGCTGAACTTAGGATAAAAGATGACCTAGGTGATGCTACATTATCGTTGAATGGGTTTGGCTTTGGGAAAACCAATACAACCAGTTATAGCAGTAGTAAGAACAATGCCGGATTGAATTTCTTCAACTCTTCTGATGATCAATGCAGGTTGGTTCTAGGACTGGGCCCACCTCCAAGGGCATATGACAATGAATTCTTTAATCTTGGGGCTAGAAAGAGGAAGGAAAGAGACAGTCTGTTTCCACAATGCATGCAATCTGATAGTGATTCAATCCTGCAACTTGGTCTTTTCGGAGGAACTTATGAAGCTTCAAGTGTTCTGGACTGCTCAGGTTCATCTGAGAATGAAGAAAACATGTCCTGTCTTTCAGGCCGAACATCTGCCGAGAATAACTATCCTATGGTTCCTGTTGTTGATGAGGGCTCTACCTCAGCAAAGAAATCAGGTGGCTATATGGGTTCACTTCTCCTGGCTTCAAAAGCAGATATTGGTAAAGATTCATTACTGGCACAAGAACCATCTGATGCTACAAATTACTCACTTGGCCCTTCATCTTTAGAGAACCGAGCAAGCAACTTCAAGAGATGCAAGTTTCTTGGATGTACAAAAGGAGCTCGAGGTGCTTCAGGATTTTGCATAGGACACGGGGGTGGACAGCGATGTCAGAAGTCAGGCTGCAATAAGGGTGCTGAGAGCCGCACAGTTTATTGCAAGGCTCATGGTGGAGGGAGGAGGTGCGAACACTTGGGTTGCACTAAAAGTGCCGAGGGGAAGACAGAATACTGCATAGCTCATGGTGGTGGCAGGCGATGTGAGCATCCAGGTGGGTGCACTAAGGCTGCAAGAGGCAAATCAGGACTCTGCATAAGACATGGAGGAGGCAAGAGATGTAAGATTGAAGGGTGCACCAGAAGTGCTGAAGGGAAGGCAGGGTTTTGCATCTCTCATGGGGGCGGACGCCGGTGTCAGTACCAAGGATGCATAAAAGGTGCCCAAGGAAGCACCATGTTCTGTAAGGCTCATGGTGGTGGAAAGCGTTGCTCATTTGCAGGTGCGTATGACAGTCCCCCGGCCCCCATCCTAAAAATCAATCATGACTTATTTAACTATATATATGCTTAAATTTGTTACAAAATGACATACATGTCCTTTTTTAAAAACTTTGATCAAATTTTTTCGATCTAACTTTGAAGTTTTACAAATATGGTTCATTAAGAAAAAATACTAAGATGCACAAACTTTTCAAAGCTTAGGTCATCTACGGATAGATGGCAAAAGGAAAACAAAGTCATCTGCAGATAATTTGGTTGACATTCTAAGGTTGACCATAAAAGGTCATCTAACTTCAACTTTAATGTTTGGAAATAATTGGATCATAATGTAGCTAAGGTGATTAGACTCTTGCGAATATTAGTTGCCATCACTATTTGCAGGTTGTACCAAAGGTGCTGAAGGGAGCACACCACTATGCAAGGCACATGGAGGAGGAAAGCGTTGCCTCTTCAATGGTGGTGGTTTATGCCCCAAGAGTGTCCATGGAGGTACCGACTTTTGTGTTGCTCATGGTGGTGGGAAGAGGTGTGCTGTGCCTGGCTGCACCAAGAGTGCCCGTGGCCGAACAGACTGCTGTGTTTGCCACGGTGGGGGTAAGCGATGCAAGTTCGAAGGTTGTGGGAAGAGTGCTCAAGGAAGCACTGATTTCTGCAAGGCCCATGGTGGGGGAAAGAGATGTGTTTGGGAGGACGGTAAGTGTGAGAAATTCGCAAGGGGTAAGAGTGGCCTCTGTGCTGCTCACAGCAACTTGATGCAGGGGAAGGAAACCAACAAAGGAAGCCTGTTCGATTCTAGACTCTTCCGTGGTCTTGTACCATCTGCTTCGATTGCTCATAGTGGTTCTTGTAACAATTCCTCCTCTGGAGTCAGTGCTGTTTCTGAGCGCAATGATTCTAAGGAAGAACCAACAAAACTACAGTATCTTATACCAGAAGAAGTGTTGGTTCCACTCTCAATGAAGTTATCTCCATCGCCATCATCTCTTCCACACTTCTCGGCTACCAAGAAGCCAAAAGAAGGTAAAAACAAGAATGTTTTGGAGGAAGACTTTAATTTTGATATCCCAGAAGGCAGGGTTCATGGTGGTGACTTGATATTACATCTTGGTGGAAATCTCAAGAATGCATCCAGTGTAATCAGGAGGGACCCGGTTGGCTCAAGTTTGTAAATTCATTTT
>JAMWYP010000971.1:0-13408 GCA_025563575.1 Acacia pycnantha | reverse complement strand
TGAAAGGATGGATTTTCTGCCAATTGTTGTTCAAAATAACAAAATATACATCCAGCTTCACCGTATTTCATAACACGTTGCCTTCTTGCATTAAGTTAATTTTTCACATCAACTCTTGTATATTCTAAATTGTCTCGACCTCCTGCAAATTGAATGCTGATTTTTTATTAATCCCAACTTTTTCAGCACTTTCTAATTCAAAACGTTGAGCTTGTGGTGGCCTATTATGTGATGCAAGCAAATGAACTGCTTCAAGAGGCTGAAGAGGATGATTATGATCTAGAAAAACTTCACTTACTCTGTATTTTCCATCTACTAGCTTAACTTTCATTCTAGCTTCACAACTTGTTCTTGTCTCATCTCTAGACTTCCTAATTTGCACTTCTTGTCTATTTGGTTTTCTCATTCCTTCCTTATTACAAACATATAGATAAGATGCATATGTTGACGAATCCTTTTTACTCTTGTTGAATTTCTGCTTTCTAACACCAAAACCAATTCTTCTACCATATGCCCTCCAAAATTCCCATGATTCTATCATATTGTCAAATTCAAGATCAAGTGTAGGAGTCAAATTTATAGCCATGACATAATCCTCCTGCAAAATTAAAAAGTACATGCCCAATGTAAATCAATGATGAAATAATATAAACTGTCCATGTATTTACACACACACATATAAACCAAAACAAAGCATACACATGCATATATTGCTAGAAACTCTTTTAAATTCAACTTTGTCATCAAACTTTCCTTTTAAACTTGCATAATGAAATAATATATAATGGAAGATTTTACTTATGCCCTGCTCCCAATGCAAGTCCTGAAAAGGAAATTCTTTTTTATGCACAAAAGTGAATTGATGGCTAATATAAGTGTAATCTTCAATATATCTAACAAAGTATATCTAACAAATAATGGCTTGCTTTAAGGACTGTTGCAGCAGTAAATTAATAGTTTATGTGAATCAATTTTTGCAGGAATTGGCAACATAGATATTCCCTCTATGTAAAAGCTTTATCTTCATTTTTCCCCAGTTTGTGTTTGAGAGATAAGCTAACAGAAGCCATTGTCTTGAATCCCCATTCGGCCATACTCTATGCTACCAGAGGTACTCTAATAATTTATCTTCCAGAACCAAGAAGCTATTAGTAAATGTGGTTTATCTTATTGCCTTCCACATCATTTCTTGGAATTTAGAAACTTAAATTAAGTTTCTTGCTTTAATTTCAACTAGTGTCTTTATCAAGTTGAAGAAACCAAATGCTGCAATTCGTGATGTTGATACTGCCTTGCAGGTTTAATTCTTGGCTTTTACCATGCCATAACTTATTGCACAGAAAGCTTGGAAGTTATGCTTTAATTGCTGCTGAAATTTTGATGAGGCTAACTTTGTCTACATGACTTGTATGTGTAGATTCAAACTCTCAAAGTTACATTGTTTGTTCCAGATTAATCCGGACTCAGCTAAAGGATACAAGATAAGGGGAATGGCAAGGGCTCTGTTGGGATTATGGAAGGAAACAGCTAGTGATCTTCACGTGGCTTCAAAAATGCAAGTATTTTTCAATCACACACATTCATGAACAGAGCACATAATATATATAAGAAAATGGATATTTTTCCACGTTTATATGCTTCTTCAGCATTTCATAGAATTGATTCAGAGGATGGATTTTTCTTTTTCAGACCTGAATCTGTAGATTGTCCCTAATTAGAATTCTTACCAATCAATGCCCACAATCACTTCTCATTAGAATTCTTGTTGAAAATCTTTTCTGCATATCTGATCAGCTTTCCCGCGCTGTTAGAATGGAAGGCGCCAAAGAACAGAAAGCGCCAAACCAAAATATGTCGACTTGTGCTGGTGGAGGGAAAAATCTGTTGACTTGAAACGGTGTCATATGTGATAATTTGTCCAGGTCCCATTTTAACCCCAAACGGCGTCGTTTTCTCCGAAGAGGACGGAAGAGGATATGAAGCGCAGTGAATGGAAGCCGAACCCCTCTAGCTAGGTATATCAAACGGCGTCGTTTTCTCCGCAGAGGACGGAAGAGGATATGAAGCGCAGTGAATGGAAGCCGAACCCTAGCTGGGTTAGAGTGTAAGAATTGTATAACTAGTTTATAAAAATTAAGAAAAATAATTAAGTTATTTATTTATGAAAAAATGTGTGTTACTTTTCCTAATGTACCCATTTTAATTATTTGTATTGGAAAATATTATCCTAATAGAAAACACGGCTTTTTGACATTTTTGCCCTTAATTAATTAATTAATAACTAAAATGCCCTGGTGTGAAAACGTATCATCCTTCAGCCCCTGTTTAGTCGATTACAACCTGATATGTAGTCGATTAAACAATGCCAATTTTTTGTTTTTTTTTTTTAATGTTTTCCCGTGATGTAATCGACTAAGCTACCGTACTTAGTTGATTACACCACGTCAGATCTATTTTTTTTAAACCTCATTGGGGGCAAATCAGAACCCTTATAGTCAATTAAATTACCCAAGCCTCTCCCCCTCGAAATTTTTTACCAAAAACTCCTTAAATCCGTTGGTGGGTTGAGACGGGATCTAAAATTTAGTGGCATTTGCGTTGAGAAGGGATCTAGGATAATAATAAATAGATATGCTTTAATAAATAGAATAAATTATATTATTCTACTTATTAAAGCATATCTATTTATTATTGTTATTATTATTATTATTATTTCTCTACAATTAATTTAAACTCTTTAAATTAGGAATTTAATAAATACTCACACCACGTAAAATATGCTTCACTATATACATATTATTTTGTAAATAATATTATAAGTGAAATAATATAGGAATTAGTTAGATTAGATCCTATTATATAGGAGTTTATAAATATCAATAACATAAAAATACATTTTTATTATGATCTATATATAGTACAGTATATTTCAGCAAAAATCTTTCTCTTCCCCTTCTCAATGCAAATGCCACTAGATTTTAGATTCCTTCTCAACCCACCAACAGATTCAAGGAGCTTTTGGGTGATTTTCCCCAAAGGGGATTTTAAAAAAAACAGATCTGGCGTGGTGTAATTGACTAAGTACGGTAGCTTAGTCGATTACATCACGGGAAAACATAAAAAAAAAATTTGGCATCGTTTAGTCGACTACATATCGGGTTGTAATCGATTAAACAGGAATAGAATGGTGATATGTTTTCATACAGGGGCATTTAAGTTATTAATTAATTAATTAAGGGCAAAAGGGTCAAAAAGCCTAGAAAACACCCTTAATATGGATGATCAATAGGAAAAATTTAGGGGGAAAATTATAAATTTGGAAGATAATAAATTAAGGTCTTACATTTAAGATTAAAACAAACAAATTCTTATATATATATATATATATATATATATATATATATATATATATATATATATATATATTGTTACGGACCTAGATAAGGCCCAATCACACGAAGGCCCAACCAAGGGTAGGCACATCAGATCCGTCATATCCGTAACCCTGGAATATCTCAACTACCCCGGGTATCTAGGAACACATCCGCATAAGGATAGGCGGTTAGGATAATAGGCACGGAATCACGCAAAGCCGTTCAGGTGAGGTCCTATAAATACCCAAGCAACATCCTAAGGTACGCACGCTCTAAACCTAGACTAATCTACATCTTTGTCACACTGAGCACACACCCCCACTCCATCGGCCAAGCGCCGAGGTTGTGTTCGATGATCCTCTCTCTGTCATTTTGCTATCACATTGGTACCCAGAGCAGAGACCCTAGATCCTATATCAAATCACCAGCCCATACACGCGGCACAGACATACGTGTTCTACACCGAAGCGGTGGCGCCAGAGCCGTAGGGGACCGATAAATTTCGATCCCTTGACCAATGAGGGTTAACACCGTAGTACAAGCGAAGCGGCGGAGATGGTTCGAACAAGCGGAAAGCAACGTCAACCACCCGGCAACCCACGGCCTGCCGAGCGATCGACCAACCTATCGGTGGCAATGAGCGAGACAATGAAGACCGGTTATCACAGACCGAAGAGCGCCTTGAGGAACCTCGTGGCCCGAATCAAGATCAACACGAAAATGGGAGCGAGTCAGAAGGCCCGAGGTTCATCGGCGGTGTGAGGACATCGCCGTGAGCCACAGATCAATCCGATTGTAAGTCGAAGAGACCGGTCCGAGAATCCGGACTTCACTTACACTCCATAACGGACGGACTCGCCATGATGAAACGCATCGAGAATATGGACAAACGTTATACTCTTCAATTTCATCGCATCGACCAGCGGAACAGGAGAAGGGAACCTAAAAACTTAGGTATGATCGGGATGATGACAAAACGTGGGAACCCGGCCCGGGAAGGCCATAGTTCCGGTCGGCGAGAGAAGACAATAGACAATACTAAAAGGGCGGCCTCCTCAGCCAAAGAATCACAAAGGGGGAAGTCCTCCGGAGCGAAGGGTCGACCCGACATCATCCCACACGATTCACCAAATCAAGGAAGATATGCCGAGGCTAAAGCAGATGACAGCCTTTTCACCCAATATCCTCGAGCACGGTTCGTGAAAATTTGAACCTCACCGAGTTCGATGTAAGTACGACAGGTCGCGGGGATCCAACAACTCGTGTGGACGACTTTCAGATGATCATGATGTGTAGAGGCCTTGGAGAACCAATCATAAGTAGGGTTTTCGCCACAACCCTAAAGGGACCAGCCCTAAAGTGGTTACTAACCCTGCCTCGAGTTGAAATAACTAAATTTGATGACTTGGCAAAGGTTTTCGAGTTACAATTCGCAACAAGTAAGCTTGGCCCGAAGTCTCCAATATACCTTATCCAAAATCGAGAGGCGGCGGCTAGGCGAATTACTCCAAAGCTATTTGGATCGCTTCCAATCATGCGGCCCCGCAAGTCCGAAAATTAAAGGAGGAGTGCACGTCCGCACCTCGGCCGATGGCTGGGCGATTCGAGCCGACTCGGCTGAATCATTTTTCAAAGAGCCGGCTAAGAGCTTAAAGGACTTCATGACCGCGGTCGAAGAAATATCTTGAGGTGGAACAAATGCGCCAAGCGAATGCGCGAAGGGACCGGACAAGAACACCCCGCCAAGGGATAAAATCCAGTCAAGCCTGATCGCCGAAGCAAGATCGCGCGGAGAAAGAGCTGATAATAAGCAATATAAACCAAGGGCAGGACTTGAAGAATAAATTTGACTATTATACCCCCTCAATGTTCCCAGGTCCAGCTATGGAGGGAAGATGGCGTCGGCCGAGATGCGGAAGGTCGAAAAACCTCATCCCCTCGGGAACGGTCCAACGGACCAGTCCCGGTTATTGTTCTTTTCCCGCATTGTAAAGGGCATACCACGGATCAATGCTATGAACTTCGCGAAGCCATCGAGAAATCGTTCGAGAAGGAAAATTGCGTCAATACGTAATAAAAGCGAGGTGGCACAAAAGAAAGCGAGCGAAATGGCCGATCAAGCGGTCCAGGACCACGAGAATAGAAGAGAGGGCAAGAGGAAGAAGCCGGCATCTGAAGACAACGGATTTCCCGACACGGAGTTCGATTGCAACGTTATTAGCGGAGCCTTCGGAGGAGGAGGAGATACGCCGAGCCAACGGAGAAAATATCTAAGGGAAGTTCTTTCAATAAGGGACCATCCAAAGTTTAAAGAAGAATCACACATGACCGACAAAATTGAACGACCTCAGCTCATGTTCACAAAAGAGGACTTGGCGACGTACTTCAGGCCATCAAGACGACCTCGTAATCACTTTGGAACCACCAGTCGGCTAGCAAGTCAAGAGGATATTTATAGACTCGGGGAGCTCGCAGAGACATCATCATATGGGATGCCTTCAAGAGAATGAATCTCGACCAAGAGGACTGAAGCCATGCCAAACCACTCTCGTAGGTTTAATGGCGAATTATCCCCTCGAAGGGATATAGACCTCCGACTCACCCTTGGGACGAAGGAAGGTTTCAAATGTCGAAGCGAGTAAGATTTATTGTGGCTGATTTCCCCTCCCACAACAACATCATCACAGGAAGACCAACGATCCCTTGATTGGGACATGCTTTGGGTGTCTACTAAGCATCGGAAGATAAAAATGATAGACAATAGCAACCAAGTCGTTACGAGTCAAGGGTGATCGAAAGAGTCCGAGAGCGGTGTTACAACGGGACAATCAACGTAAAAGCAAGATCCGGAACAACGGATCCAGGCACAAAAAGATCCAAGAGCCGATCAATATGATCGAATTAGACCTACGAGAGGAAAAGGGGACACCTCGGCGGGAACCGGAAGGAGAGGTAGAAGACTTCGTACTTGGAAACAATCCAAACCATAGTACGAAAGCAATGGCGGGGCCTTGACCCACGAGGCCTGCGATTGAGGATAGAAGAGTTTTTGGCCAACAATCGAGACGTTTTTGCATGGAGCGCGGCCGAGCGTGCAGGGCATAGACCCCAATTTACTCTTTGTCATAAATTGGCCATACGGCGAGAGTCAACCCGGTAGCCCGAAGAAAGAGCGAGGGCCCAGATAGGCGGGTAGCGGCGAACCCGACACGTAAGCGAACTATTGGAGGCGGTTTCGTCGGGGAGATACAATATACCACGTGGCTTTCCAACGTGGTGATGGTTTCAAAGCCAAATGGCAAATGGAGAGTATGCACAGAGCTATGCAGGCTCGAACAAAGCATGCCCTAAAAGACGCCTATCCATGCAGAACATTGATCGGCTCGTAGATAACGTCAGGCTATCAACCATCGTTCATGGACGCGTATGCAGTTACAACCGGATCGCCATGCGCCCGATGACCAAGAAGCCACTTCCTTCATAACGGAGAAGGGAAATTACTTGCTGTTTCGTGGTGCCGTTCGGCTTGAAAAATGCGGGGCAACCTACCGAGAGGATGATGAATAAGGTTTTGAGAACCGAATAGGCCATAACATCGAGGTCTATCGACGACATGATTGTCAAATCATGTGATCCAAATGATCCCATCAGAGATCTTGAGCAAACATTTAGCAAGTTAAGGGCGCATCGGTCGGGTGAAGACAGGCAAAATGTGCGTTCGGGTCTGGCGGGAAAATTCCTCGGTTTCTTGCTTACCCGGTAGGAATCGAGCGGGCACGATAAGTGTAAGTAGGTATTAGACATGCGGGCCCCGGGAACAAAAGAGGAGGTCCGGCGGTTGACGGAGCCGTTTGGCGCGTTAACCGAAGTTACGCGAATCGGCGAAGCGCCTTGCCTTTCTTCAGTACTTAAAAAGGACACGACGGAATGGACCGAAGAGTGAAAAGCCGCATTCTCGAAGATTAAGCAATGCTTGGCCGCTCCTTGATCTTATCGAAACCACGGCTCGGCGAAACCCTCTTCCTCTGCACTTATCGGTTGGAAAAGAAGCGGTGAGCTCGGTTACGGTTCGGAAGGAAAGAATGGCCAAGAACCAATATACTTCGTCCGTAAAGCTTTGCAAAGCTCGGAGCTAAGATATCGAAGTTGGAGAAATTGGCTTCATAATGGCGACGGCACGCCGACGGGAGCTGCCGTACTTCCAAGCTCGCAAGATAACGGTTCGAACCTGACCAACCCGTTCGGCAATCCTGCCAAACGAAGGACTGGCAGTAGAATGATCGGTTGGGCTATTGAGTTATCAGAATTCGACATCACATACGAAGCACGACATGCTATTAAGTCACAAGCTCTCGCGGATTTCCTCGGAGAGAACTAACTCCAATTAATGAAGACCCGGCAACATCGACCTCTGGAAAGTATATGTCGACGGTTGGTCCCCTCGAAAGGAAGCGGAGCGGAATAATCATAGAGACCCAGAAGGAGTGACGATCGAACCTCCCTACAACTAGATTTCCGACGTCAAACAATCGGGCCGGAATATGAGGCGCTCTGGCGGGACTCCAGCGGGTCAAGGAGCTCGGCGCACAAAGAGTCTCGGTCTTCAGAGAGCTCACAACTCGCCGCCGCCCGGATAGATGGGACATATCGGAGCTAAAGGGCCTCTAATGGCTAAGTATCTTAGCAAAGTCAAGAATATCGAGTGAGTTCGAAGAAGTAAAGGTTACCCAGCTATGAAGGGAAAATGTCAGAAACGGACATTCTCTGGCTAGCACTAAAGGGACGACCAACCACGGAAGAGTCATACAACAAAAGGTGGAAGAGCCGAGCCACGTAATGGTCATATCAGATGCCGCCGATTGGAGGAGCCGCTCGAGGACTACATTGAGAGGGGTTATTCCCCTTGGAGCGAATGCTCAAAAACGATACGGGAAGCGCGGTATACACAATGATAGACGATCGGCTTTGAAAAGGCTTGCATACCGTGTTAAGGTGCACAGGCACTCACGAAAGTAGATATGTCCTCGCCGAGACCCATGGAGGAATTAGCAGGCAACACATGGGTGCAAAAGCATTAGCAGAGAAAGGCACTTAGGGCGGAGTACTGCCGGCCCGCCATGCGAAGCGAGACGCAAGCGAATTTGTGAAGGCATGTGATAGTTGCCGAAGCACGCCAAAATCATTTGGTCCCCTCCATCGGACATGGAATATATCTAACGCTTGGTGGCCGCTTCTTTAAATGGGGAATGGATCACTCGGACCGTTTAAGCCGGCCCAGGACAACTTCGATGGCTAATCGTGGCGGTGGACTACTTTACCAAGTGGATTGAGGCGAGCGCTCGCCACCATCACATCGGCTAGGGTCGGCGCTTCATCCAGCAGTATTTTCTCCCGCCGGAATCCGTAGAGATAGTGACGAGACAATGGCACTCGGTTCACGGACGGGAACTTCCAGGGATATGATGGTGGACCTCGGCATCACACATCATTTGCATCGGTCGAACACCCACAATCAAACGGACGGGCGGAAGCGGCAAACAAGGTAATCTGGATGGACTTCGGAAAAAGATGCAAGAGGCGGCGCTGTTGGGTCGAAACGACTTTATAACGTCTTATGGGAGTTCGCACAACTATCCAATCAGCTACCCAAGAGACGCCTTTCCGCATGACATATGGATGCGAAGCCATGATCCCGGTCGAAGTTGGTCGACCATCTTGGAGAGGCTCGAGAACCACGGAGGAAGGAGAACCGTCGAATTCAAGGGCGTTGGCAAGAGATGGGTGGTAGATGAAGGGAACCACGGCCCATTGCCGAGACATAGCGGCCAAGCAAGCGATGGCGGCGAAACACAATAGAAAGGTCAAACCCGGGGCATTTGGCCAAGGGCGACTGTCCTAAGAAGGGCCGACATCGGTAACAAACGCCCGGGACGGCAAGCTCGCCGCAAATTGGGAAGGGCCGTGCAAGAGTCAAGGAGAAGTTGGAAAAAGGCGTATGTTCTCGAAACAGCCAAAGAAAATCCGTCAAGAGGACATGGAATGGCGACAAATTAAGCCTAGTAGTTAGGGCCCGATCACGGCCGAGGATGCCTGGGCGGACACGGTGTCAGAGTTAAGTTTTGATTTATTATTTCAAGCTTATTTTGGTTTGAGTCATTTCCCTTACGGAAACTTTCCTTTCATTGTCGGCTTTATAAAGCTAATCATCTCTTGAATAAATAAATGGTTTGTTGACCAAATGTTCAATTTTAAGAGGGTCAAAATGATTCGTTAAATAAGCGAGGCAGGGCCAGGAAATACGCACGGTAAATATTTTGATGCATCGAAATTTGACACCTAAGTAAGAAGGTGAATAGTCATAACGGACCACGATCGAGGTCCACATGGTCAAAGTGTGTCCCAACGACGACCACGGATGAGCATGTGACCATTCGCCCTTACACAGTTAAAAATCCCGGAATACGACTCAGACCTCGTAGCGCGGTATATATAGACACCCCTACTCACATGCTGGTTTCGACACGGAAAAGTACTAAGCGGACTCTAATCCTTTAAAGACCCCGGCCCGGTCTAAAACTATCCCATGTGCCTTGTACGCATGAAGGTAAAAGTATGTAACGAGCTATTAATTGAATATTCATTCATAAAGTTAAAAGTTCGGAGGTACAATATACCATCGGCATCAAAAGCCGAAAACAAAGAAAGCAAAAAGAAAAAGACAACAAAAGCTAAGGGACCCCCTCGCCGCGCGGCCTCGTCGCCATTAGGTCGGCCGGATGCGGCCTCTTGCGGCTTGCTCCCCGCATTGCTCGCTTCGGCATACGAAGGCGGCCTATCTTCGGAGATAAAGGCGGAGGAATAAGAACACCATCTTGGAAGCGGGAGCGACATCCATTGGCCACGTTCGGTTTACCCACAGGTTTAAGTACTCAATGAGGCTAGGGCCATCTCGAAGCAATCCGAGGCGGTTTTCCTTACCGCCGCCCCCGCCTTCTCATGGGCGGTCTTCTCCTCCGCCATGAAGGTCCTCGTCGAAAGAGGTTGAGGAGACAAAAGCGGACGTGGAAAGAAGGCCATGCCGTCCCCTCGGAAACGTCCCGACTCCGGGCTGGCTCCGCTTGAAGCCACTTGGTCGAGGTAAAGTGCCGATGGACGCAAAGGAGAAACGAGGAATCCGAGACGAGCACATTTCGCCTTTTCCAAGGATGGAGGAGATGGGTCGGAACGTGGAGATGTTCGGCGGCGGTAGAGCCAGCGTAGAAGAGCCTTTACCTCCGCGCGGCTATCAATGACGGAGAAGAAGAAGGTAACACTTCGGGAGCGATCGAAGCGGTAGCGGTCGAATCCCGACCTTGGCCCTCTTCGACACGGAAGGCTTTGGGACCATAGAAGGCTGAGGAGCTCGCTTCTTAGAAGGCTCGGCGGATGGGCGTTTCTGGGAGCTTTCTCTCGGCTTCCCAACGGCGGCAAGGTATACTCAAGATAATGCAGGTTCGATTCATAGCAACTTGACTGTTACAAAAGCATAAATCTAAAGTCGAAGCTAGTTAGATAACAAAAGGCGAGCGGGAAAACGAATTCGCGGCAATAAAGCCATGCCGGAGGGTAGGCGGATGACTCGCCGGCCTTCTTAATATAGAAGGCGCTCTTTTGACACCATGTTCGGCAACGTAAGACGCCGGCGAGCGGCTCTCTCTCGTCTTGAGAGAGGTCTTTTAAGAAAATTGATAGGTGGAAGAGGAGAAGTGATGGTGCTCGGAGGACGATAAAGGGAAGCGCCATTCAAGGACCCTCGGCGGCTTTCGAAACCGGGGCACTTCCCGGGGATTGCAACAACTTTAAAGGAAGCATTTTTGAAATGCTTGAAGGAGTACGAAAGAATTCATGAGTTTAGGTCCGCCTCGGCACGAAGAAAGTTAGCCCTTTCGAGAGAGGCGGTTCCACTACCGAGCCCAGGGGTGAGGGAGAAAAATGAAGGAATAAGGCGGCGGTACACGGAATAGCGGGTTTCATTGTCCCGCCTAGATGGCGAAGCCGCGAGATAAGCCCGCCGTTCGGGTGAAGGCGAAAGGAGCCGAGATGAAGGTAGTGTAGGACGGACATTTGGAACCCGTGACGGAAGCGAATACGGAGCGGGTCATATAATCCGATAGAAAAGAAAGAAATTAGGAGAGCACGGTTCCCGAATGGCGCAGATCGGCTCATCCTCCTCGGGGGAAGACGACATCAGATGACCCGGAGACCCTACTTTATCCATATCCGCCTCGGTCGTGGCGAACGTATGGTTAGCATTTCGCTAGTCGCAAGGGGATACTTGGAGCAGGGCAGGTGAAGGACTATCGGAGTCCGCCTCCGGTTCGGAAGCCCCCGAAAGACGAGGGGAAGACGTAGACTCCATTTACCTACAACAAAATCGCGCAAAAAAAGTCGAACTAGGCGAGAATACACATGACGACAAATAGAGAAAGGAAGACCCTTGAAGTCGGCACCGGCTCAGCTGACGAATTATGCCGACATGAGCCCGGGATGACTTCGGCCATACGGTCTTGCCCACTCGCAATAAGGGAAGAGCTCTCGGCAACACAATCCCAACGAGGGACCGTGATAGCCAAAGTTTAGTGTGACCCCGACTCGGACGGACGATGCGTTTGGTAGGCGCTATCGGCTCGGCTAAAAGAGGCTCATGCGATAAACTATGAAAATCGGCCTAATAAGGCCGAGTTCGACTGACCGGGTCCAGAACCACAAGTCGGGCCTCCCAGCGCGCGCCACAGCCCGACCGACCACCTAGAGGCTAAAGACCGTTCTCCTCCTCGGTTAAGGAGGTCCCTAGCACCAATAACTAAAAAGGGATAACGCTACACGAAGCACCTCATCAGTCGTTAGGATCTAAAGGGGATGTGAAGACGAAGAATGTTTTCCCCCCCATCAAGAGCTCAAACCTATACAACCAACATAAGTGGTAAAGGAGGGGGAAACAACTAAGAAGGACACTCAAAAGGACAAGACCTATGGGTTCGATAGCTCAACTCACAAACACTCCACCCGAAAACCCGAATAGGAGGGGCACACCGCAGAAAGAAAAGGGGAAGAGGGAGAACTAAAATGCTAGAACAATATAAAAGATAAAATACCGAAATAGCGAGATTGCAGAAAATCGACACAGCGAAAGTAGATGAAAAATTCCGAACAAGAAAGAAGCTTTGATTCTTCAGAGTATTCTGAGACACTGGAAGGAAAGAACAGAATTCTGACTTTGCGCAGAAGAATTTCCGTGTGTGGGGGAGAGTGAGCGAATTGAAAAAGTTGGCAAAAAGAGAAATGCCAGCAAGTTATATCGAGAGGAAAGAAGGAGGGAAATTCAAAACAAAAGAAACCCAACCGACGAGGGTAACCACGACTTTTCACCCCAAAAGGCTGAGAAGACGTGTAACGTAACCACCGAGAGCATTAAATGCGCACGAAATTCCGGGGGTGGCGGACACGAGGATCAAAGCACCTCCCAATCTCGGGAAGACGGGTGTCATAGGCAATCATGGCGCAAAGATCGGAGGAGGTTTCCCGAGTCAGTCACCCCGTGAAATAACAACGCCCCGAGCTTCAATGACGAGCCTTGGTGCCGGTATCTGTTCCTGGGTTGATTGAGTGCCGGGTTTGATTCGCACCATCTCACGCTTGTAGCTCCTGGCGGTCCAAACCACGCACTCTCCTCGGATGTCGGCCCACGGCCAACCGCACCGCAAACCACAAGGCGCCCGGCCACGACATCGCATGAGATTGAGGGACACCGGCTCATCGACCCTCGAACCGTTACCACGTACCCGGGAAATGAACTCAACAAATCCTAGCAGAGCGGGCGTCGGGAAATGGGTAACACCTCGGATGACATTTATAAAACAACATATACCCGCGAGTCAAAACCTTGAACTACCGGTCGGGGCAAGCAAGTATACATATATATATATATATATATATATATATATATATATATATATATATTTTTTTTTTTTTTTTTTTTTTTTTTTGGCTATAAT
>JAMWYP010000970.1:0-13443 GCA_025563575.1 Acacia pycnantha | reverse complement strand
GAAGGCGGCCATGCGGATGTTCGTAATCCCCTCTCCTTACTTTTGGCCCAGGCGCGCCTACCTCGACCCTACCCAGCTCTCTGTAATGATCCATTCATATTGCGGGTGGAGAGAATAAGACAACAACTTGCTCGATCTCCCGGCGGAAATTAATGCTCTTCACGCCAGAAATCGCCGAGGTTGTTAGATCGAATTCTTGCGGATGATATTATTCGGCTTGTTTTTCTTTTGTTTTTGTTGTTGTTGTGTATATATTACGAAGTAATGTAAGCTTCATTAAGAACACTATGAATTTTTAAAGTGTTCTCCGGTAATTCATTAAAGAAACTTATTCTCCAATTTTGCTTTATTTTTGTCCAAAAATATCATTTATTTTATTGATTTAATATACCAATCACGAAGGCCATTAAGACAGGACATTTTATTTTATAAGTAACGGTCTAAAGATAATTTGAATTTTAGGATAGGATGTTTTATAAACCTCAGGTCTTAAAACTTAAAAGTCTAATAAAATTTTAGAACTAGGATAGTTTTAAAACTCAGGTCTTAAAATGTTAGTTGTATCTTTAGGACCAGGACATTTAATTAATAACCGGTATTAATAAAATCAAAAAGCTAAATAAGGTATCTTTGTGCGCGGAAAAATTAAATTTCCCTCTCGAACTCTTGTCGCGCTAGAAAGTGAATACTTTCCGGTTGGGACTCGAAATTTCCATCTCGGCTTCGTCGCTAGCTTCGCGTACCTTTCTCGACAATCACTCTCTGGTTCCTTAGCTAAACGTCTAGAGCGAAGTCTGTAGAGATGTTTCGGTTAAAACTTTATTACTTTCCGACTTATCGTTCTTGGTTTTCATGGGTTTAACGAAATCGGTGTAATGTTGTTATGGGTATTCTCTGAATTGTTAACGAATATTGTTTTTGAAGATTATATTTGCACTTTAGACCCTACCCTGACCAACAAGTGTTTTTAGGTTACTCTTTGTCTTGTCTTTATAGCGCAGCATCAACGTTCGTGAGCGGAGAAGTAAGACGACTCGTGCAAACGCATATGCTACGGGTTAGTCCACAAGACCTTCATCCCTTTGCATTTAATTTCCTCGTCTTGCATTTATTTTGGTTCTTGGATTCACTGTGATGCATTTATGACCAAAAGTAATTCTTAATTCGTCTAAATAATATATAGGAATTCTACTATGGATCACAGTTGGATAGATGCTTTACGAACGAGTATTGAATATCAGAATGACAAGAGGCCTAAATTGGCAGTCATGCCATATTATGGGGTTATTGAAGAGATTTGGGAGGTGGACTATGTCAAAGTTAGATTTCCCATCTTCAAATGCAAGTGGGTTAATGTCAATAATGGTGTTGGATCGATCGACTAGGATTCACTTTAGTCGATGTCAATAGTAGAAGTTTTGGAGTATTATGGCAGGATCATGCAAAACAAGTGTTCTATATCACCGATCAAGAAAATAAAATGTGATGCAGTAGCTCTCCAAGGAAAGAGGGTCATTGATATTGATGAGGAAAGTCATTCAAATTATGGTGATATTCCTGAGAGTACTCCTTTTACAAGTGGTCTAGGACATGAGCGAAGAAGATGAAGCGGATAATGAACCCGGCATAAGAAATGATCATCAAGAAGGGATATGGGAGGATATCACTTTATAAAAGTGTCAATTCATAAGGTAATTAATATTCATATGCAGAATTCTTAGAAAACTTTAAGGTTTTAACTATTATTATATCTTTGTCTATGTTCTTAATTAAACAATGTCATCATTGAATATGAATTTGTTTATGTTTTGTTTTTGTGGCGGGATCCGTTTCAAAGGGGCATGTTATAAAGAGGATGCATGTTACGTTGTTGGGTGGGAATCAAATGAAGGCATGGTGAATAATATATTGGACTACATTTGTATGTTGAATTACGTCTTGCATGTATTGTAACTCATTGCCTTTGTAATTAGTTATATGTTAGCTTATTGTATAAATTACTTTAGTTGTTTTAGACTTAATTAAGAGGCCATATAACTCATGGTGGATAATATTTGTATTCTTTTTCCCAATTCAATTTATTCATGTTCATAGCTTGTAGCTTAAAGTATATCGATTTTTATGTCTTTGTTTTGGATGGTGGATTTGTGTATATATATTGATCGGGAAGAATGAGCACGGGGGAAAAAATACGGGAAAATTTAGACCGCAAATAAAAATACGCTCTTAAATGTTTAAATATTAAGACCGGATGTATATATAACACCGCTCTTAAAGGTGTTAAGCCGGTCTTAAAAGTTGGTCTTTTAAGGCTAGGTCCATTGAAAAAATTCGGTCTTGAAAGTCGGTCTTTTAAGGCCAGATAATTAGTCCTCCCGGTCTTAGAGTCCTCTATCTTTAGGACTACCTAATGTACCTTTTTTGTCCGGTCTTAAAAGCCTTTTTTCCACTAGTGTGTGGTGGTTTATTGCTCTCTGTTTAGGAATGTCATAGGCAATGTTATTTTCAGATAATGAATTCTATTTCTTTTGCTTGAGGACAAGCAAATGTTTAAGTGTGGGGGAGTTTGATATGTATATATTTTGTAATTAAATAGGTATATATTTTATGATATAATTAGTTGGATTTATTAATATTATATACCTATTTAATTATCTTTTATATACTTTACTATCATTATAGGATGAAAAGATATTTTGATATAAAATCTACTTATTTCCTATTATATTTTGCAGGAAATATTAGTTGATTTAGAAAGAAGTAGAAAAAGCAACTAAGAGGATATGCAATCATCCAAACTCGGTGGTCCCACGCAAGAAAAATAGAAATAAAATCAATTGTGTGATCTGGTGGAGGAAATTACAAGATATAAGATATCTTTTTAATAAGAAAAGGAGAATCAGTGACCCATGACCAAGTTATATTTAGGTTATATATATGAAGCAAAAATGACGCAAGGGAGACCACGGATGAGCAACAAAAGGACGCACAACACACAACGCATGGAGGCTGAACCACAAATTCAAGAAGCAGAGGAAGGGAGATTGACAACGCACACGAGATAGATTTTATTTCTATTCTTCCCTTCAAGCTGTTTCTCTAAATCTAAGTTTCATCTTTTCACGGATTTTGTTATAGCCATGTGTGGCTAAATTTTCTTTTCAACCTAGAGGATCTATGAGCTTGTTTGAGACTTAAAGGTTATTCTCATTAATTAGTTTTGCTTAATTTAATTCAGTTTATTTAATCTTGTTTTATTGTTATTGCTTAGTAATTGGCCACTATTGAGCATGTTTTGGGGATTTAGGGTTGAACTTGGAAAAGGGAATCTTGAATTGACCTTGGGATTAAATAATGTGGAATTAGGTTTTAATCTAATTTGCATCTAGGATATGCATATACCTAGAAGCTCCACATAATCAAATTAGAATAAGCCTGATCTAAGATGCATCTTATTTAGTCCGATGTAACATCCCAATTTGAAACGCGGAAAATATTTTTTTTTTAATCAGAGTAGAGAAATAGAGCGAAAGAGTAATCGGTTCATAGCCAAAACATCAACCATTGTGTAACTTTGTATAGATTACAGTAGTCCTAAGGTTTAGAAAGGAAATAGCGGAATAATAGAGTAACAGAATAACAGAAAACGATAAGATAAAGATAGTCTTGGCCGCACGCCTACTCCGGTACTTGCCTCGATCCCGAACCGTGGTCCTCCCGACCCCTGAAGCTACAGCTGAGATTCAATTCATCATATTGAATCTCAGGTAACGGTTAACCTCATACCCAAACAATACAGTATACAGCCAACAGATATTCTAGAGCTAATACAACAGTATATCATAAGCATACAACAGATGCATGATCATTATGCCGACAAAACATAAGCACAAAGCAATATGTAAAGCCCCATAAGGTAAATAATAACAACTACAGCCTGCACTATTCACCAGTGCCACGATACTCACTCGTGTCCTCAGCGCTAGGAAAACGAAACGGCGTTACCAAGACTATAACCCGTATGACTGTCTGTATAACGGTCTACGAACATATCATTGACATATAAGTATTTAAGATGTGCAAGATTAGTGTTACAGTACGCGTCCGTACCTTCGTTTGCGACGTTAGGTACCACCGGCGGAAAACGTACTTTTACGGAAAAACGTGAACTTCAAACAGCGGTTCGTCGGACAGCGTGATGGCAGCAAATCAGATTCTGATATCCTATAAGAATAATATCACCTTTATTAGTGATTTGACACTATAAGCGGCATTTTAGGTAAAAATTACCATTTTGCCCTTCTACCCCTAATCGGCGGAATTTCGCAAAGATTCGTTACTCTGACAAATTTTCTTCCCGAAATTTTGCCAGAACTTCGACGCAACTATGATTTTAGAAAATAATGACTAAAATAGCCCTCCCATATGATACCCAATCATACTTGAAATTTAAAGGCTATTCTAACAAATTCTACCCTTACTTTTGAAAAACTGCGAAAGCTTCAACTTTTCGGCGACTCGATTCCTACTATGTTTATACCTCTGCATATTTTTCAACGCAAACAAGGCTTAAAACAAGTATAGAAATCTTGTCACCTACTTCCTAAATCTAACTAACAATTCTACTAACTACCGAACTAAAGACTAAAGACCGAAAGACTTACCCGTTGAAGATTTCTGCAGAACTTTCCCCCAGATCTTCTCTCTCTTCTTTCTCACTCAAGAATTTCGGTCAAGGCAAGAAGTGAAGAGTGGTGTGAAGAATATTGAAGGAGGGGGGGTATTTATAGCTTTTTGAAAGGACATGAAGGGAATTATTGAAGTTGTTTCAACCCTTGGATTGCAACTTTTTCATCAAGCCAAGAGCTCCACCATTGGATGCATTTGGCCAACATCTAGGGGCTGTTTGGCAGCAAACATTTGGCCCAAAAATGATTAATGAGCTTACTCTATGCCCAGTCTAACCGTATTCCCTGATCGGTACCCGATTCGCGTGATTTCGGGGAAATCTCAAAATTCTGGATTTACAACTCTGACGACATATTCTCACTTAGTATAAATTTCCAAGTTAACCTATATTTCGATTCCATATAGGGCTCCAACAATCCATTTGAGTCTTTCTCGAAAAACGTGTCCGAACGCGTCCGGTTTCAGAACGCATTTCTGAAATCACCAATCTCTTGGAAATAATTCACTGATTCCAAATATGTCCATATAAATTTAAACTCATTCCTATATATTGAGTTAGAATTTATTTTCTTCATTTCCAAAAATATGCCTATATGCATTTTTCCCTATTTTGTTTTATTAGGAAAATGCACAAACGGCTTCAGAATTAACTTCCGGAAAAGTTTAACGGAAGATAAAAACCCACTGATCAATATTCTACCTTGAATTTGGAAATCCCATTCCGAGATCTCTAGATAGGGTCCGTTTCCTAATTTATACATTACTATTCATGCACTTTAATTATATTATTAAATAATAAAACACATGTGCTTTAATTTGAAAAATATCATGATATTAATACTTTGATCTCATCTTCAAATTTTTGGCCAAATTTTAGGCTGGGCATTTTTTTGGATTTGTAAATCTTTTTCATGAATTATTTAATTATTTAATTAATTACTTAATTCAATTTTTATTAAAAATTCCCCAAAATTCTCTAATTGGTCCATTCTTGTATTTAGGCTTAAAAATACCTAAACTCAACTATTTTTCTCCAAAATTTCCAATTAATTAGTAAACATGTTTTTACTAATTTTAAAACAAAAACCACTAATTTTAGGGTTTCATATAATTACTTGTGAATTTCTTTTGCTTTTGCTTAAGTAATTAGCCCAATATTACTTAATTACTTAATTATCACAAGTTGATAATTTTTTCACCTAGAATACCTCATTACCTTCTCACTCTTGTATTGACATTAGTATTTTCATGCCTCTTGCATTATTCTATAATTTGTAAGGGTATTTTGGTCCTTTATTACTTTTTCAACTTTCTTGTACAATTCCTCCAAGTTCATAATTTATTAAATTACCATAATTAGAGATAATGTACTCTCCTAACTCACTTGGCCATTTTACTGCCTTTTAGAATTTTTCATAATTTTCCTAAGTTATTCCTGGCCCTTAGGGGCATTTTCGTCATTTTGGCACTTTGGCCCTTAAATTCTCTAATTTCCTACAGAAATCAACTTAGAAAATAGACCATAATTTCACAAGTCTGGAGACATTATTTTCACTTATCAGAAATATGCATTTTATTCATAATATTCCGTATAATAAATATCCAAGTATTACATTTCTCCCCCTTACACAAAATTTCGCCTCGAAATTTAATCTATCCTAACTAAACTTCGGGCCATGAACTCTGGGTACTTCTCTTGCATGTCTTTCTCGGTTTCCCAAGTCGCTTCTTCGGGTGACAAACCCTTCCGACCACCTTCACAATCAAAATAGTCTTGTTTCTGAGCTGTTTCTCTTTGTGATCGATGATCTGCTCCAGCTCGACTATGAAGGTATTATCATGCCGTACTTCAACATCCTCGTATTCGATGACATGATCACTGTCTGGTTGGTACTTCTTCAATTGCGACATGTGGAAAACGTCGTGGAGATTACTCAGGTTCGGGGGTAAAGCTATCGATAAGCTACTTCTCTCTCTTAGCCAAGATTTCAAAAGGTCCTACGTATCCTGGAGATAATTTCAGGAATACATGATCGCCGACATAGAACGTCAAAGGTCTCCTTCTTTTGTCTGCATAACTCTTCTGTCTACTATGTGCGGCTAGGAGTCTCTTCTTGATCAATGCGATTTGTTCAGAGGTCTGCTCAAGCATATCCGACGCAAGTAACTGCTTTTTGGATGAATCTGTCCAGCACAATGGTGATTGACACCTCCGCCCATACAATGCCTCGAACGGGGCCATTTGTATACTAGCATGATAACTGTTGTTATATGCAAACTCAGCTAGCGAAAGATGTTGATCCCAACTTCCTTTGAAATCCAGGGCACATGCTCGCAGCATATCCTCCAACGTCTGTATGGTTCTTTCAGATTGACCGTCGGTTTGAGGGTGATAAGCCGAACTGAACCTTAGCTTAGTCCCCATACCTTCATGTAATGCTTGCCAGAAACGGGATTTGAATCGTGTATCACGATAAGAGACAATGCTCTTAGGAACACCATGTAATCTCACTATCTCTTTGATATAAATCTCCTTTCTGCTCATGTATCATCATGTATGATACCTGCACTGTCTTTCTACTAAGAGCATCGGCAACAACGTTTGCTTTACCCGGATGGTACTTGATCTCGGTGGTGTAATCTTTAATCGGCTCCATCCAACGACGTTGTCTCATGTTGAGTTCTCGTTGATCGAACAAGTATTTCGGACTCTTGTGGTCACAATACACTTCTACGGTTACACCGTACGGGTAATGCCTCCATATCTTCAGCGAACACGATAGGCGCCGGCTCTAGATCGTGTGTAGGATAGTTTAACTCGTGAGGTTTCGGTGACGAGAGGCATAGGCCCACCACCTTCTGTTGCATTAGGACACATCCCAATCCTTGCCCACCGGCATCATTTGTAGACAACATAGGTCTCATCTGGATCGGGGATAATCAATCACAGGTCTTTAGTCAACCTCTCCCTCGGATTAAAGCTCTCCTCACAATCATCTCCCCATATAAAGGGTTGATTCTTCCTCGTAAGCTTTGTCAATGGTAGAGCAAGACGCGAGAAATCCCGTATAAATCTGCGGTAGTATCCCGCTTGAGACCAAGAAAACTACGGATCTCGTCACGAGTCTCAGCCGTTTCAGTCCCGAAGCGCTTCTACTTTGCTTGGATCAACTGCAACTCCGCCGCTAGATATAACATGGCCCGAAATTTAACTTCCTAGCAGCCAAAATTCGCATTTGCTCGGCTTAGCATAAAGTTGCTTCTCCACGAGTATGCCTAACACCTTTCGAGATGTTCTTCGTGATCTTCTTTGCTCTTAGAATATATCAAAATGTCGTCGATGAACACCACCACAAATTGGTCTAGGTGTTGTCGGAAGATACGGTTCATGTAATCCATGAATACGCGCAGTGCATTTGTCAATCCGAAGGGCATCACAAGGAATTCATAATGCCCATATCGGTTACGAAAGCCTGTCTTGGGAACATCGCCATCCTTAACTCGCAACCGATGGTATCCGAACGCAAGTCAATTTTACTGGGGCTCCCCACGGTGAAACGCTAGGTCGAACGAACCCCTTCTTCAAAAGCTCTTCCAACTGCTTCTTCAACTCCTACATTTCGTTAGGAGCCATTCGATACGGCGCCTTTGATATTGATCCTGTGCCAGGCATCAAGTCAATGTTGAACTCCACTTCTCGGATAGGAGGTAACTCGGTGAGATCCTCCGGAAATACATCAGAAAATTCATTCACCACAGGGATATTCTGGAGTGAAAGGTCAAAGATCAAATGGTAATCTACAAGCATGCAATCCTAAACGACTTGCACAATCATAGGAAATAAACGAGTGACTAGCACCCGAGTCATACAATGCTTCAAGTAGATTTCCATTGAGATAGATGGTACCTTGAACCATCTCTGGGGACTTCTTGGCCTCTGTGTTTGTCAATGCAAAGATCCGGCCAGCGCTTTGAGGTCTCGCCTCTGCAGCCTTCTCGGGGCAATCCCGGCTAATGTGTCCAGGCTTCTGGATCCCGGTTGTCTCGATTATACGGTTGGTAGGGTTTCTTGTTTCCACCTCGGTTGTTGCTCCAAGGTGCCTTCCTCTTACGGGAGGGACCTCCGCGGTTGGATCCACCTCGACTAGCGTTGTTACCTTCTGGTTTCGGGATTTGCGCGGTTCCTTCAAGTTGCGCTCGGTCATTTTGCGGGATTCCCTTGCTTGGGCCATTCTAGGGAAGCTGTTGTGATACCGATCTTGACCTTATGTCATATTTCAGCCCATTCACCAATCGATTCGCCTTCAGCTCTCGTTCACATTGCTCTTCAGATACGAAGAGTATCGGGACAGGTTGGTGAACCGAGCGAAGTAGTCGTCGAATGATTCTTCATTGCCTTGCTGGACCTGCAGAAATTCTTCTTCCTTAATTACCTGTATCGAGGGAGGAAAGTATTGTTCGTTGAACTGCTCTAGAAACATCTCCCAAGTAACGAGGGCTCGGCGAGGTTGTGGAAACACTCTTCCACCATCGTGGGCATCGCCCTCCGGCTTGTAAATAGCAGCGGTGCCTTCCGATTTCCCGGGCACTCGATAACTTCAAAAATCTTTTCCAAGCTTAGCAGCCAATCTTGGCTAATTCATTCTTTCCCGAAACCGGGTGGCTTCGGCTTGCGGGCCGGTTGACCCGGCTCTCGGTGGTCCTCTCTCTTTGTCCGTGCCTGGGTGGTGATTGGGATCTGTCAGACCCCTCAGGTTCTTCATCATTTTCATTGTCATCATACTCTTCTTCATTATCATTGTTGTCATCTTCTTCATTTTCTCGTTCATCCTCAAGTTGCTGTGCGTCTAACTTGTCTTTGTGCCTCTAGTCTTGTTGATTGTCTTGCCGAAGAGCATCAATCGAACTCTTTGTTCTTGTAGAGTTCTACGCATTTCTTCAATTTCGTCACGTCCGGGTTGATTTGGTCCATCGTTTCGTTCATCCACGAGGTACATCGCCTCTTCTACTACCTCGGCCTCGACCACGGCCTCGGCCTCTTCCTCTTGGTGCACCAGCACCTCTCAAGATGGCCATGTTTTATTCTTTTTTCCTTTAAACAATTAAGACGAGAATATATAAATATTAGAAGTGACAAAACAATTTGCACACCAAACATATATTCACATATATTCATTTCATAAGGTTTATACATATCAGTCGATCTAATACTAATATAAGTCATATTGTACAATCTCCTTATTCAAACGTATTTACAATCTTCCAAATTACTTGGTGATACAAACTAAACTTCCTAGTTTCTACAATCCACGACTTCCTTGCCTTTGATGTTCTCCTCTACATGTAAAGGCGAACCAAGCTCTTCAGGTAGCGAAGGTGTATGCTAACACCCAAGATAGGTCCGTCATCTAATAGCTCATTGATGATCCTTGCCCAAAAGCGGGTATAAGGAAAGAAGTACAGTGTGGTCTTAACCCAATCTGCGGGTGAATGTTGGCTATTATTGGCTTGGTAGTTTGAGATTAGGGTTAAAAACACAAGATATCTTCCTTGGATGGTGCTAGTGAGATTCATAGCTTCAACGAGAAAGTTCTCCAACAAAATGACTAACGTGTCATTATCATTCAGGACATAGTAGAAATCTTCTGGTTCAGCTGCCTCATCTTCAAGAAGTTGAATGTCGGGGTATTCAAAGTTATCTCCTACAGAGGAGTGGGTTGAGTTGGTAGGGCTTCCTGGATCAGCTTGGTCCTCAACCTCCAGGTCGTTCAGGTTGAGATTAGGAGAATCAGGTTCAGAGTTCCCTGTAGCAGGGTGATAGGAGGGTTCTGATTCACTGAGATAGTGACTAGGAATTGTGGGGTGCAGTATACTCATGGTTTGGATCCCAAGGAAAGCTGTTCATCGTGATCTGGACTCAGGGTATAACGAGTTGAGAATGGTTTTCGAACTCAGGCTTATCCAGTTGTGCGTTGTAGGAATCTGACTCTTCTTCGATGGGATCTTCTTCCGTAGTCAGTGCGGATGGGTTATTCGAGGGTTCGGGTGCTGACGGAGGAATGGATCTCCGGACAGGACGCCTCAGTTCCGTAATAACTGTAGAATGGATCTAAGACGGGCTCTTCATCCCTGTTCATCTCTACACATTACACCAATGGCCTTATCAGTACTCATTTTCAAAAATGTGCTCAAAGTTAAAAGGCTTAAGAACCTAACTCTGTTATCCGAACAGAATGGCCAGGCAAGTGTCTACCATGTGGGCCTCACCGGATTAGCGGTGACTTATGGCACACCCACGTAGACTAGCCTTGCCTTCGGCACCAAACTGTCCGTGGTAACATAGTTAAATACTTGCCAGAATTTCATGCTCTGATACCATAAAATGTAACATCCCATTTTGAAACGCGAAATTTATTTTTTTATCAGATGTAGAGCAATAGAGCGAAAGAGTAATCGGTTCATAGCCAAAACATCAACCATTGTGTAACATTGTATAGATTACAGTAGTCCTAAGGTTTAGAAAGGAAATCGCGGAATAATAGAGTGACAGAATAACAGAATAAAAAAAACGATAAGATAAAGATAGTCTTCAGCTGCACGCCTACTCCGGTACTTGCCTCGATCCCGAACCGTGGTCCTCCTGACCCTGAAGCTACAGCTGAGATTCAATTCATCATATTGAATCTCAGGTAACGGTTAACCTCATACCCAAACAATACAGTATACAGACAACAGATATTTCTAGAGCTAATACAACAGTATATCATAAGCATACAATAGATGCATGATCATTATGCCGACAAAACATAAGCACAAAGCAATATGTAAAGCCTCATAAGGTAAAACATTAACAACAACAGCCCGCACTATTCACCAATGCCACGATACTCACTCGTGTCCTCAGCGCTAGGAAAACGAAACACCGGCGGAAGACGTACTTTCACGGAAAAACGTGAACTTCAAACAGCGGTTCGTCGGACAGCGTATTGGCAGCAAATCAGAGATTCTGATATCCTATAAGAATAATATCACATTTATTAGTGATTTGACACTATAACTGGCATTTTAGGTAAAAATTACCATTTTGCCCTTCTACCCTAATCGGCGGAATTTTGCCAGCACTTCGTTACTCTGACAAATTTTCTTCCCGAAATTTTGCCAGAACTTCGACGCAACTATGATTTTCGAAAATAATGACTAAAATAGCCCTCCCAGATGATACCCAATCATACTTGAAATTTAAAGGCTATTCTAACAAATTCTACCCTTACTTTTGAAAAAGCTGAAAGCTTCAACTTTTCGGCGACTCGATTCCTACTATGTTTATACATCTGCATATTTTTCAACGAAAACAAGGCTTAAAACAAGTATAGAAATCTTGTCACCTACTTCCTAAATCTAACTAACAATTCTACTAACTACCGAACTAAAGACTAAAGGCCGAAAGACTTACCCGTTGAAGACTTCTGCAGAACTTTACCCGTTTCCTAGATCTCTAGATAGGGTCCGTTTCCTAATTTATACATTACTATTCATGCACTTTAATTATATTATTAAATAATAAAACACATGTGCTTTAATTTGAAAAATATCATGATATCAATACTTTGATCTCATCTTCAAATTTTTGCCAAATTTTCTATTTGGGCATTTTTTTTTTTGGATTTGTAAATCTTTTTCATGAATTATTTAATTATTTAATTAATTAATTAACTCAATTTTTATTAAAAATTCCCCAAAATTCTCTAATTGGTCCATTCTTGTATTAGGCTTAAAAATACCTAAACTCAACTATTTTTCTCCAAAATTTCCAATTATTTAGTAAACATGTTTTTACTAATTTTAAAACAAAAACCACTAATTTTAGGGTTTCATATAATTACTTGTGAATTTCCTTTGCTTTTACTTAAGTAATTAGCCCAATATTACTTAATTACTTAATTATCACAAGTTGATAATTTTCTCACCTAGAATACCTCATTACCTTCTCACTCTTGTATTGACATTAGTATTTTCATACCTCTTGCATTATTCTATAATTTGTAAGGGTATTTTGGTCCTTTATTACTTTTTGAACATTCTTGTACAATTTCTCCAAGTTCATAATTTATTAAATTACCATAATTAGAGATAATGTACTCTCCTAACTCACTTGGCCATTTTACCGCCTTTTAGAATTTTCATAATTTTCCTAAGTTATTCCACGGCCCTTAGGGCATTTTCGTCATTTTGGCACTTTGGCCCTTAAATTCTCTAATTTCCTACAGAAATCAACTTAGAAAAATAGACATAATTTCACAAGTCTGGAGACATTATTTTCACTTATCAGAAATATGCATTTTATTCATAATATTCCAGATAATAAATATCCAGGTATTACACTGAGTGCCCCCTTGTTAATACTTCCATGGCAAATTAGGTATTTAACCCTGTTTTCATCCTTTGGATGTTAATTTATCTTGTTTTGGATTACTTGCTGATTACTTACTAAATTGACATAGAGTGCAAATTGTTTAGTTGCTTTGGAATTGGAAATCATAGCTTCAGTTGCTTAGTGTCCCTGTATGAAGAAAGATACAATCTTATAGGTTTCAATAGAGGAAGCATTGAGATGAGCTAGCTTATAGGTTGCAACATGTTTCCTAATCTTGTCAAAATTTTTTCCTTCCAGAAAATGTTAACGATACAATCTTATTTCAAACGTCTAAAACCCACAAATACAGAACCCGAATCTCAAAGTGAGCAACTTTCAAA
>JAMWYP010000969.1:0-13774 GCA_025563575.1 Acacia pycnantha | reverse complement strand
CAAGATTGCCACAAAGATTCAAAGCTTAAAGGCTTAGTTGAAACATTCTTTTCTATTTTAATTTTTGACTTGATGATATTTTCTAAGATGGGGAGAGCTCAAAATTGAGGTCAACAAATTCTTTTCAATTGCATAGGGACAAGCATAACCAAAGAAATCATATCTCTCCCCCACACTTAAATCAAACATTGTCCTCAATGTCACAAAAATATAAAGAGGGAAAGAAACTAGTACTCCCCTGGTTTAGGCCTCTAACTCTGATGTGGAGTGCTTCCTCTAATGCCATCCATGATATTTCAAACTTTAAGGGAGAAGAGAGTGCTCAAGCGAGATTTTTCAGCAACAGGAAGAGTGATCATCTTCAAACCTGATTAGAAAGGAAAGAAAAGAAAAGAAAAAGAATAATAATAATAAAAGATGCCAGCAAAATCATTGGGTTGCCTCCCAACAAGCGCTTGGTTTATAGTCTTCAGCCCGACTTTGTCGCCAGCCTAAGTAGGCGATGACAAGTGGTGAACCAATGTTTGCCGGCTCACTTCACCACCATGGTAATGCTTCGCCTTTGTCCATTCACTTTAAAACAATTTCCCGTTCTCTCATCTTTAACCTCAATTGCACCTTTTGTTGATACCGACACTACTCGAAAGGACCGCACCACCTTGATTTTAGCTTCCCAGGAAACAACTGCAGTCTTGAATTGAAGAGAAGCACCAACTGCCCAGGCTCAAAAGATCGCTTCAAGATATGACTGTCATGCCATTTCTTTGTTCTTTCTTTATACAATCGTGCACTATCATATGCTGGAAGTCTAAATTCTTCCAACTCATTCAGTTGCAACAACCTTTTAGCTCCCGCTTGATGGTGGTCCATATTTAGCTTCTTGATTGCCCACCATGCTTTATATTCCAATTCAAGTGGTAAATGACATGCTTTTCCAAAACCAAACGGTATGGTGACATGCCAATTGGAGTACGAAAAGTCTGTCCTATAAGCCCATAAAGCATCATCAAGCTTGTCGACCAATCCTTTCTAGTTGGGCCCACGCCTTCTCAAGGATCCTCTTAATTTCCTCGTTAGTCAACTCACACAAACCATTAGTTTGTGGATGGTATGCAAGTGACATCCGGTGGTGCACTCTATATTTTTCCAAGAGAGCCTTGAAATTCTTGTTGTTGAAGTGGGTCCCTTCATCGCAAATAATGGCTCGGGGTGCCAAATCTTGTCAAGATATACTTCTTCAAGAATCGAATCACCGTGTTGGCATCATTAGCTTGGCAAGCCATAGCTTCACCCATTTACTCACATATTCCACAAAGAACAAGAATGTACTTGTTTCCTCTTGAAGATGGGAAAGGACCCATGAAATCCATCCCCCAAACATCGAATAACTCCACCTCAAGGATTCCAGTTGAGGCATCTCATGTCTCTTAGAAATATTACCTGTTCTTTGACATCTATCACACTTGGTAACAAATTGGTGAGCATCTTTAAACAAAGCAGCCAATAAAAACCAGATTCAAGAACCTTTGATGCGCTTCTTTGCCCCCATAATGTCCCCCATATGCAGATGCATGACATGCATTCAAAATTTCCTCTTGTTCTACCTCGTGCACACATTTTCTAATAATCAAATCAGCACATCTCTTAAAAAGAAATGGTTCTTCCCAGATATAGTAGGCAATATCATGCAAAAACTTCTTTCTTTGATAGAAATTCAAATCAAGAGGTAATACTTCACACACAAGATAGTTCACAATATCAGCATACCATGGCAATCCACAACTACTTACAACAAACAATTTCTCATCAGGAAAACATTCATTCACCAACAAATCACTCACATGATCAGAAGAGTTCACAATTCTTGACAAATGATCAGCAATTTGATTTTTAATTCCTTTCCTATCAACTATATGCACATCAAATTCTTGTAGCAACAAGACCCATCTAATCAATCTAGGTTTAGACTCTTTCTTCCCTAACAAATATTTAATGGCAAAGATGATCATGTGAACTATAACCTTAGCACCCATCAAATATACCCTAAACTTTTCAAAAGCAAACACTACAAAGCAAGCATTTCTTTTCGGTGGTGAGTAATTTACCCGAGCTTCTATTAAGGTCCTGCTTGCATAGTAGATAGGATGGAAAATCTTCACACGCCTCTCGTCCCAACACAGCTCCAACAAGATAGTCACTTGCATCACACATTACTTCAAAAGGTAGTGACCAATCGGGAGCTACAATGATAGGAGCCGAAGTCAATCTTCTTTTCGCTTCTTCAAAAGCTTTCATACACTCCTCAGTAAACTGAAAAGGGGTGTCTTTCTCCAAGAACTGTGAAAGGGGCTTTAAAATCTTGGAAAAATCTTTAATGAATCGACGATAGAAACCAAGATGGCCCAAGAAGCTTCTTACGGCTTTGACATTAGAAGGAGGGCAGCTGCTCAATCACGTAAATCTTAGCTCACAACCTCTAAACCATTTTTAGAAACTTTATGACCCAAAACTATGCCTTCACCACCATGAAATGACACTTCTCCCAGTTGAGCACTAAGTTTGTCTCCTCACATCGCTTCAATACCCTTTCCGATTGATCAAGCACTCTTCAAATGATTCTCCAAATACCGAGAAATCATCCATGAACACTTCCATTATCTCTTCTATCATATCGAGAATATACTCATCATACATCTTTGGAATGTGGCAGAGCATTGCATAAACCAAATGGCATTCTTCTAAACGCAAAAGTCCCATAAGGACAGGTAAATGTTGTCTTCTCTTGATCTTCGGAGCAACCACAATTTGATTATACCCCGAATATCCATCCAAGAAGCAAAAGAATTCTTTACCACCAAGCGGTCTAACATCTGATCAATAAAAGGAAGTGGGAAATGATCTTTCCTTGTAGCATCATTCAACTTTCTATAATCCATGCAAATACGCCAACCAAGAATCGTGCGAGTAGGGATGAGCTCATCTTGCTCATTAGTAATCACCGTCATGCCCCCTTTTTAGGAACACATTGCACCGGGTGACCCACGAGCTATCGAAATAGGGTAAATGATCCCAAGATCTAACCATTTAATAATTTCCTTCTTGACCACTTCTTTCATCATAGGATTTAGCCTTCTCTCGATTCTCGGATGATTTCTTGTGATCATCTTCCAAGAGTATCTTGTGCATTACAATTGACGGGCTTATACCTTTTATATCCGCAATTGTCCAACCTAAAGCGCCTTTGTGGCCCCTGATAACTTTCAACAACCGTTCTTTTTGATCTCCAAATAAGGAAGAAGAAATGATAATGGGTAGTGTCTCAGATTCACCCAAATATGCATATTGAAGATGTGGTGGTAGGGGTTTAAGCTCTAAGATTGGTGCATGTTCAATAGAAGGCTCCAAAGAAGTAGTTTGCCTTGATTCAATCTCTAACAACTCAAACCGCTGTGATGGTTTATCTGTAACAAGGAGAGGCTTCAAGTAACTTCTTACATTCAACTATATGCTCTTCCTCAATCTCATCTCGTCCCAAGTAGAACAAAGAGCCTAACGGTTCTTTTATAGAAAATAATTCTAAAGTCTCTTGAATAATCTCATCCAACATGTCAACCCCGAAGCAATCTGTAACATCCCTAGGATACTTCAATGCCTTGTTCATGTTGAATATAACCTCTTCATCATCCACCCTCAACTTGATCTCTCCCTTTTCAACATCAATTAGTGTTCGAGCCGTAGCAAGGAAAGGTCTTCCCACAATGAGCGGTAGATCTCTATCTTCATCACACCAAGACAATAAAGTCAAGAGGAAAATAAACTTGTCTACTTTCACCAAAACATCTTCAATGATACCCTTTGGAAAACTAAACTTCGATCGCCTAGTTGAAGTGTCACGAAGTTGGTTGAGCTTCACCCAATTGCAATTTTCTGAACACGACATGTGGCATCAAGTTAACACTTGATCCTAGATCACATAATGCTCTTCCCCGAAACTTCTCTCCAATTATGCAAGGTATGGAAAACTGCTGGATCTTTCTGTTTAAGGGGTAGCTTGTTGAGAAGAATAGCACTACACTCTTCAGTTAAGGCTACGGTTTCATAGTCACCAAACCTCCTCTTCTTACTTACCATCTCCTTTAGAAACTTCACATATTGAGGCATCTCGCTCTAATGCTTCAAGGATAGGGATGTTAATGTGTAGTTGTTTGAAAATCCCCAAAACTTCTTATATTGCTCATTTAAAGCTTTCTTATGAAATCTTTGAGGGAATGGTAAAGGTGGTACCCATTTAAGATTATCCTGGCTTGCCTTCTTTTTCACTTCACCCTGTTTAGACTCAACCTCTACTTTCTCTTCATCAACTTTTTCATTCACCTTCTGTGCAACCTCTTCATCATCCTCTATAGTGACTATAGGATTTGTTTGATCATTAGAAACTGAGGGTTTCTTCATTGGTTGCAGAATCTCGTGTAATTCCCTTCCATTTCTCAATGTAAGAGCTTTGCATTCCTCTCTCCCATCTCTACGAGGATTAGGCACGTATTACTTGGTAATTCTCTTTGTTGTAAAACATTCACAACATTTGCAAGTTGTCCCACTTGTACCAAGATTCTTGATAGATGAGTTCACTTCTACATTATTAGCGCTTAGCTTCTTGATAGATGAGTTTACTTCGCATTATTAGCAAACTTGATCTTGAGCACTCTTAAATTGAAAACTTACGAGCCGAGATATCATTGCTTCTAGATCGATTTAGGTTCTTGGGTAGGAATGACTTCCTTTTCCAATTGATGAAAGCCGGAGGTGGCACTTGTTTTGTATTAGTGCTTGATGCTTCATTAAGAGTCGCTCCATATTTCCAAGAGAGGTTGGGATTTTTTCGCCACCCAGAATTGTAGGTGTTTGAGTAGGGATTGTTCTGGTTGTTGCCATAGTAGTTACCTGCATAGTTCACTGGTTCCATCTGTTGAGATATCAGGCATTGTCCATTATCATGGCCATTTCCACAGAACCGACTTCACCACCTTCTTCGTCATTGTTGTTCTGTAGAAAGTCAGTGGATAAGTCATCTAAGCATTTCCAGACATGATTTACCGGTTGCTTTGTAGTCCCACCATTAGTGACAGCATTTAATTCTGATTTAGATTCAGGAGTCAACCGAGTACTGAATATTTGAAGCAAGACCCACCTCTCTAGATTGTGACTGTGGCTCGCCTAACAAGCAACTTGAACCTCTCCTGTGCCTCATACGATGTTCACCAAAATGTTGACAGAAATTAGTAAGAGCAGCTCGTGCGTCCACAATCTTGTTATGTGGGAAAAAATCTTCTGAATCGTTTCCTGCATACTGACCCTGGAGTTCAAGCATCTTAAGCATAGTCTGCTTGATTTCAAAATTGTTAGCTTGAAACTCAGGCACACTGATTCCCGATTGATACCCTCGAGATTGTCTTCCCAGAAAATCATTGATACCCAAACGATCATTTTCATCCCGAGCCATTTCTTCAGTGTCAGTCTGTACTGTTTCCTCCTCTTGGTTCTGAGGTGCTGTAGCCTCTAAAAGCTCTTGGATATTCCTTGTTTTATGTGGTGTCTTAGTAGCTTTGGATCTACCCGTCATGCACCAAAGTACCTGCAAAACCAAATAAATCTCAAAGTATCAAACTAACACCAAAACCTCAAAAGAAAAGGAAAAAAAATTGTTTTTTTTTTGTTTTTTTTTTTTAAAAAAAATTACTCAAACTAAAACTACTAAAGGATTTCTAATACTAATTACCAATTGCCTTGAGTCCCCGAAGAACGCGCCAAAAACTTGATAGGGAAAAACTTTACAGCCTATAGACTCCGCAAGTGTACGGGTCGTATCAAGTAATAGAGTGATGAGAAAAGTATCGTTCCCACGAGGACTCAATCTAACTAGCGATTAGATATTAAATTTCCTTGTTTCGTTTAAGTTGAGCGAGTCAGAAGTGTTTTAAAAATAAGAAGAAAAGTAATAAGAACTAATAATAGCAAAAGACTTTTCACAAAAGAGCAAATTCCAATATCAAGAAGTACAACCTAGAGTCCCTAATCCCTTGTTTGTTTCCTAAATTTTATCCCCACTAAATTAATTTCGCCTTAACTTAATCACTAATCTAGAGTATTAATGTCTATAAATGCCTTCCGGTCCACTTATATACCTACCTTAATTAATTATGCAATGCCTCACACAACTAAATAAGATGCATTTTAAATCGGGCTCACTCTAATTTGATTATGCGGAGCTTCTAGGTATATTCCTATCCTAGACGCAAATTAGATTAAAACCTAATTTCACATTTAAATTTAAACCTAATTCCACATTATTTAATCCCAAGGTCAATTTAGGATTCCCTCTTCCAAGTTCAACCCTAAATCCCCAAAACATGCTCAATGGTGGCCACTCACTAAGCAATAACAATAAACACAGGATTAAATAAACTGAATTAAATTAAGCAAAACTAATCAGTGGGAATAATCTCTAGAACCCAAACAAGTTCATAGGTCCTCTAGGTTGAAAAGAGAATTAGCCACACATGGCTATAACAAAATCCATAACAAAAATGAGAAGTTCAGATTCAATAAAGTGAAGGGAAGAGGAAGAACACATGGAAGAGATGGCAGTGAAATTGTCCTTTGTGTGTCTGCTTCTTTTCTCTATGATGTGCTCCACGTCTGCTTCTTTCTTTATCTAGCGCCGACTCTCGCTATGTCCGAATTCTCCACTTCCTCTGCGTTCTCGCTCTCCGCTCCGTCAGAATTTTTCTTCCTCCTCTTGGTCGCTGCTCCTCTCATATATATATTAATTGCCTTAGGTCATTCCCTTTTGCGTGACCTGCTCCTTTCATAATGGATTCATTTCTTTTTTAATTCTCGCGGGCCCACGTTTAAATGACTTGGTTGTTTGCATTGTAATTGATTGGATTCCTTTATTCTTTTCTCCCATTCGCATGGCCCACAATCAATACTAACATCTCTGATCAAAATCTTTCTTTCACATTTTAATATATAACTTGTGCCCCACGTTTTCAATCTTCACTGATCCAAATTGATTCAACCATATATCTTTCCCTTCGAACAATTACAACTCCGTGACCAAGCTTTGTGTGGGGTCAAACTATGTGATTACCTTCCAAAATCTCATCCTTAATATATGATAATATCTCCTGCACAATAAAAATAGGATATGAGTAGATTTTATGTCGATTTATTCTTTGATCCTAGGTTTGATTCAGTTATGGAAAAGTATATAAAATATAATTAAATAGGTATAAAATATTAATGATCCAGCTAATTATATCCTAAAATATACACCTATTTAATTATAAAATATATACTTATCACAGCCCAATGTTGATGTCATACTGATCCATCCATGTCAATGCGGACCGCATTTGTTGGAGGGGCAGTCCAGGTCTTCTCGTAATCCCTGCCAAGTTGAAAGATTTGATGAGTTAGAATTTGATTGGTAGTATTTTCCATAAGCAGGTATTTACACAGATGATGGAGCATGTCTCTAGTGTCTTTGCTTTCGCTCCGAAATAGGAATTTGCATCTCGGTTGTCCAAAGGATCCAAGACCCTGCATCAAGACCCTTGGCCAAGAGGACGTCTGGAACCTTCCTTTCCCCGGATTGTGCTTGGTATTCCAATTAAGCCATACCTGCAAATTACCTGTAAAAAACTTAGAAAGATAGTTAGTCTTTAAAATTGCAGTTTTAGCTCTGAGAGAGTTCGTAACAAGGCGCTCATGCCCGACCTGCCACATAAAAAATTTCACTTTTTCGGGAAGCTGCCACTTCCACAACTGAGACCAGAATCTGCTGTTATTTGTTTCATCTTGACCAGAGAGGAAGTGGTAAGCAGATTTAACAGTGAAGCGGCCATCTTTCGTAGCTCTCCAAGTAAAATAATCTGGAAGATTACCGCGAGGAGGGTGCATCATAGAGATGGTATAAATGATTCTAGGAGGCAGAATGCCCTGCCATCTACTGGTGTCCCATCTCCCATCTAAGGATAAGTGATCTCTAACAGACTCATCAGCATGAACTAAAGATGGATTAAGAGCAAAGGTAGCAAGAGGACGATCAAAAGGAAGCCAAAGGTCCGTCCAGAATTTGGTAGCCATCCCATTATTAATCTTTCTTCCCACCCCCATAAAGAATTGGTCCCAAACATCAGTAATAGCTTTCCATGTAGAGGAGGAGTTCCTCTTCCTTGAAACCGTAGGAACAGACAAATTGCCACAGTTATACTTGGACCATAGGCATTTGACCCACATAGTGTCCCGTTGAGTCAAAAGGTTCCAACAAAGTTTCATAATAAAAGCTTTATTTTGGAGTCTCAGATTTTTGAGCCCAAGACCACTTTGTTTCTTTGCTTTAGTGACTTTACTCCATGCAACAAGATGGAACTTTTTCACGTCTTCGTTCTGAGACCAAAGGAAATTCCTAGAGATCTTGTCTAACTCATTAATAGTGCAAATGGGAAGAAGAGTTGACTGCGTACTGTAGCTGGGAAGAGCAGATAACACGTATTTAATCAAGACAGAAAGGTCCAAGAATGGACAAAAACTTGCTTTTCCACATGGAAAGCTTGGCCCGAGCTTTTTGCACAATGGGATGATAAGTAGCTTTCGTAACTCTCTTATGAAGGAGAGGAACTCCCAGATATTTTCCAAGATCCGCTGTAATTCCGATCCCAAGTTGCTGGCTAAGGTCCAGAGCCCTATTGAAATTGACATTTTTAGAACAGAACATTCGGGACTTATTTAAATTAATTCTGTGCCCCGAAACTTCACAAAAACTCTGCAACACAGTACGAATTTCAGTCATTTGATTATTAGAGGCTTCAGCAAAGAGAATAAGATCATCAGCAAAGAATAAGTGCGAGACGGGGGGGCTTCCTCTTTTGAAAACGAACGGCTTCCAGCGTCGGGCTTCACATTCCGATTTGATAAGGTGCGCCAAGCGCTCCATGCATATAACAAAGATGTATGGGCTTAAAGGATCTCCTTGCCTGACTCCTCTGGAGGGAGAAAAACTCGGGCTTTCATCACCATTCCAGAGAATAGACATAGAAGCGGTAGAAATGCAAGCCATAATAAGGTCAATAAGCTTATCTTCCAGGTTCAAGCATTTGAGAGTGTTCTTGATGAAACCCCAGTCAAGCCTATCAAAAGCTTTTTCCATATCAATCTTAATTGCGACGTATCCTTTCTTCTTGCCCTTCATTCTCATAGAGTGGATAATCTCCTGGGCTATTATAATATTGTCACAACTAGATCTGTTATTGATAAAGCTACATTGCTCAGGCCCTATAAGTTTCGCCATGACATTTCGAAATCTGTTCGCCAGAATCTTTGTAATGATTTTGAAGCTAACATTGCATAAAGATATCGGACGAAAGTCTTTCAGCGTAGAAGGGTTGTCAATTTTAGGAATAAGAACAACTTTGGACTTATTGATGACGGACATAGAGGAAGGGTTATGAAAGCAATCTTCAATGAAATCCCCAATTCTGTCGCCCACCACATTCCACTGGGTCTGAAAAAAGTGAGCTTGGATACCATCAGGCCCCGGAGCTTTAAAGGCTCCCATAGCAAAAGCAGCGTTTTTTATCTCGCCTGGATACGGATGATGATAACATGGTAAGCTCATGAGCATCAAGAATAGGAAAGTTAGAGCACCAAGACTCAGGGTTTGTAACAGAGATATCGCGAGTATAAAGATTTCGAAAAAAGTCGAGAGCCATCATTTTTGCCGTATCATGGTCTTCAATCCACTCTCCCGCTTCATTCTGGATGGCCGCAATCCTCTGCTTCTTCCTCTTAACCATGGTGGAAGCATGGAAGAAACTAGTGTTTCTATCACCCCTTGAAGCCATTTACCTCTTGATTTTTGGAACCAAGTAATTTCTTCCTCGCGTAGCCACTTTATGATACTCTTCCCAAAGAGTTTTCTCGAGTTTAAACAGCCACCAAGCAAGTTCATTCTTCTACACCGTCAATTCCTTCAAGCCTACGGACAATTTCTTTTTCTTTTTAGTAAAATTCCCACCCGATGATCATTCCAGTCCATGGCAGAGTTTTGAAAGTTTTGGAGCCCAGAAAGCCAATTTCTTCCTCTCCAGGCATCATTAACGAGAGCCTTAAAATCATCTTCAAGGGTCCAAGCTATTTGGTAAGAGAAAGTCTTCGGGGATCTTTGCCGCCGAGAGGTAGGGTTAGAATTCATCACCACGATCCTGTGATCAGATTTAAATGTAAGCTCGTGGCGGACGGTGAAGTTAGGAAAGCAATTAAGCCAATTGACGTTTGTAAAAACCCAATCCAATCTTTCTTTTAAGCCCTGCCTTTCCCAAGTGAACCTATCTCCTGAATCTTGGAGTCTATAAGATCGGTGTCATCTAAACATTCTCTAAATTGGTGCATTGAGACCCAGTGAGGCTCTCCTCCTCCCAGCTTGTCAGATGGGGATAAATAAGCATTGAAATCACCCAAAACAATCCAGGGAAGATTAGGATTATTATCGCCAGCGGCACGAAGAGAGTTCCAGAAAGGTTCTCGCCAATAGAATTAGTTTCACCATAAATAATGCATGTAAGGCTAGTAATATTGTTATCCTTCTGCTTGACTTGACAATGAAGCAGCTGAGTGGTGGAGCTGAGGTAAGTGATATCGAAATCATCATTATTCCAAAGAATCCAAATTCCTCCAGAATATCCAGTGGCTTCCACCCGAATCCAATTACTAAACCCAAGTTTACGACAAACGGCATCGGCTCTATCGCCACTAATACGTGGTTCCATAAGGCATAAAATATTGATGCAATATTTATAAACAATATCTTTGATAATTAAAGGGAAAGTCCGGCTACCGGCCCCCCTACAATTCCAAGATCCTATAATCATTAAAACAATATAAAATACACAAAGTATAGCAAGGGATACTTACCTGGGACCATCGGCTTTTCCTCCATGCTGCTGCTCAAGTTGAGTTTCTGGTATAAGAGATTCATTACCCTCCATAAAATCAGGTGCAATATCTTCATTAGGGTCCCAAAACTCAGGCTGCCTTGGATTATTAAATTGAGTTCTGTGTTGAGTTTGATCCAAAGGCAAGCCCACGTTGATTTGATCTTTTTTGGAAGAAGGAATCCCAATTGTTGATGCACTTTCCTGGCGAATCGAGGTAGAAATACTCCCATGGACTATTGAGTGTGAGCGATGTCCCTTGATTTTCCCTTCTAATTTTTTATTTGTATGGGCCGAAGATATACCTGGTTCTCTATTATTTTCTGACCGTCCTCGTGGTCTTGGATTGGTACTATGGCAAGATCCTCTTGGGCCGAGCATGTGCGCGATTATCAGGCCCAATATCCCCCACATATGCGTTTGACTCAGTTGGGGAAGCTGATGGCTTTTCTTCAATCAAAAGAGGCAGCCCAGTTGAGGCTTGAATTTTCGGCCCATGATCGAGCCCAGTGTCTGCATCAGGTTTAGCCAATTTCGGTTTATATAGAAATTTTGTTTTATGACTCAGCATATGCTTTTGACCGTTTGACCCATTAGAGCCCTCTTGAGGAATTATCTTTTTATTTCCCTGAACACTCATCCTCCCCGACTTCCCTGTGTCTAGGCTCAGCTGTACGCCTAGTAGCAGTCGACCGTCCTTCATGAGAATCCTCCTCAATCTCTCCTAGCGCTGCAAACCGAGTACCTTGCTTTGGGGGCTGCCTTGATCGACTTCTGCCTGTGCCCCGAGGAGTAATTCCCGGAGTCTCGATTTGGAATCCGACCGTTGGGAGGGTCGGGATCTCGTTCGTCCTTCGACTAACCAGCATCCATGGGCCATAGGGCTCCGTCGTGTTCATCGCCGGAGAGTTTGCCGACGGCGAGGGGCTTGCGGTGGTTGCTGTGGCGCATTCGCCGCCATGGGAGGTCGACGCCGTGCAAGCATAGGGCATTCCTCCCGTCGATGTCCAAATCGCCCGCAAGAGAAGCGAGATGAGGGTTAGCCCTCATACTCTACATTGAACACCGATCCCGCCACTATAACCTTTGGGACAAGCTTTTTGAAGATTCAATTCAACACATAATCCGACAAATTTTCCCTCTCGTGTTTTGGGTGTTTCAGATTGGTAATCCCGAAGAGTGTTCATGTCTACTTTAAGGGTGCGTCCTATCCTGGCCTCCTAAGCGAGATATACAATGCTTATTGTAACAAGTGCATCGGCACATCTCGGTATTCGACCCATGTTGCAACTCTTCCTAGGGGATTTTGATATGGGTTGAAGTATGGAGTCCACGCCGCACAAGAACGCAATGTTGCCTAATCACCCAAGGGCCATCATACGTAACTTTCCTATAGTGAGACCTCCATAGCTCAATCTCGGAATCGACAACAAAGTAGCTGTTTGGGATGTCTATGAGCTCGAAACCGGAGAATCCCCAAAGCTTGATCAAAAGCTCTTTCAAGACGAAGAGGTTGAATTTTTGCCAAGCACAAATGAGTATGAGAGCATAATTCCAAGGTTCACACCATTCATTGTATTCTTCCTCAGTGCAAGGTGCAACAGGGTATAGTTCTTTAAGTTTCTTTAGATCTTCAGATTCCTCAGGAAGTTTCCAACAGATTTCCTTGTCATTAGTAAATAGATCATCTTCCTCCATGATATGATCACTGTGTGCGACGCCGTTAAAGCCCATCAGAGAGGCACGGTAAGAAGAAAATTTTGGCATGTTTTCCCCTGTCTTATTTCTTGCCTCATTGCCGTCTCTGAGTTTTTAATTTCTCCATTGGACCGCCCTCTTCGTAAAGTTGTTCGGGTCAACCTCCACCATTCTATCGTCCATGATGACTTGCGGGCTTCCTTCCACGTATTCATGAAGCTTCTTCCATTTTCTTTTTCTTTTCCGGCATCTTGGCCTTCAAGCAGGTGGCCGATCCGGTGGCAATTTTCGTTGTCCAGAGTCTAGCAAAGGGAGAGCGTTGGCTGAGTTACTCATTCTCGATCTCGTTTAGGGAGAGAATTTATACCTCATACATTCTCTTTCATTCCATACATACATATTATATATATGTGTGAATGTATGTGTATGTGTGTGTGTATATATAACCAATAATAAATTAAATAAAAATTTAAATAATATTTATATTATAATTTTTCAATATAAATTAATTTCAAATTAAAGAAATTTTAAATATTTATTAATTATTCTTATAAATATATGAATTCGAATGCATGAATAGATGTTGTTTGGGAGCTTGTTTGTTTATATATATATATATGGCAATTAATTTATTTATCTACGGAGCTTGTTTAATGAATATATTATAAATTGCTGATAATTGTTTGTTGAAATGCTTGAAAGAAAAGAGTAATGACTAAAGCCAACACCTTGCTATGAGTAAGTAACCCTGATTAGATTCCACTCAATGGTGTTATTAAATTAAAATAAGAGATATTATATTAAAAGCTTTATTTGAATAGTTTTAACAGTCAAATAACAAGTATCAAGGTAATTAAAAATGCTATAAAATTTTTGTGAATGCAAAAACTAAGAATGCCTTGAAGAGTGAACGTGCATTATTCTTGAACTGAATTCCGTAATATTTAGGAATGGAAGTTTTTTTAATGATTGAGGAGAATTGTTAGTGAATTGAAGCAAAAAAAAAAAAAAAAAAAAAAAGGTAGGTTTAGGTACTTAAGTAGCCAAAAGGGTGAACCTCTTGTTCAAAAGTCCACTGTGAT
>JAMWYP010000097.1:1901902-2224964 GCA_025563575.1 Acacia pycnantha | reverse complement strand
ATTCCAAATATGTCAAAAATAAATTCAAACTCATTCCTAGATGTTGAGTTAATTTTATTTTCTTATATCCAAAAATATACCTATATGCATTTTTCCCTATTTTGTTTTATTGATACTAAGCGACTTCAAAATTTTCTCGGAAGAGTATAACGGAAGACAAAATTCCACTGATCATTATTTTTTATTGACTTAAATCCCATTTCTAGATCACTAGATAGGATCCGTTTCCTAATTTACTGAATTACTTATTCACTATTTTTACTTTAATTAATTATAATATTAAAATATTACAACTTGCAATAATAATATCTAGATATTGTTTTTGCAAATTCTTATCAAATTTTGCTCCAACATTTCGGTTCAAAAATCTGGTCTTTTTGTTTAATTTTCGTTTTTATTTAATTAATAATTAATTAATATTATATAAAATAATTATTTAATAATTATTTTTATATAATTTTTACAAAATTTCCCTATTGGTCCATACTTGATTTTAGGCTCAAAAATACCTAAACTCAACTATTTTTCTCCAAAATTTCCAATTAATTAATAAACATGTTTTTACTAATTTTAAGCCAATAACCACTAATTTTAGGGTTTCATATAATTATTCAAGAATTTCCCTTACTTATGCTTAAGTAATTAGCTCAATATTACTTAATTACTCCTTTATCACTTGTTGATAATTTTCTTAATTAGTATGCCTCATTACCTCATAACTTTTGTATTGACATCTTTGTTTTCATGTCTCCCGCATTATCTTAGCATTTACGCAGGGCATTACGGTCTTTCAATACTTTTGAGTATTCTCCTTCAATTTCTCCAAGTTTGTAATTTATTAAATTACCAAAATTAGAGATAATATACTCTCTTAATTCAAATAATTATTTCCCTGCCTTTTTAGGATTTTTCATAATTTCCTAAGTCACTTTATGCTCCATAAGGGCATTTTGGTCATTTCGACACATTTACTAATTTTCCTTAATTTCCATAGCATTTTCCTCAAAAAATAATATCTCCACAACTTAATATTTGATATCTCATATTCACCTATTTTTAATGGGTATTATTTACTCATTTTATGATTTTACCCTAAGTCATATTTTAGGGTATTACACATTAAGTGTCTTAGCTTCCATTTCTTAGTTTGATATGCCAAATTTGGTCAAATTCAACTTATAATAAGTATCAGAGAGGTATTTTGGGGCTTGTTTAATTTTTTTAAAAAAATTGTTTAAAAAAAAAGAAAAGAATAACACTTGTTTGGAAAAATATTTTCAATAAGTTGTTTTTAAAAATAAAAAACACGAAGTTTTCAAAAATAAACAATTTTTTAGTCCTTTTTTTCCTATATATTTCTTATTTTTTTTTTAAGCTGCCACCTACCCCTATCGACATCACACCCAGCGCCGACCACTACCATGTCACTGTTGGCAGCGGCCTCCACAACGACACTTCAAAAACATTTTTTGTTTCAAAAAAAAACTATCCAAACAATTTTAAGAAAAAAAAAACTTGTTTTTGAAAGCGATGTTATGAAACTGTTTTGGGGAGAAAAAAAAACAGAAACAAGCATGCCCTTGTTTACTAATATTTTATTATTTAGTTTTGAATTATCTATCAACAATTGCATTTTGTTAACATGTAATGAATGTGCTTAAATATAATATAACATCTAGACATTAATGGGCTAAAATTAAGAGTAAATACCCTTTCTGGTCCCTGACAAAAAACATGGATCCCATTTTGGTCTCTGACAAAAAAAATGTCCTTTTTAATCCATAAAAAGGACGAATAAGGGTCGATTGGTGGACATTTTGATCCCTCACAAATTTCCAAAAGGTCCTTTTTAGTCCCCTAAAAAGGAAGAATAAGGGTCCTTTTTTTTTGTCAGAGACCAAAATAGGGTCTATGTTTTTTGTCAGTGACCAGAAAGGGTATTTACTCTAAAATTAAATTAAAGATGTCATAATTAGGCTTAGGCTATTTGGGTATATAAATGGGTTTAATTTTGTGGTCTCCGATCTCTTTCTGAACAGATTTTATCTTCCCTCTGCCTATTTATTCTTTGCTGCGCTTTTTGTTGAGTGATCTATGCAATGTGAATGTACTTTGATTACAGTATTTGCAGTACAATATTTTGATCCATAACACAACTCTTTCACCATCATTCCTTCAGTTAAATAAGCAATTCCCTTTATCTTTCTTCTTTGTCTAATTCAATAGAGTACTCAAATATAGGGGCTTTAGAAGTTTCGCTGATGAGATCGAAGAACATTAATTGCATAAACTGCATTATTGTATATAATAGTATGTGTGAAAACAAATATTACAATCAATACGAGGGAATAAAATACACACTGTTCTGAATGTCACACCAAAACGGAGTGAAAAGAAAATGGCATATAGCCACATACAACTCTTCCTAACATACAGACGTACGAGAGATAAAGCAAATTTAAACGAGTACAAATGAATAATACGTATATATGCTGGCAAACCAGGCACAATAGATGAAGCAACTAATAACAGAAGAGCCACAAGTAGTGAAGCATTTAGTGGTTTCAATTGGAAGGAGGAGGAGAGAAGAAGGGGATAGAAGGAATGGCAGTTGGGATAGTGGGAATAGAGGGAATGTTTGGCAATGGAGGAAGTGTGGCTTGTGGGACTTTTGGAATGGTAGGCATAGAAGGAAGAGGAGGGAGTGTAGTTGTTGGTTTTGGAAGATTTGGGAGATTTGTAGGCAAAGGAGGAACATTATTAGTAATTGGGATTGAAGGCAAAGGTGGTAATCCTGTAGGCTTAGGCAAGTTACTTGGAATGCCCGGAATGTTTGGTATCGAAGGCTGCGTTGTTTGTAGAAGATGACGAGCTGCTACACTCGAACTCATCATGTTCGAGAGAGTGAGAGCTACAAGGAAAGCTGCGACGAAGATGGATTTGCAGGAATAGGCCATGGTTGAATTATGAACTGAACTAGCTAGAGAAGAAGAAAGATATATGAGAATGCTTTGCTTTGAGTTTTGATGAGAACCCATGGGGGTTTCTTGGTGTTTATATAGATAGAGGTAGGTGGGTATTTGTATGGTTTGGAGAACCATAAAGAGACTTTTGGGATCTCTTCGTTAGTTCACCAATACTATTTTGGAGTGTGTGTTTGTCTATATATATATATATACCGTAAGACTGATAATGTGGTTGGTAATTCGTAAAAGCTTGGAGTCCACAGAGGTTGGATAGTGTGTGCTCATCGCAACTATAAGTACCAAGAACTCGTTATTATGGTGAGATCTGCACCGTGAAAATAGAATTTTAATGATTCCAGATTTAAGATTCTCAAAAAATAATTTTTAAATAAATTTCTTTTAAAGAAATTGATAGTTAAGATATATTTATAGTAGATCATATACAAATTAAAATATTGTTTTTAAAAAAATTCAAAAAATTAATTTGAACCATATAAACTAGGGCTGAACGGTTTATAATGGTGATAAATTTTTGTTTGCTCATCATTGCGCTAATTACTTAAACCGTGTCCCTCTGTATAGCAATACACGTGTCACATTAAAGCATGATTTGACTAGGTTCTAATTCAAGACAAAATCGTCATGCTTACATATTTAAGCGAATATACAAGCAGTTTTGTCACAAACATGTATTTTATTGAAAAAATATTAGGTGAGTTGGATTTTGGAATCCAAGCTTTTAAGATAATTACAGATTGTCATCACATCCGGGGTAAGATTTTTTAACTCACAACCTTTTTGGTTATAAATCAATTCCTTTTTAGCTAAAGCAACTTTTTTTGGCTTTTTTTAATATCTATAAATTAATTAACAGATGGAGTAATTAACATACCCTTACAGGCTGACACACCTGTCAATAGTTTGTTAAGAAAAAGAGGGCATATATTCATCGGCGCAAGTTTTTTGTAAGAATGCTACTTAGTTTGGAGAACCATACAAATAGCTCACCAGCTGCTGACTTTGGAACTCAAGCTTTTTGACTAATAACAAAGTTGTTGGAACTTAAAAAAACGAATTTCATTTGATAATGATTTTTTATCAAATCTATCAATTTTCTGTTCAAAGTCTAGATAATCAGTATTACTACTAAGAAGGATGGCGTGAATCTTATTTATCAAAATGTAGTTTTTTGTGTAAGTTTTATTCTTGATTGAGAATAAAAAAACTTTTTTTGATTCGTCCGCAATAGGGTCCGTTCAACAAAGGATCATATATTTTAGGTAAGTATTTTTTAGTCTCATCATTACATAATCTAATCTTTTTTTCGAGTACATCCAAAGCAAAAGATTTCTTATCTAGAGCTTCGGCGCTACGATATATATATATATATATAATGTTAATTATATATATATGTGGGTCCCACCATTTCATGTGTGCGTGACATGAGAAAACACTTCTCCTACAACATGAGAATTGTTTTTCCCATATATATATACATACATTATTAACATCGTCAATATATTCCGTTTTATATTCTTGGTTCTTCATTGTTAGTGATCTCAATTATTCATCCTCAATATCGTCGTAGGTTGCCCTTATGAACTCATTAGAGATATTGACGACTGCAAGGATACTTTAGCTATTGTTGCTCCATACATACATATATTCTTAACATCATCAATATATTCCGTTTATATTCTCGGTTCTTCATTGTCAGTGATCTCAATTATTCATCCTCAATATCATGGTAGGTTGCCCTTATGAACTCATTAGGGATATTAACGACTGCAAGGATACTTTAGCTATTGTTGCTCGGGTTATCAGGAAGTGGACAATGACTAAAAAGACGTTAACTTTTCATGTATTGAAAGTTAGCATGATTTTGACCAATAAGGAGGTTTATGATTCACACCTATTTGATTATTGATTTTTGGGTCCTCTCTTTGTTATAGCAACCGTATTGTTCATGGAGGGCCATAGGATTGAGGGTTTAGTTACGTAGAAGAGGCACCTTTAGAGATTCATTCAAGAAATAGTAGGGGGGAGGTCTACCAGTTAGAGAACTTTGAGGTTATGACTTCAAATTATGCGACCACCCTTGAAAGCTTACTTTGCATGGCATGACATACTTCATTGAATCTAACGTACTGGTAGCTCCATATTCAGCTTTGTACCCATCAAAGACATGGCCGCCTTCACACCATCAAACACGGGATTGATTGGTTCATTCTGATTAGATGTGTGTCTGATTAAAATCATTTTATGTTTAGAAAAATTTATCGGCCAAAATGTCTTACGTAAGCAAAACAGTCATGCATATGTTATAGGTTTTTTACATGCATTCGGGTGCTTGGTTGACAATCGACGAGGATTGCTCAGATAAAAAAACTTGATTTTATGATGAAAAGTGTAACATCCCGTTTTCTAAAGCGAATTATTATTTTTTCAATCAGAGTAGAGCATTGGAGCGAAAGAGTAACTGATTTACATTCAAACAGTAACCATAGTGTAACATAGTATTGATAATACAGTTATCCTACTGTTTCAAAAGAAAGTACAAAAGAAACAGAAAACAGATTCTTCGGCTCGTGGTCTATTCCTGCTGCTTGCCTCGATCTCTGATTCTTGGCCCTCCGGACCCTGAAGCTATAGCTGAGATTCAATTTACCACATTGAATCTCAGGTAACGGTTAATCTCATGCCCAAACAATAGATATTCTAGACAATACAGCAGTATATCACTACATAAGCATACAACAGATGCATGATCATTATGCCGACAAAACATAAGCATACAGCAATATGTAAAGCCCCATAAAGTAACAACAACAATAACGGCTGCACTATTCACCAGTGCCACGATACCACTCGTGTCCTCAGCGCTAGGAAAACATAACGGCATTATTATGACTATAACCCGTGTAAAACTGTCTGTATAACGGTCTACGAACGTATCTATCACATATATGCATTTAAGCAGCACAAGATTAATTAGTGTTACAAAGACGCGTCCGTTACCTTCGTTGACGGCGTTAGGTACTTCGCGGAAACGTACTTTTTACGAAAAAACGTGAAATGTCCAACAGCGGCACGTCGGGTAGCGTAACGGCAGCAGATCAAAGTTTCTGATATCCTATAAGAGTAATATCACTTTCATTAGTGATTTGGCATTATAACTGGCATTTTAGGTAAAAATTATCATTTTGCCCCTATACCCCTAATTGGCGGAATTTCACCAGCACTTCGTTACTTTGGCTCCGTTTTTCCAAAATTTGGTCAGAACTTCGACCCAACCATAATTTTCGAAATTCTAGACTAAAATAGCCCTATCATATGATATTTAATCATACTTTGAAAAATTAAAGGCTACTCTAGCATTACTACTCTAACTTTTGAAAGAACTACGAAAGCTAAAAGCTCTGCAGAAAAACTTACCCAGAGCTTATTGCAGAATTTCCCAGCTCCTCTCTCTTCTTTCTCTCTCTAGATTCGGTCTTGCTTCTCAAAATTGTGAGAAATCCAAAGGGAGGGGGTATTTATAGATTAGGAGGTAGGATTTTGGTCGTCGGATCAACTTTGTGAGAATCGATCTGGACCGTCCAATCCTAACTTTTCCAACAAGTTTTTCTCCTTCTCTTCTATTCTTGGCCGACTTCACCATGCCCCAAAAGTCAAGGGATTGGCCAATGGGAGGAGGCCAAGTGTCTCCTTCCAGAAGCTTTCCGGTTGAATTTCTCCGATCGGTGTCCGATTCGCGTAATTTCAGAAAATTCTCAAAATTCTGGATTATACAATTCCAAGACAATTCATTCCTCATTAGAAATTTCCAGTCTAACTATCTTTTTAACTCTGTCTAGGCCTTCTCTGGCCTGACGGAAGTTTTACGGAAAAACGTGTCGGTTACGGAAACGAATTTCCGGAATCATCAACCTTTGGACAAAAATTCACTGATTCCAAATATGTCCAGATAATTTCAAACTCATTTCCAGATGTTGAGCTAGAATTTATTTTCTTCAAGTCCAAAATGTGACTATCTGCATTTTTCCCTATTTCGTCTTATTAGGAAAATGCTCTACCGGCCTCAGAATTGACTTCCAGAAAAGTCTAACAGAAGGTAGAAATCCACTGATCAATATTTTACCTTGACTTTGAAATTCTCATTCTGGTTCTCTAGATAGGATCCGTTTCCTATTTACTCCATTACTATTCACTATATTTAATTATATTATATAATAATACAACTTTTATAAAATTATCTAGATATTATTCATTTGTTCTTATCTTCAATTTTGCTCCAAAATTTCGAATGGACCCTATTTTATTATAATTAATATTTATTTTTTTATTTAATTAATTATTTAATTATTTCAATTTTTCCAAAAATTTCACAAAATTACCTAATTGATCCATTCTTGTATTTAGGCTTAAAAATACCTAAACTCATCCATTTTTCTCAAAAATTTCCAATTAATTAGAAAATATGTTTTTACTAATTTTAAGCCAAAAACCACTAATTTTAGGGTTTTACATAATTATTCATGAATTTCCTTTGCTTATGCTTAAGTAATTAGCCAACAATTATCTAATTACTTTATTATCACTAGTTGATAATTTTCTTAATTAGAATGCCTTACTACCTCATAACTTTTACACTGACATTTTTGTTTCCATGTCCTCTGCATTATTTTAGGATTTACAAGGGTATTTTAGTCATTTCAATACTTTTTGAGCATTCTTATTCAACTTCTCCAAGTTCATAATTTATTAAATTACCATAATTAGAGATAATATACTCTCATAATTCACTTGGTCATTTTACTGCCTTTTAGGATTTTTCATAATTTTTCTAAGTCATTTAGGCATTCTAGGGGTATCTTGGTTATTTTGACACTTTGACCCTTAAATTCCCTAATTTCCTACAGAGTTTAACTTAAAAACATAGACTATAATAACACAAATCTGTAGATCAAAACTTCACTTATCAGAAATATCCAATTTATTTATAATATTCCAAATAATAAAAATCCGGGTATTACAAAAAGTTAGCAGCTGCACTTACCTTAATCATTTTTTCCTCCTTTTATTTGATCTTTTGTGCCTTTTAGTAAATAATTTTTTAATTGAAATTTCTTTTTTCTAATTCTGATTTCCCAATTTCTTTTTTAACTTATTGGTTGTTGTTATAATGAATTTCATTATCAATTACAACTATTAAAATAAAATATCTTGCTGACATAATGTCACAATCGCATCAATGTTGTATATTTGGGAGTTTAGCCGTTGAAACATTTGAAGCCAAAACTAATGATATGCAGACTCCTAAATCTTTAAAATAGATTATTATAACCAAAAATAAAGTTAGTCTAACGGCAAGGCTCCACCAGATCTCTCAGGATCTCAAGTTTGAGTCCTTGAGGAGACATTTGTCCTAGGAGAGACAATCATGAACCCTAAACCAGTTACCCGATGATAATATAAAATAAATATGATTTATTATGATTACAAATAAATATTAATTATATCGTGCAACGCACGGGTGGTAATACTAACTTAAGACATTAAGTGTCTTAGCTTGGTGTAATACCCTAAAATTTGACTTAGGGAAAATATCATAAATTAAGAAATAATACCTATTAAATAAGTGAATATGTGATATCAAATTTAAAGGGGAAAAATCTCTTTAAAATTAGAGTGCCAAAATGACAAAAATGCCCTTGTAGGACATAAATAACTTAGGAAAATTATGAAAAATCCTGAGAGGTAGTAAAATAATTATTAAAATTGAGAGAATATATTGTCTCTAATTTTGGTAATTTAATAAATTATAATCTTGGAAGAATTGTAAAATAACAATTATAAAGTATTTGGAGATTATAACTAACTCCATAATTATTGATATTTTACATGGGAGATAAAATAGCTATGTTAGTTCAGATTTTGAGAGGAAGTAATTAGTTCTAGATAAGAAAATTATGAACAAATAATAAGTGATTGATTAAATAATTGTTGGTTAATTATTTAAGCTTGAACAATGGAATAATTGTGATAAATTATGTAGAACTCTATAATTAGTGATTTATGGCTAGAAAATTAGCATAAATATGTTTGCTAATTAATTGGAAAAGATGAAAAAAATAAATGAGATTAGGTAATTTTAAGCCTAAATGCATGAATAGACCAATAGAAAATTTTGTGAAAAATTATGTAAAAATAATTAAAATAATAATTAAAAAATTAATTAAAAAATAAAATAAAAATAAATATAAAATGTATATGTGTGTGCCGACATCCCTTGGGGGAAAAAGAAGAAGAAAACAAAAATAAATAATGGTGGAGTATAATTTTGGAACTCTTGAATTAAATAATAATTAAAGTAAAAAGGTGAAAAGTAAATAAATACCTATATGAATCGGATCCTATCTAGAGAACCAGGAACACGATTTCTAAAGTCAGGGTATAATATTGATTAGTGGTTTTTATCTTGAAGTGGTCTTTTCCGGAAGTTAATTCCGAGATCGGTAGAAGAAGTTAGTAATAAGACGAAATAGGGGAAATCTGAGAAATAGGCAGATAGTCACAGATTTAGAATTCGAAGAAAATAAATCATAACTCGACCTCTGGGAATGAGTTGAGAATTTCCTGACATATTTGGAATCGTTGATTTTTGTCCAGAGGTTGACGTTCCGGAAATTGATTCCGAATCGCAAGACGTTTTTCGAGAAACTTCTACCGAACCGTTGGAACCCCGAATGGAATCAAAAATTAAGTTAACCTAGATACTTTTGAAGAGAAAGAGAAGGTCTTCAAAGTTGTGAATCCAGAATTTTGAGATTATGCGATTCGGGTATCGATCGGGGTTTTATCGGATAAAAGCTTCTTGAACAAGTTGATGACATCATCATTGATGATGCAATTTTGTGCCACCTAGGGGCTGCATGTCTACCAAGAAAGAGAAAAACTTGTTTGAGAAGTTTTCAAATAAAGGGAAAAATTACAAGTTTGGAAAGGGAAAATTACCAAGTTGGACCCAAAATTTCTTCTATAAATAGGACCCTCTTCCCTTCAGAAATCTCACACCATTCCTTCTTTCCTATTTCGAATTCTAGAGAGAAGTTAGAGAGAGGAGCTCTGGAGGAAAATTTGCAGCGAAGCTCTGGGTAAGTTTTTCGGTACTTAAGCGTTCGTAGTTCTTTCGGTAGATAGAGTAAAAATGCTATATTAGTCTTTAATCTTCCAAGTATGATTAAACATAAACACAGGGCTCTGGATACCAAGTTGAAAAGGCCCTTTCTAACAAATCAACAATTAACCATAATGTGTTCATAAAACCGGATTAACAGGTAATTATGGAAACCATTCTTCTTTCAAGACAACACACCTCGGGTCCAGGGTACAAATTTTTCCCACAAACCCACCACAAATAAATCCATGACTCCGGGCACAAATATCGAACAGAAATACACATAGCCCACAAGTCTTATAACCCTAACCCCACCACAAAGGGTCTATACAAAACAATTTTCGCACAAGATATGATTGTGGATCCACCATAATATGATCGTGTACAAAATAAAGCCTTCGGAAAATAAACAGTCTCTCAAAAATAGTTAATGTAGTATTTCAAAAATATGAGGGCCCTATGATGGCAATATATAAATCAATACAACACTATTACCAACAAGAGGCCTGTAAATTTCACGACATCTATGCCTCTGGCTGCTTCCCTTGTCCTCTAGTAAGGTTAGAGGTCTTGCCTGAAAAATTTAATAATAACGGGGTGAGATATAAAGTCCCCGTAACCAAAATTAATTTATCAAATATGCAGGAAAGGATTGCAAGTCAGAGAAGCAGGTTTATTAATATAATTATAATATTTAACAAGCGATAATGGAGAATACTTTTTCTTTTGATAACATACATGTCGGGTTCAAAACTCTGGAACATATATGTCGGGTTCGTGGCACAACACTCGCCCACAAACCACTATAGAAATCCTTAATTCGCACAATTACAAACAGAATAATACATAATAATTAACAATTAAACTCATCCCCACTCATCCATCCCGCTCCTCCTTATATCTTCGGACGTGGTACAGTCTATCGCTGCTAGTATACCCGCCAAGGTTAGCTAGTCACTTCAAGAATACTGTCCCTCCCATGTCACCAACGTAATACCGTAACAGGAGGTGTCCGCCTATAACACTCAACTCAAGATCCGGGCCGGGATTTGAGAGAGCTTGCACAAGTTCACCCTTAATCTCTTCCACACAACCCAACACAACCCACAACGTAAGAAATAATATAACACTAAAATTTTTCAACAACTTTTTAGTAATTTATTATTCCAAGTATATCAATTCACAACAAGCATTTCAACCATCACAACAATAACAACCCCAATAATAGTATTTACTTAAATACATAGATTGGAAAAATACACTGCTTCACTGAAATAATTTCATATTCAAACATACACATAATTTTTCAAAACACATACAAATAATATATATGAAAGTAAGGCTCAGAAAAATACCTTACAGCCCAAAACAAGCATATAAAATAAATTAACCCCGGTTACCTCAATTCCAAGTTTAACCTTAGCTTGAGGAGCCCAACTCACACAATCACCGATTACAAGAAGACTCTCTGTTTTCTGAGTCTAAAACAGAGAAAAGGTGATCACGTCCCTCCCTTTCTTGGACTCTCTCCTTTCTCTCTCGCCTATTTTCTCTCGGCTTCACTCTCTTTCACGCCGTTCTCGTCTCTCCCTCTCTCTGCGTTTCTGTCTTACTGGATGAAGATGGGCAGGGATATATTTAAGGACCAAGGGGGGTCCGGTCGAAGGAAGAAGATGATCAGACCGAAAGGGAAGGACCATTGTGTAAACAGCGGTGTGAGGCTCGAGAAGTATGGTGTGCTGCTTTTGCGTGAACAGGTCGAGAAAATGGAGATACGCAGGGAGCCTGTTCGTGCGTGAGAAGTAAAACTGATTTGTTGATCGCGTTATTCCGGCGCCTTTTACGTGTTCGGGGTGAAAAAGCTAAGGAAAACTGAATTAATGGATATGGAGGTATGGGTTCTGCATAAATGAATATTTGGGCATGCACGTGGGTTGTTGGATGAAAATGAAATGGACCTTTGTATTTTGTATATGGGCCGTGTGGTTTTACGTGATCGGAGCAACAATTTGCAATTGGAGAGAGTATTAACTTGTCTTGCTAAATGAGTATGTACTTATATGTTGCTTGGGTTTTATTTTTAAAATATTACAAGGAAAATAAATTCCTAATTTTCCAATTATTATTTCTATAATTAATTTATAGGCCTAGATTATTCCCTACTTGAATTTATTACTTTTGCCAAAATAAATTTCTTAAGGGAAAATAAGCCTAAATTCCAATAATGATTCTCATGATTATTTTAAGCCAACATTTCATAATAGACACATTTATCATCATATATACGTATTTCATAATTATACCTAAATCCTAAATTAAAAATTAGGATGTTACAATGTTGGAGTAAGAGTTATGTTGAAATTTTGGAAAATCGGAGTCAAAGTAACAAGTGCCGCGAATTTCCGCCAATTAGGGGGTCGGGTAAAATGGTCATTTTGACTAAAAATGTCCGTCGTAATGATAGATCCTTAACAAGTACGTTGTTATATTGATAGGATATCCTGAATACGTTTTGACCTCTTGTCGAACCGTCCGACGTCTTTGGTTTCCGTTTCCGTCGAGAAGTACGGTTTCGTAAACGTGCTAGTATAACATCAACGAAGGTACGTCCGCGTACTGTAACACTAACTCTGATGTTTATTGTATGCATATATGTGATATGTGTATTATATGTGATAGATGATGCCTTTATGTACTATTGGTGTATGTACGTCCGCGTACTGTAACACTAATCTGATGTTTATGGTATGCATGTATGTGCTAGGTGTATTGTATGTGGTAGTTGATAGCTCTGTGATATTTTTATATACTGTTGATATGTTTACGTTTGCTATGGGCGATATATCTGCATGCTATTGGGCGATATATGTATACATACTATTGGGCGATATATGTATGCATGCTCTTGGGCGATGAGTGCACATATACTGTTGTTGAAATGATTGTCTGTAGTTCATATGTTGTGTATGTAAATATGAGGTTAACCGCTACTCGAGATCCGGTGCGGATCTCACCCTTAACATAGCGTCGGAGTTCGGAGGACCGAGGACCGAGGAGAGAGGCAAGCGGCAGAGTAGAAGACCCGCTAAAGACTTCCTTTTTGTTGTTCCAGTGGAAGCCTTTCTTTTGTTATATACTTTAGAACCATGCGGTTTCGCATCTGCTTTTGTAACCAAATTGAGACTTACGGCGTTTATATATACATATCAGTTTCTCAATCGCTCTGTTGCTCTACTCTGATGATTTGAAATGATGTTTTGGAAAAAAAAATTTATCTTGCTTGTGAAAAGTTGGGATGTTACACTTGGTATGCCAGATTTGGTCAAATTCAACTTATAATAAGTATCAGAGTAGTATTTTGGGGCTTGTTTAATTTTTTTAAAAAAAGTTTTTTGTTTAAAAGAAAGACAATAAATTGTTTTTAAAAATAAAAAACACGAAGTTTTTAAAAATAAAAAATAAACAGTTTTTTAGTCCTTTTTTTCGTTATATATATATATATATATATATATATATATATATATATATATATATATATATATATATAAAGCTGCCACCTACCCCTATCGACACCACACCCAGCGCCGACCACTACCATGTCACTGTTGGCAACGGCCTCCACAATGACACTTCAAAAACATATTTTTTTTCAAAAAAAAACAAACTATCCAAATAATTTTAAGAAAAAAAAAACATGTTTAAGAAAAAAATGTTATAAAACTGTTTTGGGGAGAAAAAAATATAAAACAGAAACAAGCATGCCCTTGTTTACTAATATTTTATTATTTAGCTTTGAATTATCTATCAATAATTGCATTTTGTTAAAATGTAAAGAACGGGCTTAAATATAATATAACATCTAGACATTAAAGGGCTAAAATTAAAGATGTCATAATTAGGCTTAGGCTATTTGGGTATATAAATGGGTTTAATTTTGTGGTCTCTGATCTCTTTCTGAAAAGATTTTATCTTCCCTCTGTGCCTATTTATTCTTTGCTGCGCTTTTTGTTGAGTGATCTATGCAATGTGAATGTACTATGATTACAGTATTTGCAGTACAATATTTTGATCCATAACACAACTCTTTGACCATCATTCCTTCAGTTAAATAAGCAATTCCCTCTCTCTCTCTCTCTTCGTTGTCTAATTCAATAGAGTACTCTAATATAGGGGCTTTAGAAGTTTCGCTGATGAGATCGAAGAAAATTAATTGCATAAACTGCATTATTGTATATAATATTATGTGTGAAAACAAATATTACAATCAATACCAGGGAACAAAATACACACTGTTCTAAATGTCACACCAAAACGGAGTGAAAAGAAAATGGCATATAGCCACATACAACTCTTCCTAATATACAGACACACGAGAGATGAAGCAAATTTAAGCGAGTACAAATGAATAATACGTATATATGCTGGCAAACCAGCCACAATAGATGAAGCAACTAATAACAGAAGAGCCACAAGTAGTGAAGCATTTAGTGGTTTCAATTGGAAGGAGGAGGAGAGAAGAAGGGGATAGAAGGAATGGCAGTTGGGATAGTGGGAATAGTGGGAATGTTTGGCAATGGAGGAAGTGTGGCTTGTGGGACTTTTGGAATGGTAGGCATAGAAGGAAGAGGAGGAAGTGTAGTTGTTGGTTTTGGAAGATTTGGGAGATTTGTGGGCAAAGGAGGAACATTATTAGTAATTGGGATTGAAGGCAAAGGAGGTAATCCTGTAGGCTTTGGCAAGTTACTTGGAATGCCCGGAATGTTTGGTATCGAAGGCTGTGTTGTTTGGAGAAGATGACGAGCTGCTACGCTCGAACTCATCATGTTCGAGAGAGTGAGAGCTACAAGGAAAGCTGCGACGAAGATGGATTTGCAGGAATAGGCCATGGTTGAATTATGAACTGAACTAGCTAGAGAAGAAGAAAGATATATGAGAATGCTTTGCTTTGAGTTTTGATGAGAACCCATGGGGATTTCTTGGTGTTTATATAGATAGAGGTAGGTGGGTATTTGTATGGTTTGGAGAACCATAAAGAGACTTTTGGGATCTCTTTGTTAGTTCACCAATACTATTTTGGAGTGTGTGTTTGTCTATATATATATATATATATATATATATATATATATACCGTAAGACTGATAATTCGTAAAAGCTTGGAGTCCACGGAGGCTGGATAGTGTGTGCTCATCGCAACTATAAGTACCAAGAACTCGTTATTATGGTGAGATCACTAACAATGATGGAGTCCGTGGAGACGGGAAAGCGTGTCTACATAGGTGACCGGAAAAAAAGAAAGAAAGTGTGTCTACATACACGTAGCCAAACAGGTGTCTCACATCAGTTGCTTTCCAATATTGATTATCTTCCCACTGATGTAACTCTCTAATTTCTTTTTCTAATTAATATATATTGTCTTTTTATTTAAAAAAAAATAATAGGTTCCTCACATGCTTCCAAACACTTGCCACATTAATGCTTAATTGATCAGCATCTGATTCAGGACAAATTCCTTAAGTTTCAATTTAAGTGAACAAGTTCCGCACAATAGAATATATGTATTATTATAGCTAGAAGCATTACTACAAAAATTGGATATTACTACCCTAAAAAACGTCCTTATTTAGAAATAGGACGTCCAAAATGAAGGCGGTGGCATTCTTGTAATTATATTTAAGGAAGTTGAGCCTTCAACGTCCTAAATAAGAAATCAAGACTTCTTAAATTGATTTTTGGTGTCTTGAAATTTTTTCAGGACGTCTAAAATTGTTTGGCGCCATAAAAAATATGATAAATATTTGTTTGGCGCCATGGAATTTAATTTTTTTCAATAAAATTCATTTATGGCGACCTACATAACTTTCAGGACGTCTTTAATGAGTAAATTTCTTCGCGCCATGAATTTTTTGTTTGCCGCCGAGGATTTTCTTAAAATAGAAATTAGGAAATTTAATAATAATGGCGACCTGAATCAGAATCAGGTCGCCAATATTCAGCTTCATTAGCTATTTAGGCTTTACGCTCGAAGCAAAGTGCGTATTGTTTACTCAGCTTGGAAGTTCGTCCTGATAAGACGAAGGATTTGATTTGGACACAGATTTTGGTATCTCACTTTCGATATATCTGCATTTGTATCTTTAGTCTTATTACTTGATTTCGGTCATATCTTCTCTTTCACCTTGCAGCAAACATTTGATGTCCCTAACACTAAGGCCATGAAGAAGCATTGGATGGGCGAAGTTCGTATCCGTTTGAAAGATTTTAAGAACAAGCTGACAAAAAAGTATATCCGCGGGCCAAAGAGGGACCAGGATCCATGTATGACCTATGATTTCATTTCTCCGGAGGACTGGAGGGAGTTTGTGGCGTCCCGGCAGAATCCTGAATTTATGGTAAAATTTCTGTCATATCTTATCTTTAATTTGAATCTACTTGAATTCGTACGATCAGTTTTGTTTGTTTTCGTGTCACAGAAAACAAGCCAAGCCAATAGAGAGAGGCAAGCGAAAAATAAGTATCCGCATTGCTTGTCTAGAGGTGGCTACAAGGCGGACCGTCTCACACTCGCGAGGAGGTATAGCTTGCACTCTATATTTGGATGACCCACACCGGCGGATTGTTGCCGATGGTCTTGTTTACCCAGAACAAGACAAACACCACAACAAGCAAATTCCAGAAAACCAACGTCGGGTGACTGTGACGAGTGTGCGAGAGAAGGAAGAAGAGACAGTCGTCCCGAATGATGATGAGGAGGTTACCACACTAGGCGCTGCCATCACATGGTTCATCCTTTGGCCGGCTCATCTTATTGAGATGTGGACGACACCTGCGATGGTAGGAAATACATTGCGATTGAGTGTGAGTTGTTTCCGATTGATTTTCATTGCTCATTCACTCATAATGTTTTTATGTTTTCATAGGATGAACAAGCTGCGGGCTTATTTCCGTACTTAGCACAGTGCGAGAGATGTACAAGGACATTGGCCTCATAAGCTTGCGAGATGCCTCCGGGCATTGTCGGTGCGAAAAAGACATATCCGATAACATTTGACAAGAAAGATTTGATGGAGTTTTTGACGATGGATTGTTTAGATATACGGTTTCTTCAAATTGCAATCCTGTAAGTTTGTTTAACCCTTTAATTATGTTAGTACTCTTTTTTGTTTAATATCTTCAATAACATTTATCATTTCATTTCATAGTGTCTGCCGTGAATTATGCGCCGCACACCGCGAGCGAGTTCGTATGGATACTTATGTCCCGGATGCACGGCCGGCTCGCGATACGTTACCAAGAGGTCAATTTATGTTGGTCTAACAATGGGCGACGGAGGGTCGTCTTGTTATCTAGCGCCAATACATGAAAGGTGCGTACTTTTGTTTTGTCTTATAAGATTTTTGTGAATAAATTGCTTTCTTATCTTAATTTAATATTAATACGTATATGTTGTAGTGGTCATTGGACGTTGTGTGTTGTTTGTCCGAGCAAGAACTCCTGTTATTGGTTCGATTCAGTAGATGGCAATCCTACCGAGGATATCAAAAACATGTTTGCCAAGTAAGTAAATTTTTGTCTGAATCATCGATTCTTCTTTTAAATGAATGGTTTAACATGTCTGTTAATTTCCATTTTAATGATAGTGGCCTCAAGACTTATAGACAGCTTATCAATGCAAAAGAGCAGGGTGGACCGAAGTGGTTTAATCCAACGGTGAGTAGTTTCAATTCAAGTTATTTCATTGACACAGTAGCTTTAGATATGCCTTTATTCGTTTTTAACAAATTGCCTTTGATTTATAGTGCCATCAACAACCAATGAGTTGGATGCAATCCATCGTTAACAGCGGACGTATTCAAGGTTTTCAAAACGTATGTAATCGCTCTGTGATTCTCAAGTTTATTGAATTTCTGTTGTTGTACTTGAGTTGTTAATTATTTCCTTCACTTAATTGGTTTATCTTATACCTTGTTTCCCCAATTAACAGTTTTTGGGTACTAAGGATCCGTACTCGCAGGATGAGATCGATTCGGTTCGAGACATGATATCTAGACATCTTCTTCAACACATAGCGCCTAGTTAGTAGTGAGCATGATTAATATGTTATTGTGTTAGTGATTCTTTAATTTGCTATTGTTGTTCATTTGTATCTATTTGGTGTTTTGTCTGTTCAAAATATGCAAGTTTGGTTTATATATATATTGTGTTTATGTATTGTGTTAGTGTGATTCTTGAGTTGCTTGGTGGTTTCTGGATATCTCCTATCTCATTGTTACAAGTCAGGCACGTTTGTTGTTAAAATGTAGTTTATATTTAAAAAAAAAATTTCAACAAAGGCGACCTGATTTTGAAATAAGGTCGCCTTTGTTATCATAAGGCGACCTGAATCTAAGATAAGGTCGCCTTATGAACTCATTAAGGCGACCTGAAATTATAATCAGTCGCCTTAATTGAAAAAATATACGACACGATTCAATATAAGGTCGCCTTTAAGGCGAACTCAATATTTATCGAGTCTCCTTAAAGCGACGATATGAAAGTCGGTCGCCTTATTAACGTTAATAAGGCGACCAGGATCTTAAATCAGTCGCCTTATACCTTAATAAGGCGACGATTTAAGATCGGTCGCCAATTTCAAAATTTTCCTCTACCCCCTCCAAGACGTCCCTCAGTAAAGGGTCGTTAATTGGGTCTTATTTAGGTCGTTTTTTAGCATTTTTGTAGTAGTGAAGTGAAATTTATATTCTTCCTACAATTATATGATATATATAAATGTTTGTGTGTGTGTGTGATTTTTGTTGTTAGACTTAGAGAAAGTACCTCCCGGCCCCAATCCTAAATATAGTACCTAATTGAAGGATTTATTTTGATTATAAATATAATATCTTAATTCATTATATGTCTATTAAATTCATAAGTTTTCTCAAACTCTCAATTTTAAAGGGTTTCAATCAATGAGGGTAGTTTTAAGATACATGATGAAAGAGCTATTTTAACAAAACTAATACACATTTTTCACAAATAAATAATTTAACTAATTTTTGAAGTATCAGTAAATTAGTTACTTTATAAATATCCATATCCTATCAATATTTTATTTTATTTTAGCTAAACATATCCTATTAATAGTTTGTTAATTATTGTGGGGGAAATCATATATTCATCGATCTGCCCATGCGAGAAAGTTTTGGGGAGAATTGTAGCTAGTTTGGAGAACCATAAGAAGACAATTTGAGACTTGAGAGTTTTGGTAGCTCACCAGCTTCTGAATTTGGGAACTTGTAAGCTTTTGGACTAATAACGAGTTGGTTGGCTCTCAGTTCCAAATCTAAAAGTTTACTTTTTCTTTCATTTATCTATTATTGAGTATGGAGAATGACGCTTGACAACTTTTAAGTAATTGATGAAGCCTTTTTTTGTCTTTAGCTTGGGGTCCACAATAAAAGATAAACCAAGGATATTGAGTCCTAGGTAATCTAAATGACATGAAAATGCAATAAGAACAAGGGGAGAATGGTTTTTTGCTTTTCAATCTAATAACCTAAAATAAGAATGCAATCTAATTAAATCCTAACTACTATTTTTGGTATTTTCTTTATAAAATGGAATGGAGTACGAAAATGAGTATTAATGCTCTTGGAAATGGAATAGTGACTATCATAGTTCAATTCAACCAAATATATGAGTAAATTTTCACTAAATCTAGATGAAAAACCCCAAGATACCACTTGAGTCCAATATTCCCAATTAATAGTAGTTCCTACTACCATAGCAAACTACTATCTCTTGAGATATTGTTTAAAACCACTTAGTGTGTGATTAGGATTAAATTAATGCAACTTGGTTCCTCTTCATATGAATGTGATACCACACCACTCAATTAATCCAATTCAGTCATACTATCTAACAATACCACGTAGACAACACAATATCATTGAATCAATAAGGAAATTCATATATATAAATCCAACAAGCTACAAAATTCAATCCAATCACAAAGGTTCAAACCACAAAGTTATCAAACCGGGTAAACTAAGTCTCAACAATACAAAACAATATTCCTAAAACTAGGAAACTAAAATGTAATCAAGAGAAAATAGATTGAACAAAATACTCCCCTAATTTTTTAAGCTCTGAAACTCAAGGCACTTAATCCATCCCAAGAAGCAAGGGAAATCAGCCACTCTTAGCAACCAAAATACTCGCCGGAATCTGGGAAAGAGTCACCGGAATCTGGAAGTTTTTTGCCGGAAAATTCAGTATATCACCGGAAGTAACAGATTCTTGACGGAAATCACAGAGAAACCGACGAGGGAGGATGCTGGTCGACGGACGTCGATGAAGGATGTTGACAAGGCTCTGGTTCGCGGCGCCTCTGGTTCTGATTCTCTAATCTCCAACTCGCAGCGCACTCCCCAGCTCACGGTGAAGGTGGTCGCCAGCGGCAATGGTGATGATGATGAGGACCACCGGCAACCAAGGAGGAGGAAAGTGGAGGAAGAAAGAAGAAGAAGAAGGTCGATTTGGTGAAGGTCCGAAGGCGTCTTCGTTTTTTGTTTTTTTGCACGGCGTTGTTCTGTTCTCTCTCGGGTCCTGTAGCTCTGGAGAAATCAAACCTAATCTCTAAAAACGCATGACTTTACACACGGGGACCTAAGTGAAATTTTTAAAAGGTTTGCAGGAGGGACTAAAGTGAAATATTTTCAAATGTTTCTGAGGCGGAATACAATTCATAATAACTCTGGGGATCTTTTCTGTAATTCGTCTCTAACCCTTTTCTTCATTGATTTCCAATTTTCAGAAATTGTTGAGGCCTTTCTTGTAATTTTCCCCAGTTCTCAAAACATTAATTTTGACCCCAATTGGCATTTTCCGAATTCTTCAATTTTCTTCCAAAACACCTACAATTCAAGATTAAACACAATGTAGCATCAAAAGTCCAAGGAATCAATTGCATGAATAATTAACAAATTATGACCATTTTACCCCTAATTACATTTAATTCAATACAAATGTCCCTAACTCAAATTAGTGCTTAATCATTCAATAATGTTCGAGAAAGTGCATTAAAAATCCCAATTTAATTATGAAAACTCATATATAAATATGGTTAGATCAATTCCCCCACACTTAAACCTTTGTACTCCTGAACAAAGGCAATTGAGTACAAAATTCCAAGTCCAAAACACTAATGCATTTGAAATATGAGCAATTTCATAATTAGAAAGCAATGGATTAATTAATCAAATTCTTCAAGCCAACACCAGTGATAATCAAGCGATGTAAAGAAATTAGTGACTACACCACTCAAAATATTAGAATGAAGCACAAGAGAACTCTCAAGATATTAGTGTTTCACTCATCTCACCCCATTGATTGGGATAATTTCACTCTAGCTCACTTAATCAACACCTTACCATAGGATTGTAACAACTCTAACATATTCACTACTAATAGCAATTAATGTAATGAATCAAGAGGACTTAAAGGGCTTGTAATGATGGATGAAGGCTAAATGGAATGAATTAATTAGAAAAAGAAAATAGTTGATATGCAAGTCACAGTTAATAACCAAGTTCATAGAATCTAAATAACTTTACAAACTTTTGCCAATTCTTTTGATAATTCATGAACAAATGCCTTCTTCGTTTTTTTTTTCAATACCTTTCTTTCTTTCTTTCTTTTTTTTTCAAACTATACTCACTCTTTTTTCTTTTTTTTCTTTTTTTTTATACATGGCATTTCAAATTTTTATTGACAATTCTCTTTTGATTTTTAGAATACTATGAACACTATGAGTAATGACATGCATATAACATAGGAAAAGATCAAAGGGGGTAAGCAAATGGTAGATGAATGTAGGTTTGTGTTCAGGTAAAAATGTTTTAGAATTGAATGCCTCTTTCATTTTCATCACAATAACGCAAATACCGTTTTGAAAAAGAGTTGAAACAAGTTCTAGAAGGTGAAAAACCAAGTGAACATGCACACATGAAAAGACTTTAAGGCTCAAATATCCTTCCAACAAGGTTTTTCTCCAATGCTCACTCTAACAAAATCAATTGCATGGTAAACTAACCACAAAACATCTACTTTAACTATTCCAAGTGCTAACCTTACAAACACAACCAATCAAAACATTGCAATCAACTATAATCATGCTTAACTCTTAAATGCACTAATGATTATAAACTTTCATTTTTAAAATAAGGAGTAAGCAAAAATCCAATTGTGGGTTCATTTCTCTTCCCATTCATTTGAAAAGCAAAACATTGTTTTAAAAATTTGCCAAAACACTAGATCTCATGAAAGCTCAAAGAATTTCCCACAAAGTATACACTTCCAAAGTGGCAAATGCGACCTTTTACCACTTAGGACATGCATTAGAGTAAGTCATTCTACAATTTTTTTTTAAAATTTTCTAGTTTTAGGAATTTTCTCATTTAAAAACAACCAATTAATTGTGACTCAAAATGTATTTCCCTCCCCCACACTTAATCAACACATTGTCATCAATGTAGAAAAATCACTCTAAAGAGAATGATAGACAAGTTGAAATTCGAGGCATAATGGTGTTTAAGTAGGGTAGTGGCCAAGAAAATTCAAAGCATACATAGGGGGTTCTTATTCTGCTCACTAAACTAAATTATTTCTACTTTTTCTACTAGATTGTGTCTCTCCCCCACACTTATCTTCCTCATACAACAATTAAGCCCAAAAATCATAGAAATTAGGAAGAAATAAGTGAGGAAAGAGACAACCTTTATTAGAGAATCTTGAGTCGCTTGAAGGAGAAATTCTCATCCACTATAAGAATCATGCATTTTTCCTTTGAAGCACCTTCTGTCACATTGAAATTCCTTGGTGGAGGTGGTTCAAAATCAATTGGAAGAGGTCCAAGACTGTACGGTGGAGATTGGTACCACCGACGACCTTTCCAAGAATGTGCCTGCAAAGAACACAAGCAACCAGCAGTATCTCATCCAAAAATAGAAACATGGAGAGATTTCAAGTGACTTAAAGATATTTTAGGAATCAAACTCTCAAAGTAACTATCACATCCAAGGAAATCAACGCTACTACCATCAGTAGGAGTCAGACAAACAATTATATTTTGAAGATTCTCTTGTGTTTGCAAAGTGGAAGGTACGGAACCTAACTTAGTGTTGGGGCACACCACATCAGCATTGCAATCACAAGAGATGGAAGGCAAAAGAGTGGAAAAAGGAGAATTTTTCAAATTGTCACCACCTGGAGCTTTTAAAGATTCAAAACAATTATTTTTCTTTTCTAAGTCAGGTGGTAAGTCACAAGAAAGCACTTGTTGGAAAGATTCACCAACATGCAAAATTTTATCAATCAAAATTCCAGAATCTTTGTCACCAACAAGGCTACAAGGAAGTAATCCAATGGGAATTTCATGGATTTGGCATTCTAGACTATGATCTTTTTCACTCAAATCAACCACATTATCATCCATGCAAGAGTCAACATGTTCACAATTGTCATGCTTAGAATCATCAATAGTACAAGAGAGTGCATTATGATCAATAGTAGAATCAACCACTTCACTAAATGCTTTCTTTCGAAACTCAACCAATAAGTGGCATTTTCATGATAACAGTCTACACATATTCGATCTTCTACACAAGAACATGAAAATATTTCATTCAATTTTTCACAATCATCCCTAGTACTATGAAGAGAAACATTTTTAACAATTAAAGCATCACATAAAGAAGTAGGAGCACACTCATCAACAAGTACAATTGAATCGCTACTACTAGAACTAATGGGTTGAGCAATTACTTTTTCAAACATTTGAGGGGATTCAACAATAATTTGCTCATCCACCTCATCATCACTCAAATCATTAATTGCTTCACTAGTTAAAGTAGTAGGAGAGTCTACTTCTATAAGAATAGGATAATTACCAAATGGTAGTGAAGACTCTTCAATGCTCTTTTGTACTTGCTTCACTTCTTGTGCTTGTGTGAGAATAGACACCGAAGTATTGGAATCTTCCACTTGTGAAGTGGCATTCGGCTTTTGATCTTCGGTTTTTCCATCATCATTGGAGGTACATGACCATGGAGCTCCTTCTTCTCCTTCGGTTTTTATCCATAGCACATGGTGAACAAATGCCTTGATGAATTTTTCAATGTCCTCCATTTCCTCAGAGAACCCACGAGGAAGAGCCTCTTTGAGATTGAATAAATATAGATGCCGGACCTTTAGTTGGTCATACATTCTTCTTAGGGTAAGGGTTTGAGCATCCATATATGGCAAGGTGAGGAAAGCATCAAGTCCGGAAGGTTGAGGAGTAGAGGGTTGGGATGGATGTTCGGGGCATGGTGGAGTGGGTGGCTCATATGGAAGTGTATGTGGTGGACCAGTCTCTTGTGGAGTATGACACATAGAAGGCTCTTGTGTAGGCCACTCTATTCCTTTCTCCAACTCCTCATTTTCTTTCTTCAATTGCTCCGCTTCTTTTGTATGTGTGAACATGGGAACAAGATTTTATTGGAAATTAGTCTTCAACACTTGTGATTGCTGAGTGAGACACTCAATTTCCTTTTCCATTCTCTCATTCTCTTTCTCTTGATGTTCCATTCGTCTCATTATAGAGTCCATTTGATGGTCAAAGTTGGCCTTGTATGACCGCTCCTCATCTACCGTCTGAGACACTTGATTTTGCAATTTTCTAATGTCTTCACTAGGGTAGGTACTTGGTTTGCCACACAAGGTTGAGAATGAGGTCCATAGGATGGCTCAAATGGGTAAAGGGATTCATGAGATGGATGACAAGGTCGGGAAGTGGGATGGAATGAAGGAGGAGGTTCATGGTATGGCATGCGGTTATATGGTAGAGGATTATGAGAAGGCTCATAATATGAGTTGTATGGTGGTGGAGAAGGCTCATGGTATGATTTATAGGGTAGGTGTGGTGAGTGATTTGGTTGAAATGGAGGTTGGTGGTAAGGTTCATGGTATGAGTGATGGAATGAACCATGACATTCTTGATCAATTGGATTTTTATCTTGAATTCCCAAGTTACCTTGAACAGCCCGTATTGTTTGTTGAATGGAATCGATGCTTTGAGAGATAGAGTCTTCCTTCCTGGTCGAATCTCCTACAAAAGAGTGGGATTGAAAAAGTGAATCTTGATTACCATTAAACCAAGCCATGAAAGTTCAATTCAATTAATTCCCAAATGAATCACAAGTATCTATCTAACTAAGAAAAGGAATCTAAAAAAAATTACACAAATGCAAATGCAAATGAAAAAAGAAAAAAAAATCAAAATGACAAAAGATGCAAGTATCTATGAATTAACTTGGAGACATGGTGAATTCAAACAATTAAGCTCAACATCATATCAAATTTAATGCAAACACACCACACAGAAGCTACCAAGTCAAGACAATACAAGAATGCAATGAATACTATGTAAACTACCTAAATGCAAAAATCCTAAATTATATGCAATGAAAAATCAAAAATGCAAAACTAACAAGCTTCATAAGAGAAACCCCTTGTCAAAAGTGAATTTGACAATTAGATTACCTAGGGAGCCAATTACTTAGCTCCCCGGCAACGGCGCCATTTGATGAAGCCCTTTTTTTGTCTTTAGCCTTGGAGTCCACAATCAAAGATAAACCAAGGATTGCGTACGTATAGGCAAACCGAGGATCATTCTCTCTTCTCAAGGAGCCTTTTATTGAGTCCTAGGTAATCTAAATGACATGAAAATGCAATAAGAACAAGGGGAGAATGGTTTTTTGCTTTTCAATCTAATAACCTAAAATAAGAATGCAATCTAATTAAATCCTAACTACTATTTTTGGTATTTTCTTTATAAAATGGAATGGAGTATGAAAATGAGTATTAATGCTCTTGGAAATGGAATAGTGACTATCATAATTCAATTCAACAAATATAGGAGTAAATTTTCACTAAATCTAGATGAAAAACCCCAAGATACCACTTGAGTCCAATATTCCCAATTAATAGTAGTTCCTAGTACCATAGCAAACTACTATCTCTTGAGATATTGTTTAAAACCACTTAGTGTGTGATTAGAATTAAATTAATGCAACTTTGTTCCTCTTCATATGAATGCGATACCACACCACTCAATTAATCCAATTCAATCATACTATCTAACAATACCACGTAGACAACACAATATCATTGAATCAATAAGGAAATTCATATATATAAATCCAACAAGCTACAAAATTCAATCCAATCACAAAGGTTCAAACCACAAAGTTATCCAACCGGGTAAACTAAGTCTCAACAATACAAAACAATATTCCTAAAACAAGGAAACTAAAATGTAATCAAGAGAAAATAGATTGAACAAAATACTCCCCTAATTTTTTAGCTCGAAACTCAAGGCACTTAATCCATCCCAAGAAGCAAGGGAAATCACCACTCATAGCAACCAAAATACTCACGGAATGCGGGAAAGAGTCACCGAATCTGGAAGTTTTTTGCCGGGAAATTCAGTATATCACTGGAAGTAACAGAAACTTGACGGAACTCACAGAGAAACCGACGATGGAGGATGCTGGTCGACGGACGTCGATGAAGGATGTTGACAAGGCTCTGGTTAGCGGCCCCTCTGGTTCTGATTCTCTAATCTCCAACTCGCGGCGCAGTCCCTAGCTCACGGTGAAGGTGGTCGCTGGCGGCAATGGTGATGATGATGAGGATCACCGGCGACCAAGGAGGAGGAAAGTGGAGGAAGAAAGAAGAAGAAGGAGGTCGATTTGGTGAAGGTCCGAAGGCGTCTTCGTTTTTGGTTTTTTTCCACGGCGTTGTTCTGTTCTCTCTCGGGTCCTGTAGCTCCTGGAGAAATCAAACCTAATCTCTAAAAACGCACTGACTTTACACACAGGGACCTAAGTGAAATTTTTAAAAGGTTTGCGGGAGGGACTAAAGTGAAATATTTTCAAATGTTTCTGAGGCGGAATACAATTCATAATAACTCCGGGGATCTTTTCTGTAATTTGTCTCTGACCCTTTTCTTCATTGATTTCCAATTTTCAGAAATTGTTGAGGCCTTTCTTGTAATTTTCCCCAGTTCTCAAAACATTAATTTTGACCCCAATTGGCATTTTCCGAATTCTTCAATTTTCTTCCAAAACACCTACAATGCAAGATTAAACACAATGTAGCATCAAAAGTCCAAGGAATCAATTGCATGAATAATTAACAAATTATGACCATTTTACCCCTAATTACATTTAATTCAATACAAATGTCCCTAACTCAAATTAGTGTTTAATCATACAATAATGTCCTTAATTTTTGGCAATATAATATGTATATTTATAATCAATTGATATCTACACAAAAAAGTATGTATACCGCGCTAGTCCTTACTATATAAATCTAGTTAATTTGTCAAAAAGTGTTTATCCTAAATATAAGTCGATCCGAAGAGTTACTAATAAATGTTTTCTAATTTTACCCCGTCAAAAATGTAGGTGAGAAAATGTATACCATCAATCTTTTCTATAATACTTGTAGTAACGCCATTAAAATCTATTTCTTGACTGCTCCTGTTTTGAAAAAATAGTTATGTTTATATTAGTGCCGTTACTGTATTACGTTTACTTTGATACTAATAAATATCAATATCCATATTTATCTCTCTCTTTTGTCTATCATAATTATTTATGGCTCTGTTTTATAATTCAATATCAATATTTTATATTTTATATCCATACATTATTAGTTGGCCCCCATCATTATAGTGATGCTTATACATACATACATACAAATATATATATATATATATACATACAAATATATATATATATATATATATACAAATATATATATATATATATATATATACATACAAATATATATATATATATATATATACATACAAATATATATATATATATATATATATACATACAAATATATATATATATATATACATACAAATATATATATATATATATATATATATATATTATATTAACATCGTCAATATATTCCGTTTTATATTCTCGGTTCTTCATTGTTAGTGATCTCAATTATTCATACTCAATATTATGGTAGGTTGCCCTTATGAACTCATTAGGGATATTGACGACTGCAAGGATATTTTAGCTATTGTTGCTTGTTGCTTGGGTTATCGGAAGTGGACAATGACTAAAAGATGTTAACTTTTGATGTATCGAAAGTTGGCATGATTTTGACCGATGAGGAGGTTTATGATTCCCACCTATTTGATTATTGAGTTTTGGGTGCTCTCTTTGTTATAGCAACCGTATTCTTCATGGAGGAACTTTAGAGATTCATTCAAGAAATAGTAGGGGGGAGGTTTACCAGTTAGAGAACTTTGAGGTTATGCCTAACGATTATGACTTCAAATTATGCGACCACCCTTGAAAGCTTACTTTGCATGGTATGACATACTTCATTGAATCTAACGTACCGGTAGCTCCAAATTTATTCAGCTATGTATCCATCAAAGACATTACCACCTTCTCACCATCAAACACGGGATTGATTGGTTCATTCTGATTTGATGTGTGCATGATTAAAATCATTTTATGTTTAGAAAAATTTATCGGCCAAAATGTCGTACGTAAGAAAAACAGCCATGCATATGTTATAGGTTTTTTACATGCATTCGGGAGCTTGGTTGACAATCAACGAGGGATTGCTCAGATAAAAATACTTAGCAGCTGCACTTACCTTAATCATTTTTTCCCTCCTTTTATTTGATCTTTTGTGCCTTGTAGTATATAATTTTTTAATTGAAATTTCTTTTTTCTAAATCTGATTTCCCGATTTCTTTTTTAACTTATTGGTTGTTGTTATAATGAATTTCATTATCAATTATCAACTACAACTATTAAAATATCTTGCTGACATACTGTCACAATCGCATCAATGTTGTATTATTTGGGAGTTTAGCCGTTGAAACATTTGAAGCCAAAACTAATGATCTGCAGACTCCTCAATCTTTAAAATAGATTATTATAACAAAAATAAAGTTGTTCTAAAGGTGCAAGGCTCCACCAGATCTCTCAAGGTCTCCAGTTTGAGTCCTAAAGGAGAAATTTGTCTTGGGAGAGACAATCATGAACCCAAAACCAGTTTCCCGATGATAATATAAAATAAATATGATTTATTATGATTACAAATAAATATTACTTATACCGTGCAACGCACTGGTGGTAATACTAACTTAAGACATTAAGTGTCTTAGCTTCCATTTCTTAGCTTGATATGCTAGATTTGGTCAAATTCAACTTATAATAAGTATCAGAGTGGTATTTTGGGGCTTGTTTAATTTTTTTAAAAAAAAGTTTTTTGTTTAAAAAAAAAAAGAATAACACTTGTTTGGAAAAATATTTTCAATAAGTTGTTTTTAAAAATAAAAAACACGAAGTTTTTAAAAATAAAAAATAAAACTTTTTTTAGCCCTTTTTTCCTATATATTTCTTTTTTTTTTTTTAAACTGCCTCCTACCCCTATCGACACCACACCCAATGCCGACCACTACCATGTCACTGTTGGCAACGGCCTCCACAATGACACTTCAAAAACATAATTTTTTTCAAAAAAAAAAACAAACTATCCAAACAATTTTAAGAAAAAAAAAACTTGTTTTAGAAAACGATGTTATGAAACTGTTTTGGGAGAAAAAAAAATAAAACAGAAACAAGCATGTCCTTGTTTACTAATATTTTATTATTTAGCTTTGAATTATCTATCAACAATTGCATTTTGTTAACATGTAAATAATGGGCCTCAATATAATATAACATCTAGACATTAATGGGCTAAAATTAAAGATGTCATAATTAGGCTTAGGCTATTTGGGTATATAAATGGGTTTAATTTTGTGGTCTCTGATCTCTTTCTGAACAGATTTTATCTTCCCTCTGTGCCTATTTATTCTTTGCTGCGCTTTTTGTTGAGTGATCTATGCAATGTGAATGTACTTTGATTACAGTATTTGCAGTACAATATTTTGATCCATAACACAACTCTTTAACCATCATTCCGTCAGTTAAATAAGCAATTCCCTCTCTCTCTCTCTTCGTTGTCTAATTCAATAGAGTACTCAAATATAGGGGCTTTAGAAGTTTCGCTGATGAGATCGAAGAACATTAATTGCATAAACTGCATTATTGTATATAATATTATGTGTGAAAATAAATATTACAATCAATACCAGGGAACAAAATACACACTGTTCTAAATGTCACACCAAAACGGAGTGAAAAGAAAATGGCATATAGCCACATACAACTCTTCCTAATATACAGACACACGAGAGATGAAGCAAATTTAAGCGAGTACAAATGAATAATACGTATATATGCTGGCAAACCAGCCACAATAGATGAAGCAACTAATAACAGATGAGCCACAAGTACTGAAGCATTTAGTGGTTTCAATTGGAAGGAGGAGGAGAGAAGAAGGGGATAGAAGGAATGGCAGTTGGGATAGTGGGAATAGAGGGAATGTTTGGCAATGGAGGAAGTGTGGCTTGTGGGACTTTTGGAATGGTAGGCATAGAAGGAAGAGGAGGCAGTGTAGTTGTTGGTTTTGGGAGATTTGGGAGATTTGTGGGCAAAGGAGGAACATTATTAGTAATTGGGATTGAAGGCAAAGGTGGTAATCCTGTAGGCTTTGGCAAGTTACTTGGAATGCCCGGAATGTTTGGTATCGAAGGCTGTGTTGTTTGGAGAAGATGACGAGCTGCTACGCTCGAACTCATCATGTTCGAGAGAGTGAGAGCTACAAGGAAAGCTGCGACGAAGATGGATTTGCAGGAAGAGGCCATGGTTGAATTATATGAACTGAACTAGAGAAGAAGAAAGATATATGAGAATGCTTTGGTTTGAGTTTTGATGAGAATCCATGGGGCTTTCTCGGTGTTTATATAGATAGAGGTAGGTGGGTATTTGTATGGTTTGGAGAACCATAAAGAGACTTTTGGGATCTTTTTGTTTGTTCACCAATGCTATTGGAGAGTTCGGTTTTGGGATCTATCACAGATTGCCAACTAAGAAGTTTCTCACATCGGCAGTTAGACTTTTAACTCACAACCTTATTAGTTATAAATCAATTCCTTTTCAGCTAAAGCAACTTTTTGGCTTTTTTGAATATTTATAAATTAATTAAGAGATGGAGTAATTAACATACCCTTACAGGCTGACACCCCTGTCAATGGTTTGTAAAGAAAAAAAAGGGCATATATTCGTCGGCGCAAGTATTTTTTGGAAGAAAGGTACCTAGTTTCGAGATATGGTTCCCACATTCAGCAGCTTTAGAGGAATTAGAGCCAACTACTTCGTTATTAGTCAAAAAGCTTGAGTTCCAAAGTCAGCAGCTGGTGAGCTATATATATATATATATTACCGCTGTTATGGTTTTAACATCGAATTTAGAAATAGAGAGAAGAAAACCAGAAATAGAGGGTAGAAGAAGCAGAAATATGATACTTTACTCATTCATCATCAAAGTCAAAGCAAAATAATACAATGGATAGTCATATGCCTTATATATGCAATACTAGACCTACTAATCCCAACTAACTACTTTTAGTTACTAACAACTAACCAATAACTAACTAACTAACTAATCCCTTCCTAATTAACTAACCTAATTAGTTATTTACTGTTTACATATCAATATATATATATATATATATATATATATATATATATATATATATATATATATATTGCAATGACATTTGAGACGACTTTGAAAGCAATTTAACTATAGTTAAATACCTTAATTTGTCTTCTTCAACCCCATGAAGAGAAGTAATCTGCCTGTCCCCTGCCCAGCAAGAAGGAATCATATCCTTCCAACAATGCCACCTCTTCATCCTAAGAAATGGGTTGGAATATGCCTAGTCCACCTTTTGTGGAGTATGGTCCAATCCCAATACGAATGGGACTATTATATGTAAATAAAGAGAGATATGGGTTTAAAGAAAGAATTTTATGTTCATGATTTAAAATTCAAATTAGAGTAACTATCCTATCCATATTGAGATATGAGATAATATCGATTGTGGGAGTCAGTTTTTATGATACCAATAGAAAACTTACTTAAAACTTCTATCTGGTGAATCTACTGTAAAACATGATTGGAGTCTGTATTGGTGTTCCAATCTCATGTGGATATTTCAGCGAACTAATCGGACTCCAAGTACGCTCAAAACCCTTCAAAATTATTGATAACAATGACAACATCAGAATCGCCATTGAACTCCACCGGCGGGAACACACATAGTTTCTCTAAGTGAGGAGATTAATTCATTCCATTTTAGTTCTTAATGGGTTCTTCAATTTACGGGAATATGTATAAGAGTCTTCCCAAGAAAGCCAGAGATATATCTACTTCAATCACCACCAAAGAGAATAGTGAAATCGGCAAAACAGGGCAATCAAAGTTGGTGAAAAGAAACGTGTGCGATCCAGAAAAAGAAATCGAATTCGAGAATTCAAAAATATGAAACAATATGATTTTTCTAACTATTTTTTTAATATATATATATATATATATATATATATATATATTTGCTATTTGATATTAGGGTAAAGGAGCAAAAACACACATGTGCTTTATCCCCAGGAGCGCTCAGCACCATGTGTTTTTTTAGGAGCAAAAATACACATGTGGTTACCTTATAGGAGCAAAAGTCACACACTTCCTTCAGATAGTGGATGTTGACCATTAACTAGGCTTTGTTGACTGTTAATGCTGACGTGGAAGCTGAATTGGAGTGAGAATAAGCCAAATGGGAAGAAAAAAATGCTGATTAGATAAGTTAAAGAAATTGGGGCAAAATAAAAAAACTGACGGTGCACACTTAAAGAAATTGGGGCAAAATAAAAAAACTGACGGTGCACACTTAAAGAAATTGGGGCATTAAAACAATTGAATTGAACAAATCCAGATCCATGGCTACAAACTAATCGAAGGAAACTGGGGAAAAATGAAACCCTAAAATGGAATGATTTGAACAAGTGCCTTCGAGCAAATCGAATGAACTGAAACAAGCACTGGGCAAATCGAAATCCAAGCAAATCACATAGAAAGCAAATCGATCCCAACAGCAAAGAAGCAAATCAAAAAGGACGCATATATATTACTGAATAGAATTACAGAGACAGAATCAGTACAGTGGAGGAACGAACAACATGTATAACAACAGCAGAAAACAGCTACAGGGAAACAGCACCTAATACAGAACAGAAAGGAAACTGAAAGCACCTAATACAGAACAGAAATAAGAACAACTAGCTCTAAACTATAAAGTTCAAATCAGCCACCATTCAATACCAGACCATTTAGTAGGGGAAAAAAGCAAATCGATCCCTGAGGCAAAAGGACTCGAAGCTTCTTTGCTGCAATTAATTCAAGACCATAGTAACACATATCTCCTACTTCGCCAGCAGACCGGTCTCTTTCTTTTGTTTTCTCCTCTATTCTTCGTTTTTTCACCCTTATTTCTGATATCGATTTTGCGAAGGTTTTGGTTTTGCATTTTGTGAACTCACTTTGTGTTGTGATCGAAGTAGAGAAAGCTAAGAAAGAGGCGATAATAAAAGCGACGCGTGTTTCGGATCTCTTGGTGGAAATCGTCAATGGCGGAGTACAAGAGTGATACGTCATCAAGAAGCGCATTGAGCAAGAGAAAGCTTGGTTTCGATTTCAGATCACGTCGCTTCTCTGTGATTTGCTTGGATTTCGATTTGCCCAGCACTTATTTCAGTTCATTCGATTTTAGGTTACTTTTTTCCCCAATTTTGATTTGCCTGAAGACACTTGTTCAAATCATTCCATTTTAGAGTTTCATTTTTCCCTAGTTTCCTTCGATTAGTTTGTAGCCCGTGGACCTGGTTCAATTCAATTGTTTTAATGCCCCAATTTCTTTAAGTGTGCACCGTCAGCTTTTTTATTTTGCCCTAATTTATTTTTTTAAATTTTTCCCCAATTTCTTTAACTTATCTAATCAGCATTTTTTTCTTCCCATTTGGCTTATTCTCACTCCAATTCAGCTTCCACGTCAGCATTAACGGTCAACAAAGCCTAGTTAACGGTCAACATCCACTATTTGAAGGAAGTGTGTGACTTTTGCTCTTATAGGGTAACCACATGTGTATTTTTGCTCCAAAAAAAAGCACATGGTGCTGAGTGCTCCTGGGGGTAAAGCTCATGTGTATTTTTGCTCCTTTACCCTTGATATTATAATACTCCCTCCGTCCCTAATTATAGGAGCAAATTTTGGAGTTGGTTTTGGTCCTAATTATAAGAGCAAGTTTTAACTTTTGTCATTTTTTCCTATAATACCCCTATTTATACTTATTATTAGGAGCATTATATATATGTGTGTTTATATATGTATATTTGTGTTTATGTGTGTCAATATATATATGTGTAGATATATATGTGTGAACACACACACACATATATAAACATATATATATATATATATATGTGTGTAGATAGATCTATATGTATACACACATATATGTTTATATAGCAAGACCATTATTTCAATTAGAAAGCGTGTGGAAAGAAAATTAGATTTATATGTATACACATGGCTGTATAAAAAGCAACTAATATACATATATAAACTAATATGTCATGGATATCTAACGTAAGACAAATTAGAAACACTTATAATTAGGGTAACTTGTGTCATTTTAAATTTATATAAGGACATTTTAGGAAAATGAGTAAAATTAACTAATTTAACTCCTCTCCTTAATTCTCCCAAAATCGTTTAAATTGCTCCTATAATTAGGGACGGAAGTAGTAATATTTTTACATGATATTAAATCTCAACTATTCGAATTGGTTTAACGGTGAGATGAGAATAAAGAAGTAGATGGAAATGGACCATAAAGAAAGTTGAGAGGTTTATGTACAAAGGAAAATATTTAAGTCAAGATCCTTATAACTTTTACATCAAGTTCTCCAATCACATTAAGTGATATGTTATAATTTTTTCAATAATATCATTTAATTTTAAAACCATATGAAAAGAATATAGTACACATAGCTTTATATGAAAGGAGATGTTCATACAAAGCCATGTGTACTATTCTTTTCAAAATGTTAATAGTATCTTGGCGATTATCTGTCAGTAAATTTAAAACAAACTTATAGATTTTCAAAATAGAAAATATATAAAAACAAATATACATATATGCACACATACACACATATATGTAATATCGTAAATTTCTCTCTCATTTTTAATAAACTAGATAAATAATGACGAGTTTGTATAAAACAAATATAATGCCAAGTGAATATCCTTAAATTATCTTTGGATCACAAATTGTTGTCAAGAATTTATGTTAATATAATTATTCATGAGATTTTCTAAATATCATATCTCTTAAATAAACCTTGATTTTATATTGTCTATAATTATATCGGACCAAGAAAAAAGAATATTTCTGTTACATCCTGTTTAAAAGCAGTATAAATTTTTTTTCCATCAGAGTAGAGCATCGGAGCAAGAGTGTAACTGACATTTATATTCAAAACGCCGTAAGTCTGGCTAATTACAACAGCGGTACAATAACCAAGTGGTTCAAAAGTGATATACATCAGTGGAAAGTCTTCAGCCGGGTCTCCAAGCAAATCTCCCGTCGTGTCTCTATGCAGGCTGCTTGCTTTTCTCTGCAACTCTCGGTCCTCCTGACCCTGACGCTATATTAAGAGCTGAGGTCCAATGCACCGGACCCCAGGTAACGGTTAACCTCATATTTACATATATAGTATATAAGCACAACAATTGAATCACCCCTAACCAACATAAATGTACCGCTCCCAGCGAATGCAGATGTACCGCTCCCAGCGAAACAGATATACCACTCCCAGTGCATGCATATGATCAATTATCCTCTAACACCACTATTTATTCAAACAACATAACAAATCTACTCTTACAACACACCCAACAATATACACGCATACCATAAATATCAGAGTTAGTGTTACAGTACGCGAACGTACCTTTGTTGACGATATACGGTATTTATTTTAATACGGCACGACAGTGAGGTCGAACGTAATCGAGATATCCTATAAGGACAATATCACATTTATTAGTAATCAATCATTATGACGGACATTTTAGTCATAAATGACCATTTTACCCCGACCCCTAATTGGCGGAATTTCGCCAGAGCTTCGCTACTTTGACTCCCAACTTTCAGAAACTCAATCCCTACTATGTTTTTACCTCGTCAGGCATCTTTCAATGCAATGAGTCTTAAAAGCAAGAATATGAATTTCATTTCCTACTTCCTAGATCTAACTAACATTTCTACTAAAACTACCGAACAAAAGACTAGAACTTAAAAGCTAAGGACCGAAGAACTTATCCGTGAAGAACTTCGCTACTCCTTCTCCAGAGCTTCTCTCTCTAGCTCTCACTTCTCTCTAATTCAAAATTTCTAAGAGGAATTTGGTGTGAATTTTCCAATGAGAGCAATGGCCTATTTATACACTTTTTGTGAGGGTATTTTGGTAACTTTACAACTCCTTCTCCTTCAATATACACCATGGATTTTTGAGGCCAATTCTCCACCCCACAAACCACATTGGCTGACCTCCTTTCCTTCAAATTCAACAAAATGATGTCACCAAAGGTGATATCATTTGGCACTTTATGGGTTTCTATCGATAAGTTTCCCCGATCGGTGTTCTAATCGCGTAATCTTGCAGAATCTTAGAAATCTGGCAACATAGACCTGAAGGTCTATTCTTCCTCTTTGGAAATATCTTGGTTAACTAAATTTTTGATTCCATTCAGGGTATTCCGTTGCCTACCGAACATTTTCGAATAAACGTCTTCGATTACGGAAATCACTTTCAGTAACACCAATTTCTGGATAAAAATTCACTGATTCCCAATATATCCAGATGTTTTCTACTTATCTCAAGGATTTTGAGATAGGATTTATTTTCTATTGGTTCTCATTTATCATGTTGCCTTTTTAACAAATACCTTACTACTTTTCAAAACTTCTTCACTAAGTTTTCTTTTTAATTTCACACAATTTTCCTTTTGTTTTTCTTCTCATAATTTCGGCTAGCACTTCACAAAAATATGTTGACTTTGTCAAACTTTGCTTTATTAATTAATCCATGCTTTAATTCATCTAATTAGATAATTATCTCATTGGCTAATCCTATGTTTAGCAACCTTTTAGGATTAGAGATTTTCATGTACTTAATCTCACACATTTTACTTAATCTTTCTTGATTAATTAGTAAGTATATTTTATGCTAATTTAGCCACTAATCATTTGATTAAAGGGTTTTTACATAATTAACTTGAATATTCTCTTGATTCATGCTTAAATAATTAGCCAATAATTATTTATTTAATCCCTCACTAATTGTTGATAATTTTATTATTTAAGAATAATCATGTTCTCACAACTATTGGACTGACATTGGTATTTTATGTCCCATGTAAAATATTAAAAATCATGGGGTCGTTTTGGTCCTCACAATACTTTTTGATTTTTCCCTCATTATTTTCTAGGGAAAATAATCCCAAAAATTCCCTAAATTAGAGACAACATACTCTCTAATTTTTAACAAATATTTTGTTACCATTTAAGATTTATCATGATATTTTCAGGGCATTTAAAGGCCCCCACACTCACTTAGGGATTTTGACCCCTTTATTTCCTCTAATTTCATTAGAAATTTCCTTAGAAAATAGAATAAGTATTCTACAAGGTTTTGACACCACATATTTACCTATTTCCAATAGGTTTTATTTATTAAAATATAATATTCTAGATAAATAATTATCTGGGTATTACAATTTCATAAATAGAGATCACACTACAAAAAAAACCGAAATTACCCACGGAATTTACCCACGGAATTCCGTGGGTAATTTCATTTACCGACGGAATTACCCACAGAATTCCGTCGATAAATAATTTCCGACGGAACAAAATGCGTCGGTAAAAATATCGTGGCTGATTACATTACCGACGGAATCATATTCCGTCGGAAATTTACCGACGGATCAAGGACGGAATAATCCCGTCTCTAATTACCCACGGAATATTCTGTGGGTAATCAGGGACGGAATTCCGTGGGTAATTAGGGACGGAATTCCGTGGGTAAATTTCGTGGGTAATTTGAGCAAATTGTCATGAGTGAATTCCACGAGTAATTTGAGCAAATTTTCGTATGTACAAACGCATCTACGTTTTTTTTTTCTTACATTTAGGAGAGACATTTATGTTTTTTTAATAATTAAAATGCACTGAAACATTAAAAATAAGCATGTTCATATATAGATAGAAAGCTAAACAAGTTCAAAGCACATATTCATAGAAGTCACTTAAAAGATATAACGATGATATGATTATGTAGATGTGAGTTAAAGTAAAAAAAAAAAAAAAAGGATTTGGCGGTTGTAATTTTGCTGAAAAATATAATTCACCTTACTTTTAGGAAGTTTAATTAAGGGCATTTTAGTATTTGGAAATTTATATTTTAATAAATGGTCCTCCTAAATAATTACAACTTTTACGGTCCTTCCCAATATATAGTAATCTCACTAGGTACTTCTTTCTAATTTTATTTTTTTCAAAATATAAAAAATCACCCACGGAATTACCCACGGAATTCCGTCGGTAATTATTTTTTATTTTTTAAAAACAAAAATCATTAAATTACCCACGGAATTCCGTGGGTAATTCCGTGGGTAATGTGAACCGTCAAATTACCCACGGAATTCCGTGGGTAATTCGTGGGTAATATTTTCTTTTTTAAAAAAATTATATTTTAGTTTTCCCCACGAATTTCCGTCCATAATCCGTCGGTAATTAGCGACGGAATTTTTCCCGTCTCGATTCCGTGGGTAATTTCAGTTTTTTTGTAGTGATCATCAAGAGAGAACAACGAGAGAAAAAGGAAGAAAAGAGCAAGAGTCTCAAAACAAATAAAGAGAACAGAGTTGGGATTTGCGAAAAGAACAGCAAGAAAGGTATAATTGCCCACATACATAAACTCTCATTGATCAGCTGATTTCATGTACTTGCTTGTCATATCAACATATACTTAGAGAAGAAATCAGGAAATAAAAAAAGAAAAAAAAACATATAAAAATATCATCTATCAAAGAATTGTCTCAGGCCAAAAAAAAAAAGTCTATCAAAGAATTGCCGGTAATATTTAAAGTTTCTAACATCCTCTTTATGGGGGAAAGGAAAGTTCGTCACATTGTAAGATCATATATTATAATATTAAATTAAATAATACATAAAGTTTGTTATATAGGAGGCAAAGTAATCACTACAAAAAAAATATCGTATTACCCACAGAAATTACCCACGAATTATGTGGGTAACTGACAATTACCCACGGAAACTTTCCGTGGCAAAAAAATTGTGGTAAAAATAAGCCACGTCTTTTTTTGGGACAGAAATTTTCCGTGGGTAATTGTCAGTTACCCACGGAAAAAATTTCGTGGGTAATATGATGTTTTTTTTTGTAGTGAAGTGATATCCAAAGGGTAATTTTGTCAATTTTGCTACGCATCTTGTGTGGCATTCAACTTTTGAAAAGTGTATGTGGAGTTGGAGCAAGACAAAATAGGCTCTCAATCAAAGAAAATACTAACATACTCTAGGAGTGTCACCTCATCAATATTCTGACTAATTAAAATACAACTCATCGTATTTTAATTTTACATGACATATGAGTTATCAGAAGAAATTTAAATTTTATGATTTTATGGATCATGGTAGGGAATTGTATTTTTTTTTCTAGATTATGAATTTATGTATTTAAAAATTATAAAATTTGAATTGCTCCATATGATTCATCTAATAACATGTAAGATTAAAATAGAACAAGTTGTTGTATTTTAATTAGTCATAATATAAATAAGGTGACACTCTTGAAATATATAAGTATTTCTCCTCAATTAAGTCAGTTTGTTTTATTTTCTATGTAATTTTATTATTTAAAAGAGTCATTTTGTATTTACTGATTATTCGGAAAATTTGATATGTTTTTAAGATATTTTGAGTTATCCTAAATTTTTTTTAAATTTTTTAGTATTTTATATTTAGGATATTATTTTAGATATATGAGTTGCCAATTAGGGATCTCAATTCTCAAGGATATTATTAATATCTTATTAGTATCCTTGATTTAATTATTTTTGGGTTACTATAATTTTTTGTCCTTGCAGTTTACCTGATTTTAGTTTTGGTCCTTGAAGTTTCAAAATGTGGGTTTTGATCTTTTAAGTTTGGTCCGTTTGCAATATTAATTGTTAAAGTTTGAAAGGGACTTGAGATGGAATTAACGGTGTTAAATCTGCATATGTGTTACTAACACCTTTAAATTAAAATTGCTGACATGTCTTGATGAGTTGGCAAGATGACTATGTTACTCATTCCCTCTCCGTTCTTCTCGCATCTCCTCTGGTTCAAGCTTAAAGCTCTGAGAGATTAGCTCATAACCAATAATTTTACATTAAAAACATTATAAATTTGATAGCTTTGAGCTCAAAACTGAAGATTTGAGTTGGGAACTATTTACTTGAGTTATTATTTGTAGAAGATTATTGTCTGCTAAACCGGTGCAACATGGCCTTCAAATATCGCACATAATTCTTCTATCTAGTTGATTTTTGTTATGAACTCAAATAATGGGCCTGGCAGATATAAGGCCTAGTAAGAATGTTTCAGGCTGGAATCTCCCTTTAAGCAGGTACTTTATTAATTATCCCTTGAGCATGCCTATAATCCAGGACCATACAGGTAGTGGAGTAGGCACTCACAGGACGTGGGAGGCGCATAACGATGAAGATTGGCAAACATACCAGGGGCCCCCTGTCACTGATGGACAAGTTTGGATGCAAACTTGATTCCTATCCCATGGTCCCATACGAAGTTGAGCCAGGAGGGTGAAGACTGACAAATACATCTGGGACCCGAGAGGTCCATCAAGCGACGTAGATGAAGACTGGCAAATACATCTGGTAATAAAGCTGCAAGGTAGTAGCCGATAGAGCCATCTTTTCTCCCATAATCTTACTTTCCTTCCCTACAATGCTGAAAGATTGGAAGCTTCACAAGGGATGATGGAGTTTGAAACTCTCACCAGTGAATTCATTATTCTTTTGGAATAATTACCTAGAGATAAAGCGAGAAAGAAAACCAGTTGTGGGAAGAGGTGAGAGGCTGAGGGAGAATTTATAGGCCAGGCGGATTCGAAGGGTCATGCGGCAATAAATGCCATTTATGTGGAAACGGCGCTTTCTTTTCCAATAAAGGAAATTATGACTATGGATAAAGAGTGTGAGCATTAAATGCACGCGAAGACCAAGGGCGGCAGAAGTGGCCAATAAATGCGAAGATATGGTCGTATGATACCATATGAGCAAACCGAACAGTCATCAAATTAGCATATGACACGTGTCTCCATCTCACACGGGATTGGGGGCAACATGTGTATAGTGAGTTTGATACGGTGATAACTCGGTATGATAGGGTTAAGACAATCTTGGGTATCATAAGGACACCTAGATGGTTGCATAAACCTGGTTAGACGAGGATAGGAAGATGACAGGCTGTTAAATCCAATACGCCGAGGTCAGTATAGTCTCCGTTGTTATAAAGACAAATGAATATTGACTGCAAGATGAGCCTGGTATATATGTGGTGAAGCGGCAAGTCGGGAACCAACCCCTGAAATTTATCCAATCTCGGTGATAGCAAAGCAAGAAGAGCCTGGGATAGTGATTGACTAATCTCGGTAGCTCAGAGACCTGAACTCCCGAGCTTGGGGGAAACTGTTATGGACTCAAATAATGGGTCTGGCAGATATAAGGCCCAGTAAGAATGCTTCAGGTTGGAATCTCCCTTTAAGCAGGTACTTTATTAATTATCCCTTGAGCATGCCTATAATCCAGGACCGTACAGGCAGTGGAGCAGGCACTCACAGGACGTGGGAGGCGCATAACGATGGAGGTTAGGATTTAAAGCAATGGGAACGAAACCCTAGGTAATCCCTATAAATAGGAGGTTGCCCACCAGGTGTGTTCCCTGTAAGTGGAATATCACCTAGAGGGGGTGACTAGGTGATCTCAAATTCTTTTTCGATGACACACACGGAGACAGAATTTAAACAAAGATAGTAAATGAACACAAAGTGATTTATACTGGTTCGGCCAAACACTTCGACCTACGTCCAGTCCCCAAGCACACCTTGGGATTTCCACTAATCCTTTTCAAAATGTGATTACAACACGAGGATGATCCTATCACTCTTGGACTCACTCCCCCTTACTGGTTGCAAATGTACACCCACTCTTAAGTTCCACAACCGTAAGTTAAACTATAATCAAATAAATGTTTTAGTGACAGAAACTCCTCACTGAGTAGATAAACGATAATCACTGAAGTGCTAGAATATCCGAAGATATAAATATGATAGTTGAAACAATAAATGCAAATTGACTCAAATTGAATGCGCAAGATGTTTTAGTAGTTGGCGAAATTGAATGCAATGACCTTTTATAGTGAACGCCATTTATGCCGTTGAGAGACTTCAAGAAAGAGCCGTTGTGACTCTCTGTGTTTCCGTTAGACACAGAAGTAGAGTGACGAGGTATATTTGAACGTTGCTTCATTAAATGCTCTTCGGCGGTGACGACCTTGTGCAGAGAGATAATCAGAAGCAAACTGGAATAAGTGATCCTCGAAAGAATGATTTCGTCTGCTGTGATTGCTTATTCCTATTGTTGCTCTGTTTCTCTGACTTGTATTTAATGCACTGCCACGTTGGATTGCCTTTCACTCGAATTCAAATATAACCTGGTTAATCACTTTAAAACTCAACCAAAGAATGATTAGATATGATATAAATGAGTTTGTAGTTGATTATTAAACATTTGAATATAACCCACGAATTTTCAGAAGCGATTCAAGCAGTATACATTTATCATAAGTTTTTCCAGAAAGGCATTCTCGAGAATTGTTCTAAGCATTCTCGAGAATCAAGTTAGAAATCGAAAGTTAGAAAGACAAACCTGAAGGGGTTCTCGAGAATTGTTCATCTCATTCTCGAGAATCCTATGATCAGAAGCTTATATCGTGAGGATTCAATGAAGACATTCTCGAGAATTGGATCATCATACTTGAGAATCAGGCGTTAATCAATTTTCGTAGAAGCAAGGAATTCTCGAGAATTGGTACTGCATTCTCGAGAATTGATGCCATTCTTGAGAATCTATTAGGTACTCTCGAGAATCATGAATAAAAATGTTTGACCATCATGTTTAATTACTTAGCATTCTCGAGAATCAAGAATGGGTTCTCGAGAAATGCTTCCATTCTCGAGAGCCAAGTTAACATACTCGAGAATCTCAGTTCTAGAGGCAATTGAAGATTCATTAGGCATTCTCGAGAATTGGTGACTCATTCTCGAGAATCATCGACATTCTCGAGAATCAACTTCCTATTCTCGAGAATTATGTAAGGCAGTTTAGATCATTATATATTTATGTAGCATTCTCGAGTACCTTTTGCTTGTGCTCGAGAGTCACTGCCATTCTCGAGAATCAACTTGCTATTCTCGAGAATCATGTTATATCCATACATGATGTTGTGGAAGACTATGCTTACTCGAGAAACACTTATGAGTACTCGAGCATTAGTTCAATTCTCGAGAATTCAATCTCATATTTGAATTTGCCATGCTATACTCGAGAATCATAAGGCTATTCTGGAGAATCCTAAATTCATTCTCGAGAATCAGGAAATGTGTTCTCGAGAATGTTTGCTTATGGATCACAAATTCAGTTACTTTTACTTTCTGTTTTAAAAGCCTTTAAATCTTTTAAACCTTTTGTTATCATCAAAACACTTGGGATCTAACATTCCCTACATTCACTATTCCATTATTTATGATGCAGCCTTACTGTGCACACACACCACCCCTCTGGCGAAAAGCCTCACCCGTGTAGCACAATGATCTGTAAGCATTCTCTGATATCTCCTTCATAGATATCAGTGGATGTTCTATCCTTCTTTGGTGCTCAACTCATAAGATACCTTAGAGGAGACATTTGATCCGATATTAAAATCACCTAGCCTGTTGAGGCTAGACATTTGTGTTCTACACCAGAACAATTTTATTTTAAAAGAGAGAGAGAGAGAGAGAGAGAGAGAAGGGACTACTTGAATTTGTGTTCCTGTAAGCTATATGCCCTATTTTTACCAGAAGGAAAAAGTTGAACCAGATATTGTACAAATGCATTTATGAAGACAATAGGACAAAAGGGTTATGGGTTTACAATAATTGGTACTTTCTAATGATCAAATGCAGGGTGAAACACGTGAGGCTCTGTAATGGTCAGTCTTCAATACTTTCTCTGTCTTCAATACTTTCTCTCAGACCTTCAAGGTTGAACCAGAGGAGATGATGCGAGTTAAATAGAGAGGAAAGGGGTGAACACAGGATTTGGGGAGGGAGAAGGTGAACAATGTCTGATTTTTTCTTTTCTTTTTGTAATTTGACCATTTCATCAAATCTTACCCAGTCATTGCTAACTCATCAGCCCATGTCAGCAATTTTAACTCTGGTGACACATACAGATTTAATACCCTTAACACCATCTTCAAGTCCTTTTCAAACTATAAGGACTAATGTTACAAATAGACCAAACTTAAAGGACTAAAACCCACGCTTTGAAATTTCAAGGACTAAAATAAAAATTAGGTTAAACTGCAATGACCAAAATTTATATTAACCCATTATTTTTAGATGGCATCTTATCCTAAATATCTTAAAAAACCTATTTTTTATATTTTTTGAGTTAGGGTAGAAAGTTTTTCTATTTAATAGTTGAGTTATACTTAGTTATTGCAGATTATTGAATAAGAAGCTTATTTTGCAAGTTTACATGTGAGATGAGTTTGTATTTGGGATAGAATACGAATAGATTGCAAAAGTCCGATCAATTTTTTTGGGGCCTTTTTATATCTAAGGATCAAGAGACAAGTTCCTCTAGGATTTTTGCGGATCAAATCCTATATTTTTGGGTTTTATGATATAATTCTGGCATAAGAAGTTATAAACGTACAATCATTAAATGGTATGTTGTTCTCTTATTTCCATCGCTTTAATTTCATGCACGCACGTTTTTTATATATGTATATATAGTCATATAGAATTTTTAAAGTCGAAAAAGATAATGAAAGAAATATACCGGCCAAGATCCAGGAAGAAGAGAGCAACATGTCAATGGATAATTTTTGTTCTTGGTTAGAGACAAACATAAGGTATAGTATACTTAACTTACAGAGTTCGATTCAATTATAGATTCAATCAATTATAGAAGTTTAAAAATACTAAAAATACTCTTTATACATAATTTGATACATATTTCTAAATATACTAAAGAAATTATTCTTGTGATGTAGTTCCGATGACGATCAAGGAGAGAAGAATGATAAAGAACTCCACCAAAAAGAGACCAAGTCATCCAGGAACACTTTTACCCCTCAGGCCAACAATTTTTTGAGGTATGATATGTTCTGAAAATCAATTTCCTTTTAAAAAAAAATATATGTTTGGATATTTATTATTTAAGCTAGGGAAAAATAATTAACGAATCTTTTCTTCTGCATATAATTATTCTGGTTCATGTTATAAATAAAATTATTACACACACAAAACCACTATTCTGCACCCATAAATTAAGTTTTAGATTAAATTGAAATGTTGAAGATACTAATATAGTTAAATGTAAAGTAACAATTGAAAATTTTAATTAAATAATCTTTATGGTCTATTTATTGTTATTTGAATAATTATGTATCTATTTACGGTGCCGCAGTCTAGAAGAGGGAGGGTGCCAAAAAATGCTGATGCTCAGTACAAGACGTAGATGTGTTTGGCATGTATAAATTCATATGTTATGACAATTTTAAGTGAATGTATAGATTATTATGAATCACATACTTCTTTTGATCAAAATGCATCTCATACTTCGTACTTTGAATATTGTAAGACGAATCAATTATAGTATCAAAATTACATCGTTGAATTATGAAAGAAAAATATAATTATGAATCAGGTCAAAAAAAGTAATTATGGTACAAATGATATATAGATATATATACTTTGTTCAATAAAAATCATGTTATAATTTTTAATGACAATTTGATATCATATACTTTGTCATAGCAAACTAATCGAAGGGATTATGTGGATTTTTTTCTTTCTTTCTACAATATTAATTTGGGAGTTATTGGTGATAAGAGGTTACCTAATAACCTTAAATAAAAGTTTTATTGAATTGTTTTAAGCCGAGCAACGTTTTATATGAATTTGTAAGGCTCTAAAAGGATAAAGCTGGGTAGCAGAGATAAGAATATTGAGATAGATGTGTCGTAATCATACAAAAAAGAAGAAGATAAGATTCAAAATAATCATATGCAAAGAAAAACAAATGTGGCACCTATTGAAAAAATTGGTTGAAAATTCTTTAAAGTGGTTTGAACATGTATAAAGAATGTCATTAAAGAAGAACCTATTTTGGTTTGGTTGTTATTAGAGTACAATAGTATCATAAGATGGATTCTTTTTCCATCCAACAAGCAAAAATTTATCCATGATCCCATCTTCCATTTATAATAAATTAATAACGCCATTTGATAAATGGAGTGAATAACATTAAATATTTATAATAAATTAATCAAACAAATATATACTATTAAAAAAATTTGTAAAAGCAAAAGTTGGTCGAATTGATGAGCAGTTGGATCATAACCCACTGTGTAATACCCTAAAATCTGACTTAGGGTAACTTCTCTTGAAAATAGGTGAATATGAGGTCTCAAACACCTTGTATTGAGTTTACCTTGTTGTTAGGGTAATTTCTCTTGAAATTAGAAAATTTGCAATTAGGTCCCTAGAAGGTTGGGAATTTGCAAATAGGTCCCTAAGCACATTATGGGTTATAAATACCCTGTGAAAGCTATAAAAGAAGCAAGTAAAAATCTATTTAAAATAGGGAAGGATATTGTCCCTAATTTAGGTAATTTATTAAGTTACAAACTTGGAGAAATTGTAGAAGAATACTCAAAAAGTAAGGAAATGACCATAATACCCTTGCGATTATGGAAAAATGCGAATAATGCGTAATGCATGAAAAATCTCATGTTAAAGCAAAGGTTAAGGGGTAATGAGTGATTAAGTATTTATTAGCAAATTACTTAAGCACAAGTATAGAAAATTCGGAGATAATTATGTAAAGCTCCAAAATTAGTGATAAATGGCTAAAAATTAGCATAAATATATTGGTTAATTAATTGGAAAATTTGAAGGAAAAAGGATGAGTTTAGGTATTTTTAAGCCTAAATGCAAGAATTGACCAATAGGAAAATGTTGTAAGAGATTATGTAAAAATAATTATTTAATTAATTAAATAATTAATTAAATAATTAATTAAAAAGAAAGTGCAGAAAATAAAAGAAAAAAAAACGAAAAAAATAAATAAATAAGAAATAAAAATAGAAAACTTAGTTGATAAGTTAAGTTTATTATTTTATTAATATAATTAATTAAAGTAAAATTATGTGAATAGTAAAATGGGAAATAGGAAACGGATCCTATCTAGAGATCTAGGAATGGGATTTCCAAAGTCAGGGAAAAATAATGATCATTGGAATTTTGTCTTCCGTTATACTCTTCCGGGAGAAAATTCTGAAGTCGTTTGTGCATTTCCTAATAAAACAAAATAGGGAAAAATGCATATAGGGATATTTTTGGATATAAGAAAATAAATTCTAACTCAACATCTAGGCATGAGTTTGAATTTATTTTGACATATTTGGAATCAGTGAATTTTTCTGAACCCTGTCTAAAGTCAAAATTCAAGTTTAAATAGATATTATTGATGAGGAAGAGAAGGTCTTCAAAGTTGTAAATCCAGAATTTTGAGATTTCTCCGAAATCACGCGAATCGGGTACCGATCGGAGAAATTCAACCTAAGGCTTCGGAAGGAGACACTTGGCCTCCTCCCATTGGCCAATCCCTTGGACTTTGGAGCTTGTGCAGGACGTCCAAGAGAGAAAGAAAAGGGAAAAAAACTTGTTGGAAAAGTTAGGATTGGACGGTTCAGATCGATTCTCACAAAGTTGATCCGACGGCCGAAATCCTACCTCCCTTTCTATAAATACCCCCCCTTCCTCTTCATTTTCACACCAAAGTTGAGATCCTAGAGAGAAGTTAGAGAGAGAAGCTCTGGGGGAGGAGTTCGGGGAAATTCGCATTTAATTTTTCAAGTATGATTGGATATCATATGGGAGGGCTATTTTAGTCTTTATCTTTGAAAATCAAGATGGCGTCGAAGTTACGGCGAAATTTCGGAAGAAAATTTGTAAGAGTAACAGTCTTGGCGAAATTCCGCCAATTAGGGGCATAGGGGCAAAATGGTAATTTTTACCTAAAATGCCGTTATAATGCCAAATCACTAATGAAAGTGATATTATTCTTATAGGACGTCGAAATCCTAGTTTGCAGCCGTTACGGCCTAATGAGCCGTTTCACGTTTTAGTAGAAAAGAACGTTTTAGAAGGAAGTATCGTATACCGTCAACGAAGGTACGTTCGCGTACTGTAACATTAATCTAGTGCTGCTCATATACATATATGTGATAGGTACATTCAGGGTTCTTGTTTCGGCTAGAGACTCGTATAGGGTTTCCGTTTCGGATAGAGATTCTGTTAGGGGTCATCGAGATACATTCACGGTTAGAGACTCTGTTAGGGTCACCGTTCATATGCAATGCCTTACACGGTTTTTATGCAGGGACTTTATGGGACTTACATACGCTTTATGCTTATGTCTTGTCATTATACTGATCATGCGTCTGCTTTATGCTGATATGCTGTTGTTATGTCATGAGTATCTGTCATCCGTATACTGTTTTATTTGAGCATAAGGTTAACCCTTACCTTAGATTCAATGCGTTGAATTGAATCTCAGCTATAGCTTCAGGGTCAGGAGGACCACGGATCAGAGATCGAGGCAAGCAGCAGGAGTCGGCTTTCGGCCGAAGATATCTTTATCGTCTTCCGTATTTTATATTCGAACAGTAGGAACTCTGTAGTATCAACACTATGTTACACTCTGGTTATTGTTTGAATGAAAGTCAGTTACTCTTACGCTCCAATGCTCAACTCTGATTGATTTTAAAAAAAAAAATTGGCTCTGGAATTGGGTTGTTACATTTATGGTATCAGAGCAGTAGTCCTGGCATGAATTTAACTATGTTATTACGGACAGTTTGGTGCCGAAGGCAAGGCTAGTCTACGTGGGTGTGCCAATCAGTCGCCGCTAACCCGGTGAGGCCCCCATGGTAGACACTTACCTGGCCATTCTGTTCGGTTAACGGAGTTATGTTCAAAAAGCCTTTTAAACTTGGAGCACATTTTGAAAACTGAGTACTGATACGACCTTAGTGTAATGTTGTAGTGATAAACTTAGATAAGCGATCGTAACGCTCGTAGATCCGTAGTTCCGAGACAATAGGACGAATACGAAACCCGGATACTACGATAAACCCGAAAATGGCACCTACCGATGACAAATCGACTACCCGGAGATCATAGATCTTGAAGTCGATTCCGACGCGAGTCGGGTAATTCGGATGTCGATCTCGATAAATCCTGTTATCGAGTCTTTGATAACTCGATAAACCGCCGCTTGTACTGGACGGTCATTCTATCCTAGCCAAGGCTCATACGCGAGCCGGGTCACGCTAGATGAAATTCCAAGACAAACTAAGATAAGAACATGCGTATTTGACTCATGTATAGGAACTTCCGATACGTGTTTCCATGCCCGTTTCTGAGTAAACCAAATCAACGAAGATGGACGGAGATGGACCGATCTACAATCCCAAATCTGAGTACGTTCCTGCACCAGAATACCAAATTCCTGCGGAGTATCACCCCGAATTTGGATACTACCGGGCAGTATAATCCTAAGCTCTCAAACTTATACTCCCTACAAGTACTCGAGAACCGGAACCTATGTACCATTTTGGACCGGAGTATCCACGAACCGATTTATGAGCTCGAACTCATAAATCTTGCACTCCCGAATAGAGCTCAACCTCCGTCAAGGTCGAGGAACCAGATTTATCGGGCCATTCGTCGATGAAGATAACTCGAAAATTCTCGGTCCAAGAACCAAGAAATTTCGATTGCGAATCCCATACCGCTTATAGACTGTCTTCTGAAACATGTCCTAGATCAAAACGGGAGCTAGTGGACATCCTAAGCGCCGACTATGAACAAGCCGCACAAAGCTATAACGGTAAAGGAAGAGCATTACCGGTACTTAGAGAGAATATATTATTCTCATAATCGAGGTAGAACTAATGCGGAAACCAAATCTTTATTCAAAGACAACTCAGTCACAAATTAATTCTCTGTTGACTGATGCCTCGCATAAGTTCAATATCCAGATCACCATACCAAATTTCATATCAAAGCTCAAATAGCAACTGAGGTTCTGAACCAAAACTAGTGAGCAATGTAGAGACTAAGTAGCAAGCGGATAGAGACTCAGCTTAGGGTCACCGACTCGGATAGAGACTCGTCTAGGGTCACCGACTCGGATAGGGATTCTGTGAGGGTCACCAATCATACATAGCGGAAAGAGGCTCCACTTAGGGTCACCGACTCGGATAGAGACTCTGTCTGGGGTCACCGACTCGGATAGTGATTCTGCGAGGGTCACCAATTGCACAAAGCGGATAGAGGCTCAGCTTAAGGTCACCGACTCGGAAGGAGACTCTGTTAGGGTCACCGACTCGGATAGTGATTCTGCGAGGGTCACCAATTACACATAACGGATAGAGACTCGTTTAAAGTCACCGATTATACATGCTACTCTACACTTAAGTTGCTCGGTGGAATAGTCGGAGAAGAAACTTTCTAGATCGATATAATCAATCACATTTCATAGTTTAGGCAAGACACAAAGGATTGTTAGAGTCTTTTGGTGATTGTGATGATCGTATATCCTTCAAAACCGATGTCAATAGAACACCTCAAGGGCGAATGTATAGTTCGCATTTCGTGAGATCATTTAAAGAGATCATTCAAGTATTCGTTGAAAACAAACCTGGTCGCTATTAGATAGCCTTATTCCCGAACATAGTTAGACTTCCATAACGTTCTTCCATATTTCTTAAGTTATATTCGACCGTGATCATGTCATTAAGTAGGAGGTATCTTATGTTACCATGGTGTGTGGGAACCATGGGAACATTTTTGGTATCCATTTTGGTATTTGTAGTGTTAACCGCGGTGTGTGGGAACCACGGGAAACATTATATATCAAAGTACGAAATGACAAGATCTTTATGGTCAAACCAAGGCGAATTCTCGACCACCGGGAGGAGCAAAATGACAAATAAAGCAAAGACCCGACGCGTATAGTCCAAAGTCCGAGTAGGACGGAGTTTAGATAATACGGAGATTTGTGGGTAGAGTGCAAATTTCGAGGACGAAATTTTGTTTAACTGGGAGAAATGTAATACCCTAAAATCTGACTTAGGGTAACTTCTCTTGAAAATAGGTGAATATGAGGTCTCAAACACCTTGTATTGAGTTTACCTTGTTGTTAGGGTAATTTCTCTTGAAATTAGAAAATTTGCAATTAGGTCCCTAGAAGGTTGGGAATTTGCAAATAGGTCCCTAAGCACATTATGGGTTATAAATACCTGTGAAAGCTATAAAAGAAGCAAGTAAAAATCTATTTAAAATAGGGAAGGATATTGTCCCTAATTTAGGTAATTTATTAAGTTACAAACTTGGAGAAATTGTAGAAGAATACTCAAAAAGTAAGGAAATGACCATAATACCCTTGCGATTATGGAAAAATGCAGAATAATGCAGAATGCATGAAAAATCTCATGTTAAAGCAAAGGTTAAGGGGTAATGAGTGATTAAGTATTTATTAGCAAATTACTTAAGCACAAGTATAGAAAATTCGGAGATAATTATGTAAAGCTCCAAAATTAGTGATAAATGGCTAAAAATTAGCATAAATATATTGGTTAATTAATTGGAAAATTTGAAGGAAAAAGGATGAGTTTAGGTATTTTTAAGCCTAAATGCAAGAATTGACCAATAGGAAAATGTTGTAAGAGATTATGTAAAAATAATTATTTAATTAATTAAATAATTAATTAAATAATTAATTAAAAATAAAGTGCAGAAAATAAAAGAAAAAAAAACGAAAAAATAAATAAATAAGAAATAAAAATAGAAAACTTAGTTGATAAGTTAAGTTTATTATTTTATTAATATAATTAATTAAAGTAAAATTATGTGAATAGTAAAATGGGAAATAGGAAACGGATCCTATCTAGAGATCTAGGAATGGGATTTCCAAAGTCAGGGAAAAATAATGATCGGTGGAATTTTGTCTTCCGTTATACTCTTCCGGAGAAAATTAAAGTCGTTTGTGCATTTCCTAATAAAACAAAATAGGGAAAAATGCATATAGGGATATTTTTGGATATAAGAAAAATAAATTCTAACTCAACATCTAGGCATGAGTTTGAATTTATTTTGACATATTTGGAATCGGTGAATTTTTCGAAGAAGTTGGTGATTTCGAAATGCGTTCAAACCGGACGCGTTCGGACACGTTTTCGAGAAACTTCAGCTGGACAGTTGGAACCCTGTCTAAAGTCAAAATTCAAGTTTAAATAGATATTATTGATGAGGAAGAGAAGGTCTTCAAAGTTGTAAATCCAGAATTTTGAGATTTCTCCGAAATCACGCGAATCGGGTACCAATCGGAGAAATTCAACCGGAAGGCTTCTGGAAGGAGACACTTGGCCTCCTCCCATTGGCCAATCCCTTGGACTTTGGAGCTTGTGCAGGACGTCCAAGAGAGAAAGAAAAGGGAAAAAAACTTGTTGGAAAAGTTAGGATTGGACGGTTCGGATCGATTCTCACAAAGTTGATCCGACTACCAAATCCTACCTCCCTTTCTATAAATACCCCCTTCCTCTTCATTTTCACACCAAAGTTGAGATCCTAGAGAGAAGTTAGAGAGAGAAGCTCGGGGAGGAGTTCGGGAAATTCGCAGTGAAGCTCTGGGTAAGTTTTTCGATGCAGAGCTTTTAGTGTTCGTAGTTCTTTCGGTAGTAAGGGTAGTAATGCTAGGATAGCCTTTAATTTTTCAAGTATGATTGGATATCATATGGGAGGGCTATTTTAGTCTTTATCTTTGAAAATCAAGATGGCGTCGAAGTTACGCGAAATTTCGGGAAGAAAATTTGTAAGAGTAACGAAGTCTTTGGCGAAATTCCGCCAATTAGGGGCATAGGGGCAAAATGGTAATTTTTACCTAAAATGCCAGTTATAATGCCAAATCACTAATGAAAGTGATATTACTCTTATAGGACGTCAGAAATCCTAGTTTGCAGCCGTTACGCTGCCCAATGAGCCGTTTCACGTTTTTCCGTAGAAAAGAACGTTTTCCGAAGGAAGTATCGTATACCGTCAACGAAGGTACGTTCGCGTACTGTAACACTAATCTAGTGCTGCTCATATACATATATGTGATAGGTACATTCAGGGTTACTGTTTCGGTTAGAGACTCTGTATAGGGTTTCCGTTTCGGATAGAGATTCTGTTAGGGGTCATCGAGATACATTCACGGTTAGAGACTCTGTTAGGGTCACCGTTCATATGCAATGCCTTACACGGTTTTTATGCAGGGACTTTATGGGACTTACATACTGCTTTATGCTTATGTACTTGTCATTATACTGATCATGCGTCTGCTTTATGCTGATATGCTGTTGTTATGTCATGAGTATCTGTCATCCGTATACTGTTTTATTTGAGCATAAGGTTAACCCTTACCTTAGATTCAATGCGTTGAATTGAATCTCAGCTATAGCTTCAGGGTCAGGAGGACCACGGATCAGAGATCGAGGCAAGCAGCGGGAGTCGGCTTTCGGCGAAGATATCTTTATCGTCTTCCGTATTTTATATTCGAACAAGTAGGAACTCTGTAGTATCAACACTATGTTACACTCTGGTTATTGTTTGAATGAAAGTCAGTTACTCTTACGCTCCAATGCTCAACTCTGATTGATTTTAAAAAAAAAGAATTGGCTCTGGAATTGGGTTGTTACACACTGTGTCTGGAGATATACCCTAGTCCTAATGAGCTTCGGGACTAATCAACTCACCTAAACTTTGCCAAATATTTAACCTACGTCTTCCAAGGAAACCACTAGCCACTAACATATCTACAGCTATTGGTCCTAATTATGAGACCGCAACCGGTGGCTACCTAGGTTCTAGCTACTCCTTGATTCTACCAAGGAACAAAATATTACTCATTCTTTCTAAGGAAAAAAATCATGAGATTAAAATCATTCCTTAACAGCTAGTAACCTCCAGATGCCTCATACACATGGGTACTATACTCTAGTGCCTCAATGCATTCAGATCAATCAAATGCCTAAAGAATCTCTCGTTATCAAATCAGATTCCTAGGTTCATTAACCTAGTACTAAAACCTCGATCATACCCAATAAACATGCTACAATCATAATGATTCATAACTTACAACGTTCGAGCTACATCCTCAAATAACCCCAAACAATAATAATTGCTAGATTCACAATCTAACTCCTAAAACCTCAAACATTAGTTGGGCTAAGAAATTATATTACCTCAACAATACCCAATATACAAACTATGATCATAATTCAAATTCTTAGTCTAAACCTCAAAACGTTCAAATAATGTCAACACTAATCATGAGGTTCTAATTTCAGCTCAATCCTCAATATCACAGGGGTATATTCTAACACTATTCTTCGACCTCAAGGTCAATCATCACTCCTCAATCATACCCAAACAAACATGCTGACAATTCAGCATCAACCAATATTCATCGGGTTCCTATTCTCAAGTACTAGAACCTTAGTACAACCTTAATCACATTTCGATTTAAGCCTAATTTTAGCCTAGATTAGATTCAAGCCTAACCTCAATCATTACCATATTCAATCTAACATCCTCATAACATTTCTAAGGATTATCATATGTCATACCTCAAGACGCTCAGGCCTCAAATCAAAGGATTTTGAATTCCTATGATACTTCCTAAGAGATCACCTATCTCAATAATTTCTTCCGCCTAAGCACATTTAATCTTAAAGTCCTGATAGGATTTGGGGATCTAAATCATATCATGACTAAATCATCAAAAGCCCTAGAATTGGGAACATAATTTCCTTCTATGCCACCAACAGTTCCTTCTTTATGATCTCAGTCCTGATGAGCTTTCATTTCATGAATCATATTTCCTTGTTCTCGTATCAGACCCATCATTTGTTGCATTAGATTGGGTTCTGGTGGATTATGTTCTAGTTCTGGTTCTCGCCTGGGTCTTTCCCTTCTTCTTGACATTTTAAATTCTTAACTATACCGCAACACAAAGAAATAAATATCAATTCTGTATAATTAAATTTTGAATCACACCACATGTTCGTACCAAAACACATATACTTATATTTCATTAATAATATGCATCTTTTTCATAATACTATTGCTTCAAAATATTAAATGATCCACATACTTCCATTACATAATCCTACTGGCTATCATAATATACTACCATACCCCGCTAATCAAATTAGGATATCAAAATAAGCATGCAGAGACTAAAAAATATCATTTATAAAGACTTGTAAATCCAAATTGGACCCTTGGTTCATAACATCATTCATTTTCCTAACCACGCTTCTTCTACTGTAATATTTCCCGAATCTTCCACTCATCTTGTCCTAACCAATCAAACCGAACTTATATCAATTCATTACGTATCTCCATTTTCCCTTTACCAGTATTGTCCAAATCGGGCTCTGATACCACAAATGTAACACCCCTACCGGTCTCGTCCTTTCGGGTGGCAGATAGAGGGATTTCCTTTTATAATTACCAAATATCATCTAATTACTACTTATTAGCATGCATCAGAAGTTTATCTCGGCAGGGCATTTCCTAGTTGGATTTCAGACAATACTGGTATGATTAAATGCAAGTGACAAAATATAATCCCCAAAGGGTAAAATATACAATCATCCACCAATGCCTACGAGGCCAAAAGAATATACAGCTATCCCATCTCAAAAATAAAATAAAAAATAAATCTTCCTCTACCACCATCAACACCGTCTACTCCAGCTCTGCATTCTTACCCTTCTCACCAGGTACAGTCCTTGAGGTACTTCCAGAAGCTCTAAAAAAATATGGGATTCATAAATGGATCCCAGAGTAACCATTAATCTCATATGTAATGCATAAACAGTGCATGTATGTAACCATAATCAGGAAAACACCAGATAATAGCATTCAGTAACAAACGCGCAGCAACACAAATACAACATACCAAGTATATACCGTGTTAACTGCGGAAGGACTACATGTCCTAGAAACAAACGCAGGAGGACTGCTCAGCAAAGCAAGCCCCGGATCCATAGTGCCAGGAAAAACACAGTAGTCGGGCTTGAACCCAAACCACACTGAATGCACACAAACGCATGTCCCTTTTTCAGGAGACACGGGTCCACAATCATGGAATAGCAAACATACAAAGCAACACAAGACATATGAGGATTAAGGTTACTACCTGGTAGTTGACCAAAATTATCAAGATAAATTTTTCTCCAGGTACACAAAATCAAAGTGACCTAAAATAACCAAAATATAAATATAAGTATAAATAACCTTTCCTAAAAAAAATATTAATTTGATGACTAAAAATAATCCTTTCCTAAATATTTCAAATCTATACCACTCCCTGCTTGAACACGTAGAGAGCACTAGAAGCATCAACCAAACATCATCAGTTCCTCATGTCCTTGAGGCCATCCAACTCATATCTTTAATTGCACAACAAAATTCATTTTCTTAAATCCAATTTTTCTTCTATCACAATAGTCTTTCTTCTAAGTCTTTAAATCTTTAAATTTGACATCTTTATTCAACCCTTTTTCATGAACAAAACGCAGGATACTCCCATATTATTGACTTGGAAATCATGAATTTATAAGGAAGTAAAAAAAAAAAAAAAAAAAACTATGACTTACTTGATCTTGGTATTCCACTAGCTTGAACCTTGATCCTCAATGTTTCTTCTTCCTTCTTTTCGTCCTTCACCTTTACAGAACAAGGAAGGAGTTTTCCTTCAAAATTTTAACTTCCAAAAATGAAAGTTGAAGAAGGTAGAAAGAGTACTCAGAGACCCTACCTTTCTCTTGGGCGTTGTTTGGCTCCCCAAGTGTCTCTGTAATACCCTAAAAATCTGTATCATAATTTGGTAAAATTATACATATAGAAAGTAGGTGAATATGAGGTATCAAATATTAAGTTATAATTATCTTATTTTCTAAGGAAAAATCTCTTGGAAATTAAAGGAAAAACTAATAACGTGCCAAATGACAAAAATGCCCTTGTAGGACATAAGTAACTTCGAAAAATTGTGAAAAATGCTGAAAGGTGATAAAATAATTATTAAACTTTAGAGAGTATATTGTCTTGAATTTTGGTAATTTAATAAATTATAAACTTGGAAAAAATTAAAGAGGGACACTCAAAAAGTATTTAAAGGACCAAAATGCCCCGTAAATTCTAATATAATGCATGGGAGATAAAACACAAATGTTAGTGCAGAAGTTATGAGGTAATGAGTTGTTCTAATTCAGAAAATTATCAACTATTGGTAAGAAATTAATTAGGTACTTTTTGTCTAATTACTTAAGCATAAACAAAAGGAAATTCAAAGATAATTATATGTAAAACCCTAAAATTAGTGGTAATGGCTAAAAAATTAGCATAAATATATTTTCTAATTAATTGGAAAATATGAAGAAAAATTGGTGAGATTAAGTAATTTTAATCCTAAATACAAGAATGGACCAATAGGAAAAAGTTATGAAAAATTATGTAAAAATAATTAAAATAATAATTAAAAAATAAATTTAAAAAAATATATATATACATATATACATATATATATACATACATATATATATATACATACATATATATATATCTATATACATACATATATATTTATATATATATATATTGAGGGCCGACATCAATAAGGAAGAAAAGAAAAAAAGAAAAGAAATAAGAAATAAGGAAGGATAAAAATAATAAACTCTAATTTAATAATAAATAGTAAAAAGTAAATAAATACCTATAGGAATCGGATCCTATCTAGAGAACCAGGAACAAGATTTCTAAAGTCAGGATATAATATTGATCAGTGGATTTTTATCTTGAAGTGGCCTTTTCCGGAAGTTAATTTCGAGATCGGTAGAAGATTTAGGTAATAAGACGAAATAGGAAAAATTGATAAAAAGGCAGATAGTCATAAAATTAGAATTTGAATAAAATAAATTCTAACACAACATCTGGAGATGAGTTTATGATTATTTGGACATATTTGGAGTCAGTGAAATTTTGTCCAGAAAGTGACAATTCCAGAAGTGAATTCTGTAAACGGGCACGCTTTTCGAAAAGATGTTTAGACCAGACATTTTTAGTGAGTGAGAAAGTGTCTTCAAAGTTGTAATTCCGAATTTTTGGGATTTTACGCGATTACGCGAATCGGACACCGATCGGGGAAATTCTGTCGGATCCAGGGCATAAAGCAACTTGTGACATCATCTTTGATGACATCACAAGCTGCCACCTAGGCTTGGTTATGTCGACCAAGAGCATCAATGGCCAAGATCAAGCCATTTTCTCCAAGTGCGATCCGACGGTCAGAATCCGGTCTGGTAAAGCATGAATAGTAACTTCTAAAACCTATAAATACCCCCCTCCATTCAACTCTTCACACCATTTTCTTGTGCCTTGGCCGAAATCTAAAGAGAAGTGTTAGAGAGAGAAGCTCTGGAAAATTCTACAGCGAAGCTCTGAGTAAGTTTTTCGGTACCGAGCTTTAAGCTTTCGTAGTTCTTTCGATAGTTAGAGTAGTAATGTTAGATTAGTATTTAATCTTCCAAGTATGATTAGATATCATATGATAGGGGTATTTTAGTCTAGAATTTCGAAAATCATGATTGGGTCGGAGTTCTGGCAAAATTTTGGAAGAAATTAGTCAAAGTAACGAAGTGCAGAATTTCTGAATTTCCGTCAAAAGTACCGAAGTACCGTCAAACGAAGGTACGTTCGCGGCGTACAGTAATACTAACTCTGATGCTTATAGTATGCTTATATATGATATGGATAATTTTCATAAGCCATGAGCGGGACTCTGTTCCGGGTCATGCACAGTGACTAAGGTAATAAACTTAGATAATCACTATTACAGCTTTACGGGTTATAGTCATAGTAATACCGTTATGTTTTCCTAGCGCTGAGGACACGACCGTACATCGTGGCACTGGTGAATAGTGCAGACACAAAATAACTTTGCTTGTAGGGTAGTTGTTATTAAATGATTATACGATGAACTGTATGAATCATTGCTGTAATTCTAGAAACATCTATTGAACATATATTGTTATATAAGCATGAGGTTAACCGTTACCTGAGATCCGATGAACATTGGATCTCAGCTCTTACTATAGCATCAGTAGACGAGATACCAAGGACGGAGGATAAGAGTAGGCCGAGCGGACAGCACACGTGAAGACAAAGTAATGATCGACCGAGTAGATTAAAGTCCTGAACAGAAAATGTACTATTCTTTATGAACAGGCAGTTACGCCACAGTTAACGTTGTATCAGTTACTCAATGATTTTTATTCCGATGCTCTACTCTGATGGAATAAAAAAAAAATTTGCTCTGAAATTGGGATGTTACAGTCTCCTAGCTTAATCTTTGATCTTCTCCTTCTCTGCCTCTCAACACGTCCAAAGAAGCTAAAATGGGAGGGCAAACCCTTAAATAGATCTCCTAGGCAATCTCTTGATTTCTCCTCAATTTTCTAGAGAAAACTAGGGAAATATTATTATTTATTTATTTTTTCTGGTCTCACATTCCCTCTCAGCCGGTGGTTTGGTGAGCTTTGGAGAAAAAAAAATCAGTTTCCTCTCACTCTCACTTGCGTCCTGCGACTTGAGTAGTATGGGAGAAGGATTTATTATATTATATTTGTTTTTATTTTCCTTTGCATTTCTCCACGTGATCACTACTGCTTCGTTCATTAAATGTTAATTGTTACCTCATTCCCACTCTCTCCCAGCCGGCGGTTTAATGGGGTGGTAGGTAATTTCTTTTTCTTTTTTTTAATCTTTCCCTAACACGTCCAACACTTGGGTAGATATTGGAGAATTTGTGTGTTTTTCTCTAGCTTCAATCCACGAGCATACTCCCCTCATTCCTTCTTTAATTTCGTTTTGTCCCACCGGTCCTTTCACTTAGCTCAACCCGTACACCTAGCTAGGCTAAATCTTCCTTACCTATTCTTCTCCTTCTCCCATGTGAAGATGTGATCAGATGGATGCTGATGGGGAGTAATTTCATTTAATTATCCCATCTCAAGTACCATTCCCTTCTCTTATTCGGCGGTCATAAGGGGGTATTAAATACACAATTCCCCCCTTTTATCAGAATTTTGCTTCTCCTTTTGGTCGAAAATTATTAAAAATAATGAGGAGAAAAAAAAAATTATATATATATATATATATATATAAATTATTTGACATTAGTTATCTCAAATTATCCATAACCAACTTTATTAACCAAATCTTCAAATAATTCCATATTATTTTCCAGCAATTAATCTATCTTGTTGGGTAAAATACCGTTGACTAATACTTGGGGAAAAATTCATATATTCCATTGATTATTTACATAAAAATTTGGGGTGTTATATTTACAACACGGACGGGCCAGTTATTACTTGTCCAAATTCTCTATTTTCTTATTTTCGAACAAACTCTAAATATTGACAGAATTTACAATTAACTTTGAAAATTCATATTTAATTGCACGTTACTCCAAATGGTTTGCTTCCAAAACTCATGTGTTCCTTGACAAGTCTATTTTCATAGAAAAATACATTATACCGTCACATATACGCACACTGTTCCCAGAATTTTCATTTATCTTCACACGTCCAGAAAAACGTCCAGATTCATTGTCTAACTTCAAAAATCAATATCTGGAGTTCTAGGTGTCCAAATTAGGTGGTTCAAAAACCTATGAACTCCTTATTAAGTCTAGTTTCTAGAAAAATTTGTTCCAGTATTTTATCATATTCCAATAATTCCCAAATTTCAAAAACGTGACCACTGTTCAGAAAATGTTCCAGATTCCATACTTAATTTCAAAAACTCATATTTCCCTGAATATAGATCCAAATGAGGCGTATGACCTAGATGATCTCCAAGAACTTGAAAATACTGATTAATGTACGTCATTGTTTTGTTCCAAAAGATTCATAATATCTCTAGAACACACACCTTCAAAATCACCAAGATGTTTAAATTTCTAAGGAGAGGCCATGATAGGTTGTTTTTTGGCGTCTTTCAATTGAGAAAGTTGAAATGATGACCTTGGTGGAGGGATTTCTGAAGAAATTGTTTGTCCTTTAGATATTTTCCACTCTTTTTTAATTTGGTCATATTAAGTGTTTGAAAAAATGGATACTTCAATTTCTGATCTAAAGCATAGGCTTCAAACCATTCAAAAAATGGAATATTTACTTCATACTTTTTAAGGAAACCGTAGAATTTTTCCTGGATTTGTTTTCTCAACAATCCTTGGAAGTGTTCTAAGAACTAGTTTCTTTGCAAAGTGTTTTATTTAGAGTAAAATTCCTGTTGCAAACTTTGTTTTTTAATTTCGAATTATTTTTGTAAAACATTTATTTGCATAGGATCTCCTAAATATGAATGGGTCAATGACTCTATTGATCTTAAGTCTTCCTCTTGATAGTTTGCATGAGAAATATTATCCGAATTGTCAATTCACTTCAAGAATCAAGATGATAAATCTAATGCTTATATTATGAACAAAATAATCTGAGAGGGTAAACTCATGTCTGTCTCCATCTCTACTCAATATATATTAACGTTGTCAATGTATTCCGTTTTATGTTCTTGGTTCTTCATTATTAGTGATCTCAACTATTCCTTATCAATATCATGGTATGTCGCCCTTATGAATTAGGGATATTGATGCTCGCAAGGATACCTTAGCTATTGTTGTTCAGGTTATTAGAAAGTGGACAATGACTAAAAAGACGCTAATTTTTTATGTATGGAAAGTTGACATGATTTTGACCGATGAGGAGGTTTATGATTCGCACCTATTTGATTATTGAGTTTTGGGTGCTCTCTATGTTATAGCAATCGTATTCTTCATGCAGGGCCATAGGTTTGAGGGTGCAATTACGTAGAAGAGGCACATTTAGAGATTCATTATATTCAAAACATAGTAGGGGGGATCGGTCTACCAGTTAGAGAACTTTGAGGTTATGCCTAACGATGAGGACGTCAAATTATGCGAGCACACTTGAAAGCTTACTTTGCATGGTATGACATACTTCGTTGAATTTAACGTGCCGGTAGCTCCAAATTTATTGAGCTTTGTATCCATCAAAGACATTGCCGCCTTCACACCATCAAACACGGGATTGATTGGTTCATTCTGATTAGATTCGTGCCTGATTAAAATCATTTTATGTTTAGATAAATATATCGGCCAAAATGTCTTACGTAAACAAAACAGTCAAGCATATGTTATAGGTTTCGGGAGCTTGGTTGACAATCAACGAGGGACAACTCAGATAAAAAAAACTTGATTTTACCATCTCTAATGAAAAGTTAGCAGCTGCACTTACTTTAATCATTTTTTCCCACCTTTTATTTGATCTTTTGTGCCTTGTAGTATATAATTTTTTAATTTAAATTTATTTTTTCTAATTCTGATTTCCCGATTTCTTTTTTAACTTATTGGTTGTTGTTATAATGAATTTCATTATCACTTATCAATTACAACTATTAAAATATCTTGCTGACGTACTGTCACAATCGCATCAATGTTGTATTATTTGGGAGTTTAGCCGTTGAAACTTTTGAAGCAAAAACTAATGATATGTAGACTCCTAAATTTTTAAAATATATTATTATAACTAAAACAAAGTTGGTCTAAAGTTGTAAGACTTTACTAAATCCCTCGAGCTCTCAAGTTCGTGTCCTACAGAGACATTTGTCTTGGGAGAGGTAGATATAAACCTTAAACCTGTTATCCGATGATAATATAAAATAAAATATAATTTATTATGATTGCAAATAAATATTTACTTATACTGTCCCACGTGTAGCATTACTAATTTAAGAAATTAAATGTCTTAGCTTCAATTTCTGGTAGCCAAATTTGGTCAAATTCGACCTTATAATAAGTATTAGAGTGGTATTTTGGGGCTTGTTTGATTCGTTTTTAAATTTTTAAGAAAAGACAAAAAGAAAACAATAAAACATGTTTGGAAAAATATTTTCAATAAGTTGTTTTTAAAAATATAAAATGAAAACAGTTTTTTAATTTATTTTCTATATATTTCTTATTTTTAAAGCCCCACCTACCCCCTATCGGCACCACACTCAGCGCCAACCACTGTACTGTCATGTCACTGTCGACAACGGCGTCCATAACGACACTTTAAAAACATTTTTTAAAAAAAAATATCCAAACAATTTTTTTTAAAAAAAAAATTGTTTTTACAAACAATTTTATAAAAAAGGAAAAAGCTTTCCCTTGTTTACTAATATTTTATTATTTAGTTTCAAATTATCTATCAACAATTGCATTTTATTAACAAGTAATGACTAATGAATGGACTTAAATATAATATAACATCTAGACATTAATGGGCTAAAATTAAAGATGTCATAATTAGGCTTAGGCTATTTGGGTATATAAATGGGTTTAATTTTGTGGTCTCTGGTCTCTTTCTGAACAGATTTTATCTTCCCTCTGTGCATATTTATTCTTTGCTGCGCTTTTTGTTGAGTGATCTATGCAATGTGAATGAACTTCGATTACAGTATTTGCAGTAGAATATTTTGATCCATAACACAACTCTTTAACTATCATTCCTTCAGTTAAATAAGCAATTCCCTCTATCTCTCTTCGTTGTCTAATTCAATAGACTACTCAAATATAGGGGCTCTAGAAGTTTCGCTGACGAGATCGAAGAACATTAATTGCATAAACTGCATTATTGTATATAGTAGTATGTGTGAAAACAAATATTACAATCAATACTAGGGAACAAAATACACACTGTTCTAAATGTCACACCAAAACGGAGTGAAAAGAAAATGGCAGTAAACGAGTACAAATGAACAATACGTATATATGCTGGCAAACCAGCCACAATAGATGAAGCAACTAATAACAGATGAGCCACAAGTACTGAAGCATTTAGTGGTTTCAATTGGAAGGAGGAGGAGAGAAGAAGGGGATAGAAGGAATGGCAGTTGGGATAGTGGGAATAGAGGGAATGTTTGGCAATGGAGGAAGTGTGGCTTGTGGGACTTTTGGAATGGTAGGCATAGAAGGAAGAGGAGGAAGTGTAGTTGTTGGTTTTGGAAGATTTGGGAGATTTGTGGGCAAAGGAGGAACATTATTAGTAATTGGGATTGAAGGCAAAGGAGGTAATCCTGTAGGCTTTGGCAAGTTACTTGGAATGCCCGGAATGTTTGGTATCGAAGGCTGTGTTATTTGGAGAAGATGACGAGCTGCTACGCTCGAACTCATCATGTTCGAGAGAGTGAGAGCTACAAGGAAAGCTGCGACGAAGATTGATTTGCAGGAAGAGGCCATGGTTGAATTATATGAACTGAACTAGAGAAGAAGAAAGATATATGAGAATGCTTTGGTTTGAGTTTTGATGAGAATCCATGGGGCATTCTTGGTGTTTATATAGATAGAGGTAGGTGGGTATTTGTATGGTTTGGAGAACCATAAAGAGACTTTTGGGATCTTTTTGTTAGTTCACCAATACTATTGGAGAGTTCGGTTTTGGGATCCATCACAGATTGCCAACTAAGAAGTTTCTCACATCGGCAGTTAGACTTTTTGACTCAACCTTATTAGTTATAAATCAATTCCTTTTCAGCTAAAGCAACTTTTTTGGCTTTTTTGAATATTTATAAATTAATTAAGAGATGGAGTAATTAACATACCCTTACAGGCTGACACCCCTGTCAATGGTTTGTAAAGAAAAAAAAGGGCATATATTCGTCGGCGCAAGTATTTTTGGGAAGAAAGGTACCTAGTTTCGAGAACCATATATATATATATATATATGGTTCCCACATTCAGCAGCTTTAGAGCCACTACCAGTGTTGTTAAAACGTCGTTCCAAAACGTAGAAACGTCCGTTTTTACGTTTTTACGCCGGAAAACGAGTCAAAACGGTGGTCAGAACGATTTTTGGGTGGAAACGGTAGAAACGCCGTTTCAACTCGTAGAAACGGTTGAAACGGCGTTTCCACCAAGTTACTTTAAAAAAAAGAAAAAAATTTGCAGCCCCAATGATGATCTGAATCTGAATGAATTAAATGATTTGGATATTCCCGAATTTCTTAGTGGGGGAGGGGATGAAGAAGATGAGCTTGACTTTGACTCCGATGATTTAAATTAGAGATGTTGATCTCTTTTATTGACTTGTTTTGATCTTATGATGACTTAAATTTGTTGATCTCCTTGAATGTTTGGACTTTGGACTTAAATTTGTGATAACTTTAATGCATTTGTGTGTTTTGATTTTATATACGTTGGGTTTTATTTTCTTTGTGGTATGAAGTAAACTCTTCCGTTTCGTTTACGTTTTATGATTTTACGTTTTTACTCATCCTTACCGTTTCTACGTAGACTCTACGTTTTAACAACATTGGCCACTACTTCATTATTAGTCAAAAAGCTTGAGTTCCAAAGTCAGCAGCTGGTGAGCTATATATATATATATATTTTTTGCAATGACATTTGAGACGACTTTGAAAGCGATTTAACGATAGTTAAATACCTTAATTTGTCTTCTTCAACCCCATGAAGGGAAGTAATCTGCCTGTCCTTTGCCCAGCGAGAAGGAATCATATCCTTCCAACAATGCCACCTCTTCATCCTAAGAAATGGGTTGGAATATGCCTAGTCCACCTTTTGTGGAGTATGGTCCAATCGCAATACGAATGGGGCTATTATGTAAATAAAGAGAGATATGGGTTTGAAGAAAGAATTTTAACTTCATGATTTAAAATTCAAATTAGAGTAACTATCCGATCCATATTGAGATATGAGATAATATCGATTGTGGGAGTCAGTTTTTATGATACCAATAGAAAACTTACTTAAAACTTCTCTCTGGTTCTCTTCCATTGCCATGGTGAATCTACTGTAAAACATGATTGGAGTCTGTATTGGTGTTCCAATCTCATGTGGATATTTCAGCGAACTAATCGGACTCCAAGTACGCTCAAAACCCTTCAAAATTATTGATAACAATGACAACATCAGAATCGCCATTGAACTCCACCGGCGGGAACACACATAGTTTCTCTAAGTGAGGAGATTAATTCATTCCATTTTAGTTCTTAATGGGTTCTTCAATTTACGGGAATATGTAAAAGAGTCTTCCCAAGAAAGCCAGAGATATATCTACTTCAATCACCACCAAAGAGAAGAGTGAAGTCGGCAAAACAGGGCAATCAAAGTTGGTGAAAAGAAATCGAATTCGAGGATTCAAAAATATGAAACAATATGGTTTGTCTAACTATATATATATATAGGGAATAACTTATATGCTTCTCAGGCAGATAAATATTTCTGTAGCAAGGCAAACTGTGTCGTTTTTCTCCTTTTTTTATCCATTAATTAACATGCAAACTGAAAGGGACACATTGACCATTTCCAGAATCTGGAGGAATCGAAGTTGCAGGAGGTTCGGGCCCAGAAGCGTCTGGACCAACTACATGGAGCAGTGAGTTGGCGAGAGGATCCAGGTGCTAAGGAGAATCCACCGTCGCGCAGAGTCACCGCTCCGTTACCGAAAAGTGTGGCAGGCCATACTGTGTAGCTGCATCATTTTCGATAGTGGACACCGTGGCTGAACCAATATTACAACCTGCAACCGCATCCACAGCAACACAAATAAAATTCAATTGTAAAATGCACGAAACACTGTAAAAGGAGTAGAAAGTGCGTCCCTTTCAGTTTTCACGTTAATTAATGGATAAAAAAAAGGAGAAAAACGACACAGTTTTGTCTTGTTAATTAATGTAAAAGGCGAGCCCAAACTACCAGCTTAAGCTTTTAGCTCAGTGGTAAGCTTCCGCGTCTTTGGTATCAGAGCCATGTGGTCATGGGTTCGATTCCAGGGGCGGAAGGAAGTGGTGATAAATGGTGTGTGCCCCTGTGGGGACCACTAGACCCGTCCGTGTGCTCCCATAGGAGACCGGCGGGGCCCTGTGTTGGGGGTCCCACTGTGGGCCGTTGCCAGCCCACGTCGGACCCTTGGCCAGTGATGAAGTGCTAAGGATTAAGAGGCGAGCCCGAACTACCAGCTTAAGCTTTTAGCTCAGTGGTAAGCTTCCGCGTCTTTATATATATAGATATTAAACATCAACTATTCAGAGTTGGTTTTAACGGTGAATGAGAATAAAGTAGGTGAAAATGGACCATAAAGAAAGTTGAGAGGTTTATGTACAAAGGAAAATATTTAAGTCAAGATCGTTATACCTTTACATCAAGTTCTCCAATCACATACAATGATGTGTTATAATTTTTTCAATAATATTTAATATTAAAACCATATGAAAAGAATAGTACACATTGCTTTGTATGAATGGAGATGTTCATATAATGGATATAAGGAACTTAAAGTATGAATGGTCCAATACAAACATGAGATTTTTAAAATAAATAGAAAAGTTAATACTATCTTGGCGATTATCTATTAGTAAATTTAAAACAATCTTATAGATTTTTCAAAATAGAAAATAGATAAAAACAAATATACATATATATATACACACACATACAATGGCGGACTCAGGATTTTAGGTTTGTGAGTGCACAATTAGTGGTGCTGCCCCCGAATTTTATTTTTCAAGGAATGTTTTAAACGCATTAAAAAATAAAAGAATATAAACAATAAAAGAAAAGACAACTTCAACTTAACATAGAAATATAATCATCAATAGTCAACTAACCTTTACATCAGAACGATTACAAAAGCATTATTCGATTCTTCATTCATTGAAAATATTGCATTATATCTTCATCATTAATCGTATCAAATATATCACATTCAACATAAGTTAGCATGCATGAGTTAAATCAATCATCACTTATCCGATTGCGCCACTTATCTTTAACTAAAGTCATTGCAGAAAAAACCCGCTCAACACTAGCAGTTGCTACCGGTAGAACAAGTGCCAACTTTATCAACAAATAGACCAGTGGATAAACTGTAACATCCCAAATTTTGGGGTTTGAAATTTGAAATATTTTAGGGGAATTAATTATGAAATTTCGGCGTAAAATAAGTATGAAATTAATTAAATATTGGAATTTAAGGTATATTTTCTCATAAATTAAGGATAAATAATTGTTGGAAACTTAGGCTTATTTTGGGGAAAAAGAATAATTCAAATAATAAATAATTTAGGCCTAAAAAAATTATGGAATTGATATTTTATGACCTAGGAAAAATTAATTGTTAAATAATAATCATTATTCCACTTCTTCATTCTATACCATTAAACCCATTACATATATTCTCATCTCGGCCCAACTGAAGATAAAACCCAAACAGATATATTAGTCCAATCCATTACACTCATTTCCTCCTGCTTGATGCAAGGGAAAAAAAAAAGATCATAAAAATACTCCCTCTGTACGCTTAACTCCAACACGTGATAGGAAGGCAATCAAAACAAAGACAAAACCACACCCTAATATATAATCGAATAAAACGCAACAGTAAAAGCAGGTCACGCAAGCTCTGAGAAGATCACAGCGTTTAACAAAAACGCTGAAAAGAAGATTCATTCGGCGTCTTCCACGGTCACGCAACAGTGAACCATACCTCTCGAGCCAAGCACCTCATTACCCCTTTTGCAATTCTTGGACCGTTGGCTTTGTTTTCCTCGGATTGGACCATTGGGTCCTTATATATATTCCATTGCTCTTTATTCTCATCATGTGCGTGTTTCATTCAGAAATAAAAACCGAGAACGTGAGAACCGAGAGGGAGCACAACTGCTTCTAGTTCTCTGTTTTTAATATAGAAAAGCAGAGGTGATAGAGAGGCGTAAGGGTGAGAGTTTGACAGAGAGAGAGGGAGAGGGTATACGGTAGTTTTTCCTTCCTCTGCTTATCGTTGCTGCATCAGGGGTGATAGTGTTGGTGAACCTCGCAAAACGGAACTGAGTGTAAGTCTCTTCCTTCTAGCTCCCTGTTTGACTGACGCAGATTCTTTTGATAGGAAGTAGAAAGTAACATCATGAAACTTCTGCTTGATAAACGTTGAAAGAAGGATCATATTTTTAGCTTGTGGTGCGTTGTTGGACCTCTTTCCTCACTGCACAATATGTATATAGATAAGCTTGCCTCATTGGACTTGGGAAAAACACTTCACTGGTTTAGTTTGAGGTCATACTTTTCTTTATATATGCACTGTGTCTGCGTTTAACTGGAGATGAAAACAACTAAGTGTGTGTGTATATATATAAATAAACGTGGGTGTGTGAGATATTGGGATTTAGTTAAACAAGAAATCATGCTAAGTTGGACCTGCATTATATAAGTCGGTTTCCTGTTTTCAAACAGCGCCCTGGTAGTTAGCCAATGTATCACTACTTAAACTGTTCAATGATTTTGAATGGTATATATATATAAATATGTGTGTATGAACTAGGCAGAGAAAACATAGAGAATGGTATTATTAAACCCAAAGATTTGTTGTCATAGTATATATATGAATCTTACTGATATAGATCTATGTTGCAATGAATAAAAATAAATAAAAATAGTAATAAAATAAAATAAAATATGGTTTCGGTTAAAGCAATAATCTTTCAAGGAAAATTTACTGATATATGTACATATAAGCTGCAACCTATATATGCCAGATATATCTATATGTACATTAATCGTTGATGGAATTTGTTGGCACCGTTGCTGTTGCCATTTATTGGAACCAACACCAATCAGTTACTCCTACTATTGTGGGTTGAGAGATTTATTTTGATTTCAACGTAAAATAATAATTGATTTTATATATATTAAATTAATGATTTCTCAAAATTGTTTTTATGAATCTCGTATATCAAAATGAGAGTGATTACCATAATGTGAATGAGATATTTTAGGAAGATGGAAAAAAGAAACGTTGCTATCTTTTCTATGTATATATATATGGGTGTGTTACAATAAAATATATTTTATGTTGTTAGTATTTATAAACTCCTAAATAATAGGATCTACTCTAACTAATTTCACAATAATATATAGGGAAGTATATTTTATGTGGTGGAAGCATTTATTAAATTCCTAATTTAAAGAGTTAGGATAGCCTTTGAAAGTTTAAATAATTGTAGAAAAATAATTAAATAAATAAGTAATACATAGAAAATAATAATAATAATAAAATAAATAAATATTGTTATTATTATTAGTAAAAAGGGAATAAATAATAAAGGGAGTTATTAATTAGTAATAAATAAAAGAGGGTTACTATTAATTATTAATTAATAATAATTAAAAAGGTTATAAATGGAACAACAAAACTCTCAAGGGTAGAAAGGTCAATAGTGGCAATGACATCTCTTAGGATATTATTTATAAGGGAAATAATGCGGTGATACTATTATAGGATATCCGGGAAAGTCAGGAATCAGTACCGAAAGGTGAACGTACCACTAGCTACGCAGACTAAGGTACGGACGCGCATCGTAACTTTAACTCGATGTGTCTTGTATGCTTATATGTGATTGGATGATTCATAGAGTCATGGACAAGACTGGTCTTGGGTCATGCACGGTGGCTAAGACTCGGTCTTAGGTCACCCGTTTATATACATTCGACTTTACACGGGTTATAGTCATGATAATGCCGTATGTATGTTTTCCTAGCGCTGAGGACACGAGAAGCTGTCGTGGCACTGGTGAGAGTGCAAACGTTGATGACATTACATGGGCTGTGTGCTATGTATTGTTGTGTTGTTAACATTACATGTGCTGTGTGCTATGTTTTGTTGTGAACTTTACATGGGCTGTGTGCTATGTATGGTTAATGCTGAAATGTAATGAATATCTGTCATATATACTGTTATTACTTGAGCATGAGGTTAACTGTTACCTGAGATTCAATGGGTATTGAATCTCAGAATTTAACCTAGCTTCAGGATCTGACGGATCAGGAGCCGGAGAAAAGGGTAAGCAGCACGCCTGAGGATTCGGCTGGAGTATTATTTTGGGATAGTATTATGTATAATTTTTGAATAGTCGGATAATTGTACTACTAACGTGCCGACCGGATACACCGCAAAGAATTTTAAGTTGTATCACGCTTATATTCCTTCGGGAATTTTAATGAACCATCATATGTCTGGGCATATGTTATCAGTCACTCATTCGTCCAAACGTTAAGCATGCTCTTCGTTGTGACTCACTCTGATCTGTTAATGCCTTTACTCTGATAATTTCACATCAATTAGTCTAATAAGAGATTTAGAACATAAATGGACATCATAATGGACGTAGGAATTAGGGGCGTTACATAAACAATATCCGTTCTCTTCTCAACCATCTTCAAAGCAAAGTCAGAAATTGTTTGCAAATTGACAAAATCAAAATCAACTCTCACATCAACAATAAAATTACCGAGACTTGAAGACAGAAAAGGAATATCTGCAAGCTCATCAAACTCCAAAGGATAGAATCTAGCAAACTTAATCAATTTTCCTTTGTTAAAATTAGCAAATGAATCACGAGGATCAAGACAACTCATCAAACACTCAAACAACTTGGTATTGACATTATCAAATCGATCATTCAACTCTTGAACCTGAGTATCTATCACTGTATTAAATAACTCCACCTTAAAGTAGTAGAAGAATGTGATTGATTCCAATCTCCGTCTCGATCTCCCTTTAGGACAATAAACATCATTCATATTTGGAATGTCAATATCATATTTATTGGCAAAAATGTTTGTTTCTTGAAGCAATTCATCAAAACCATTATCTCTCACCTCTTGTAAACGAGACTTGACTACCTTCACCAAACCAATTGCATTTAAAAGGTCTTGATCTTTTCTTTGTAGTGCTTGTGACAACTCACAAGAAATCTCCAAGATCAATATATTTCATAAGATGCAACAAAAATGCAAATTCAAAATCCTCCATGGCATACAAAATGCAACCTGCATCAGTTCTTGCAGCATCATTTTTCGGCTTGTCTTCAATAATTTTCAGCAAGGAAATTATTGGAGAAAATAATGAGATAACACTTGTAACTGTACCAAAATGGGAACCCCAACGAGTGTCTCCAGGTCGCTTTAAAGTTGTCTCTTGATTTAAACCTTTTCCAGTTGGTATTTCACCGCTAGCAATTCTTTCAACTATTAGCTCATACTGATTCATTTGAAGAATTTCCTTCCGCTTGCATGAACCCCCCACAACAAAGAGCCATCTTTTGAAGCATGTCAAAAAATTCTTGAATCTTCTTGTGATGTTTTGCAACCTTCACAAGTGCCAATTGTAACTGATGAGCAAAACAATGAATGTAGAATGCGGATGTGTTGTCTGCCAAAATCAAACTCTTAAGCCCTTTGAATTCACCCCGCATATTACTAGCACCATCATAGCCTTGTCCACGACATATAGACAAACTTAAACCAAGTTTAGAAAATAGCACATCAATCGATGCTTTTAGTGACTGTGCAGTAGTATCTGAAACATGAATTATGCCAATAAAACGTTCAACAATGGACACTTTTTTGTTTACATACTGAAGTACAACCGCCATTTGTTCTATAATTGCAACATCACGAGCTTCATCCACTAGCAAGGAAAAGTAATCATCACCGAGATCACTAATTATTGCTTTAACAGTCAAAATCAGCATAAGCTTGAGAAAGATCTTTCTGAATCTTTTGTGAAGTCAATTTGTGATTATCGGGGGCATTTTGCAAGACCACATCACTCATCTCTTTATTTGGCTTGGAGTAAAACTTTAGAATTTCAAGGAATAAACCTTGTTGATTTGAACTTGTAGATTCATCATGTCCCTGAAAAGACTGACCATTGCATAGTAGGAATCTAACACAATCTAAAGAAGTTTTCAGCCGAATACGATAATTGATTCTTTGTTGTTCAGAAATATTTGAAAAAGCAATATCAATATGTTGATTTTGCTTCATCAAATCTTGACAAGCTTGATAACATCTATTGTGAGCACTCTTATGATCTCCAACATGAAATTTGATTCTATCCTTCTTATGCCAATTTTTGAACCCCACACCGACAAATGCTTCATGCGTCGAACCACTACCTCCAGCCTCCATATCAAGTAGATAAAAATACAAGCAAAAACATGCATCTTTTGATACACTATACTCCAACCAGGAACCAAATTCTTCATACCACTTAGGATTGAATCTACGCATTTTTCCATACAGTTCCGTTTGAGGGAATGGTTTAAGAATTGGTTGAGTTGGCCCCTTGAGCAAATAAGCTCTCCGAATATTCTCTCTTTCTATAGGATTTGATGTCATTGAATAAATTGAAGGTCTTTTTCCCGGATCCGCTTCAAGATTTTCTATATTAACTTGAGGTGGTGGTTGAAAACTTTGAAATTGAGATGCTTGTGGTGGTTGGGAGGATTCTTGGACAGTTGGAATTGAAATACTGTTTGAAAGTTGCTCACTTTGAGATTTGGGTTCTGTATTTGTGGGTTTTAGACGTTTGAAATAAGATTTTATCGTTGACATTTTCTGGAAGAAAAAAAGTTTGACAAGATTAAGGAACATGTTGCAATCTATAATCTAACTCATCTTTATGCTTCCTCTATTGAAACCTATAAGATTGCATATTTTTTCATACAGGGACACTAAGCAACTGAAGCTATGAAATTTAAAAGAAAGCTAATCAATGTAAGAACTTCTTTATAAGGCTCATTACTTCCATCTCTATTTTGTTTAAATAAAAGAAATATAATTTGCATCAATTAAGAATAGTTTGATCATAAGTTTAGAGAATGTGACCTGAGGAAAGAGCTTAATTGCATTTATGTAGAGCTAAAACAAGTTCACCGGCTGCTAATGTTGCACCATGGCGCATGCACAGATCAGACGAAAGAGTGCAAGGAATTAACTTTTCCATGACCTGTAACATCCCGTTTTCACAAGCAGTATAATTTTTTTTTCATCAAACATTATTTGAAAAACATCAGAGTAGAGCACCGGAGCGATTGAGTAACTGATATATATATTAAAATACCCATGGTAGCATGTCTTGCTGTTTAAACAGCGGTACAAGAGTGTTTCAAAAGTATAACAGAAAGAAGTCTTCAGCTGGGACTCCTAGGCGTGCTGCTTGTCCTTCTCCTCGATTCTCGGTCCACCCGATCCTGAAGCTAAGTTAAGAGCTGAGGTCCATGCATCGAACCCCAGGTAACGGTTAACCTCATGATTACATACATCATATATGTACAACCGGAGTACAGGCATGACAGACAATTGGCATGACAGACAATTGGCATGACAGAACAACAGTACAGTCAGAGTACAGGCATGACAGACAATATACACATATGCATACAATAAACATCAGAGTTAAGGTTACCAGTACGCGAACGTACCTTCGTTGACGGTCGTCGAGATTTCTGACGGAAAACGGAAAACGGTACGTTTGACAGTGGTACGATAGTAGGTCAGAACGTAATCAGGGATATCTCGTTGAAGACTTCTGCAAAATTTTGCCCAGAGCTTCTCTCTCTAAAAACCTCTCTCTAGATTCGGCTAGGAGGCTCTCCAAATGGTGTGAGATTTCAAGAGAACCTTAGGCCTATTTATAGGAGAAAATAAGGACATAAAGGGAATTTTTAACTTTGTTCTTAACCATGGAAAAATCAAACCTAAATGGTGTTTAAACCTTGACCATGGAACATGCTGGTCGACATTCAAGGGCTGTGTGGCAGCAATCAATTGGTCCAAGAGTAATGACTCTTGTTGCTTTATGGCCCTGTCCTGAATTTCCCGATCGGTCCCCGTTCGCGTAATCTCGAAAAATCTCAAAATTCTGGATTTACAACTTTGAAGATCTTCTCTTCCTCATCAATAATATCTAATTAAACTTAGATTTCAGTCCCTTACAGGGTTCCAACAGTCCAGTTGAAGTTTTCTCGAAAAACGTGTCCGAACGCGTCCGGTTTCAGAACGCATTTATGAAATCATCAATTTCTTCAGAAAAATTCACTGATTCCAAATATGTTCATATAAATTCAAACTCATTCCTAGATGTTGAGTTAGAATTTATTTTCTTCAGATCCGAATTAACTTCCGGAAGAGGTCACTTAAAGGTAAAAACTCACTGATCAATATTTTACCTTGACTTTGGAAATATCATTCCTAGTTCTTCATATAGGATCCGTTTCCTAATTATTGAATTACTATTCATCATATTTAATTATAATATATAATAATGTAACTTTATGAAAATATCAAGATATTTCAAACTTGTTTCTATCTTCATTTCTTGTGCAATTTTCGGCTGACCCTATTAAATAATAAATATTTATTTTTTATTTAATTAATTATTTATTTATTTATTTCATTTTTCCAAAAATTCCACAAAAATCCCTAATTGGTCCATTCTTGTATTTAGGCTTAAAAATACCTAAACTCATCCATTTTCCTCAAAATTTCCAATTAATTAGCAAATATGTTTTTACTAATTCTTGGCCAAAAACCACTAATTTTAGGGTTTTACATAATTATTCATGAATTTCCTTTGCTTATGCTTAAGTAATTAGCCAATAATTACCTAATTACCTTCTTATCAATAGTTGATAATTTTCTTAATTAGAATGCCTCATTATCTCATAACTTTTACACTGACACATTTGTTTTCATGTGTTCTGCCTTATCTTAGAAATTACAAGGGTATTATGGTCATTTCCTTACTTTTTGAGTATTCTTCTACAATTTCTCCAAGTTTGTAACTTAATAAATTACCTAAATTAGGGACAATATCCTTCCCTATTTCAAATAGATTTTTACTTGCTTCTTTTATAGCTTTCACAGAGTATTTATAACCCATAATGTGTTTAATGACCTATTTGCAAATCTTTAAACGTCTTAGGGACCTAATTGCAAATTATCCTTTTTCAAGGGAAATTACCCTAACAACATGGTAAACTCAATACAAGGTGTTTGAGACCTCATATTCACCTATCTTCAATAGGTACATTTCCCAATTTTTGATATTTACCCTAAGTGTGATTTTTAGGGTATTACATGACCACACTTGCAAAATACTCAGGATCATATTTTACAAGAGATCAAAGGGCTTCCGCAGCAAGTTCTCGCAATCCTTTATCCTGAATATATAATTTCCAAAAGTATTATCAAAAAGTACCACTCAAGAAAACTCAGCAATAGGAGACACTAATAACAACAAAGTTCCTGTTGCTGCAGGAACGGCAAGAAGAACAATGTTGCAACCTTACTTCGGTCCTTAGGATATATTGTTTCAACTCAAAATTCAAATTAGCCAAAAAAAAAAAAAGAGTAATAAACTAGTAAATATTGCACATCAAGATATAATTCATTTTTGGCTGCTAACTAATATCATTTTTGGGGTTGGTTTCTTAGGCTCATCCTGTACCACCTTCAAGACACCGCTAATTCCTTTGAACTACAAACAAAGTGAAGCTCAGCAAAAGGATCAGGCCAGATTGACTTGTAGCTTTTCTTAGGAAGCAAATAATATTGCAGATGTTATGTTCAAAAAGTGGGCACAATGTTTGCCAGATAAAGTTCCATTTTGTAGAAAGTGAAAATAAATACTCCATCAGCACTTAATAAAGATATTGCTAAGGAAAAACTAGAGAGAGAAAGAGAGGGAGAGATTAAATTTGAGCATACCCAGTGACAGATTTTTCTATCAAGTAGGTCATCCACAATATTGGAGACTCATTACACATATATGAAAACTGTCATAGGTTAACTACAAGTATATATCCTTACTCAATTGACAAAACTAGAATTTGGTACGTTAACAACTAGACATTTTAATGAGAAGTGTACTTAATGAGAAGCTTTTTTTTCCCTTAATGCAAACGAACCAAGTCCACTTACAAGTATTGTATTGTAAAAAACAACTAGAATTTATGACATTTACAACCAAAATATGTTAGATCAAGAGAAAAGGTAAACTAGTCATGATGCTTTATGATAGAGGGTGAAATTGACGGTTTATATTTTGTATTCTATGGTATATATTGGAAGAGCACTTTCTTTGGTCAAGTGAAGGAGAAAAGCTTCCCTTGTCATATAAAGAAAGCATCAATGTATTATTTAATAACTTAAACGTGTACTAAACATTATAGGGTTCCATTATCTTTTTCCAGAAGAGTTAATGGCACTGTAAGCTATTTTTTGGTACAAAAATACCTATTTACATTAAAAAATAGCCCATAAATGCTCTTTCCGTTAATTTAGAGTAACAACGGTTAAATTTGAATTTTGGAACTTATCATGTGGCTTATAATGCCAAGTCAGACATGAGGACGTGGAGGGTAAAGAACCAAAAATACCTTTTATCTTTTTCAAGAATTGCTACCTGCACCATAAACAAATTTTATGTGTAGAAATACATATGATATGATTCCAATAGACATGCTTTGGCAGTAGAATAGTTGTAATTGTAGTAACATTCTTAATATGTTGTACATCTCTGACTCAATAGGATTCATACTGAATCTCATTTGAATGATCTCAATGTTGATGGGTCCCAAATTGTAACATCCCAAATTCCATACTACAAATTGTGTCGGATGACACTTGGTTTTAAAAATTCGACAGAATTTGAGGTGCTACATCAGAGTATTGCGGAAACGGAGAGCAATGTACTAACAATTGGACAATGATGAGTAGCTGATATGAAATACCCCGACATATGATGATGCCAGGCGTATGCTGGTTAAATTGAAAATCCCGAAGGAATATTCATGTGATACAATATACAGAGCTTTGTACAATTACATTTCTCAAAAAGTAACTATACAACCTAGACCAAGCCTTAACTAGACTTGGGGCAATGAACCTAACTCCGTTAACCGAACAGAATGGCCAGGTAAGTGTTTATCATGGGGGCCTCACTGAGTTCACGGCGACTTATTGGCTGACCCACATAGACTAGCCTTGCCTTCGGCACCAAACTATTCGAAATAAATTTATTAGACTCATGCCTGACAATAGGCTCTAATAATCTTCTTCCGGCTCTTGACTCGACCTTCAGTGCATTATTACGACTTTGCCCCTTGGTTCCTCTTTAAGGCTCTGTCTACCGGTGTCTTCTCTGTTCCTGATCCTTACCTGTACTATCATTTAAGACTGAGGTCCAATGCCCATACACCGGACCTCAGGTAACGGTTAACCTCATATTTACATACACACATATGTATTACAAATACTCACAACCTTAACAGTATATAAACACACAACAAATGTATCGCACCCAACCAATGCAGATGTACCGCACGAAGCGAATGCAGATGTACCGCACGAAGCAAATGTAGATGTACCGCACGAAGCGAATGTTCCCTTACAGATATGTCACCCATAGTGAATATACCCCGAAAGCACATAAATAGATCATCAACCACATATACGCAAACAATACTCATAACACACAAACGCATACAATAATCATCAGAGCTAGTGTTACTAGTACGCGAACGTACGTACACCAATAGTACATAAACACAGAACAGACATAAAGTCATCATCTATCACATACAATACACATATCACATATATATGCATACAATAAACATCAGTGTTAGTGTTACAGTACGCGAACGTACCTTCGTTGACGGAATTTCGGTACGACTATTGATCAAAGCGTAATCACAGATATCCTATAAGGATAACAACGTTTCTATTAATGATCACCATCATAACAGTCATTTTTGTCATAAATGACCATTTTACCCCTGACTTTACTAATCGGCGGAATTTCGCCAGAGCTTCGCTACTTTGACTCTAATCTTCCAAAATTTTGCCATATCTCTTTCTCCAACATATTTTCGAAATTAATATCATATTTAACCCTAAAACATGATATCTAAATTAAACTTGGAAGATTAAATATCAAACTAACATTTCTACTATAACTACCGAACTAAAACTACAACTTGAAACTAGGGACCGAAGAAATTACCCAGTACTTCGCTACTCCTTCTCCAGAGCTCCTCCTTCTCTCTAACCTCTCTCTACATTTCGAAATCACTCTTGAGATTTGGTATGAATTTTCAAGAGCAAATGAGGCCTATTTATAGAAAATTCCTATGGCAACTTTGGTCATTTCTTCCTACTTCTTTGACAAGTTTATGATGTCATTGAGGACTTCATCTTACTTCTTTGACAAGTTTATGATGTCATTGATGACTTCATCTTATCCCTTAAGGATTTTCTCTTACCGATAAATTTCTCTGCTCAGTGTTCTAATCGCGTAATCGTAAATAATCTCAAAAATTCATTAACGTAGTCTTGGAGGTCTATTCTTCCTCTTGAGAAATATTTGGGTTAACAAAATTTATGATCCCATTAAGGGTATTTCCTAGCCTGTTAACCATTTTAAGAAACGCAGTCGGTTACCGAAATGACTTTGGGTAACACCAACTTTGGGACAAAAATTCACTTGTCTATAATATGTCTTGATCTTAGAAACCTAATTCAAGGATTTCAAGATAGGATTTAATTTCTATCGGTTCTCATTTATCCTATTCGCCTTTATCAAAATATCTTTCTATTTCTTACATTTTTTCCTTCTCTTGCTCAACCCTTTTCACACACACATATTTCTCTTCTTTTACTTCTAGCTATTTCGAAATTCATGCTTATTTTTGGCCAAAAGATGTTGCTTCCCACTTGCACAAATATTCTACATCCATGTGCTCCCATTGGTTGATTCAATTTGGCAAGGATTTAGGCTTTAATTAATTAGAACCACTAGATTAGCTTTATGAGCTTTAATCTTGGCCATAAACATTTAATTAAAGTTTGTTCATAATTAACTTTGAATATTCCCTTGATTCATGCTTAAATAATTAGCCATTAATTATTTATCTAATCACTTACTAATTGTTGATAATTTTCTTAATTAGAATTAATCATTTTCTCACAACTATTGCACTGACATTGATAATTTATGCTCCATGTATTATATTAAAAATCACGGGACAACTTATGTTCCCCAAAATAATATTTAATTTTTCCTCTTTTATTTCCAAGGGAAATAATCCCAAAAATTACCCAAATTAGAGACAACATACTTTCTAATTTTTAATAAATATTTAATTGCCTCTTAGGATTTATCATAATATTCTCGGGGTATTTTATGACCCACAAACCCACTTAGGGACTTTTGGCACTTTATTTCTTTTAATTTCAAGGGAAATTACCCTAGAAAAATAAGATTATTACCTCACAGGATTTGAGACCACATATTCACCTATTTCCAATAGGTATTATTTACTAAATTATGATATTTATCATAAGTGAGATTTTAGGGTATTACACAAATCATCATTATTTTGTCCAAACAATTAATGAAAGCAGCAGGATCTAACCTATATAGAGGCACAAATAAAATGCAAAGAGAATGCTATATTCTTCCTCTAAACTAGTGCAAACTTGTGCAAGCTCAAACCGCTCAAACTAACCAAACAAATCATCCTTCCCAACCTATCCATTTTACAAAATTCCTATCCGAATCAAATTACAATTTCAACTTCCTACCTTATCCCTATTATGAACAAATAGAAATTGATATTCGGATTGGTTTTGTATGAGTATGTTTTCGTATTTTTAAATCACAAGAATCCTGTATTTTGCTTTTCAAAATGATCACAACACCTAGTAAATCAGGTCACCTTGTTTACTTTTCTGAAAATTGACAGATAAATATTTTAATATCAACGAAAAAAGACATCAACATGGCTCATACCTCAAAAACATCAACTCTAGTAGTACATCATACTCAGCGATTTTAGGGCCATTTTCGATTTATCATATAAATAAAGACTGGACAAATAAGGAAAAGATATCACAAAACTCTTGACATGCCAATAGAATGAAATTCCGTAGAAGATTTCTCCAAGCAAGAAGGCCTATGGTTTATAAAATGATTACTCAATTGCACCAAAACACACATAAAGGAAAGACTAAAAGTCTAGTATTCCATAATCCAAAATAGAAAAGAGAGCAGTATCCAGAATCACCAGAAAATAGAAACTGAAAATAATCATCGCACATTTGTATTCCAACAGAAACAGAACGATGAAACACAGGAAAATAAAGAAAATGTAAGCAAAGACAATGATCTCACGGTGAGTGAACAAACCTGAATTAGGGAGAATACAAGAGAAAACCACGAGAATTGAGAACAGAGAAGCACAAGATTCCGAACCCCCAGGGTATTTGTCCTATACAGCTTTTTTGTCTGGAAAATTCACAATCGATTGAGCAAAGGAAAATTCAGAATCGATTGAACAAAGGAAAATTACCGTTGAGAGGGGGATCTGGAAAATTACCTTGAGACGAGAGAAGGTCGTTCGACGATTGAGGCATTGAGTGACGGCCGACGGCGGACGAGGCAGAGAGCGAGGACCAGCAACCAGGGAGGACGAGGACCAGCAACCAGGGAGGACGAGAACCAGCAACCAGGGAAATAGGGAACGAGAACTAGGGAAACCTTGAGATGAGAGAGGGCCGTTCGACGGTTGAGCGACGGCCGATGGCGGATGAGGCAGAGAGCTGGCTGCACAACAAGAATTGGAGACGAGGACCAGCAACCAGGGAACGAGAACTAAGGAAATGGGGAAAAAAAAGGGGCTTGGTGGGTTGCAGGTTCGAACACGCGACGTGTAAGAGAAGGATTAGAGACTAGAGTCATAACCATTTGCACTACCTACACACTTTGTTACTAATTTCTTTTAAATTATATATATTTTGTTTCTGCACTTACCCACATTGGCACTAATGCAGGTCCACCCCTGCACACATATATATACATACATACACATATATATGAGTTGCCAATTAGGGATTTCAAGGATATTATCAATATCTTATTAGTGTCCTTGATTTAATTATTTTTGGGTCACTATAATTTTTTGTCCTTAAAGTTTACCTAATTTTATATTTGGTCCTTGAAGTTTCAAAATGTGAGTTTTGATCTTTTAAATTTGGTCCGTTTGTAATATTAGTTTTTATAGTTTGAAAAGGACTTAGAGATGGAATTAACGGTGTTAAATCTGCATGTGTTACTAAGGCCTTTAAAATTGCTGACATATGTTGATGAGTTGGCAAGATGACCAGGTAAGCTTTGATGAAATGGATAGATTAAAAAAGAGAAAATTTCTTTCAAGTCCAAAGAACTAAGAAATATCAAAAAAGTTCGAAGGAAAATTCAGATGACTTTTCTTACATCTTAATTTTCTTTAGAACTTGTTTTGACATTTACCTAAAAAAAATTCCCATTAAGAATACAAACGATCTGGGAGACGAGCTCAGACACTATTCACCTTCCAAGACTACTACTCCTTCCCTCTCCATTCTGCTCGCATCTCCTCTGGTTCACGCTTAAACCTCCGAGAGACGAGCTCCTTCGATCTAAGAGATTAGCTCATAACCAATGATTTTATATTAAAAACATTATAAATTTGATAGCTTTGAGCTCAGATCTGAAGCTTTGACTTGGGAACTATTTACTTGAGATTATTATTTGCAACAAGAGAATTTCATAAACAAATAAAATTGCAGGAGATTTTTGTCTGCTAAACCGGTGCAACATGGCCTTCCAATATCGCACATGGTTCTTCTATCTAGTTGATTTTATTAAAAAAAGAAAGAAAGAAAAGGGACTACTTGAATTTTTGTTCCTGTAAGCTATATGCCCTGTTTTTACCAGAACGAAAGAGTTGAACCAGATATTGTACAGATGTATTTATGAAGACACAATAGGACCAAAGGGTTATGCGTTTACATTGATTGGTACTTTCTAATCATCAAATGCAGGGTGAAACGCGCGAGGCTCTGTAATAGTGATAGTCTTCAATACTTTCTCTCAGACCTTCAAGGAAGAACCAGAGGAGATGGTGCGAGCTAAATAGAGAGGAAAGGGATGAACGCCAGATCTAGGGAGGGAGAATGTGAACAGTGTCTGAGTTTTTCTTTTCTTTTTGTAATTTGACCATTTCATCAAAGCTTACCCAGTCATTGCTAACTCATCACTCATCAGTCCATGCCAGCAATTTTAGCTGTGGTGACACATATACAGATTTCACATGTTAACACCATCTTCAAGTCCTTTTCCACGGACTGACGTTACAAATAGGCCAAAGAGTGTCTGGGATTTATTTCCCTTCTGTGTAATTCTATGTTGGTAATTTAGGCTTTATGCCTCCTTTGTAGCAAAAAAAAAAAAAAAAAAGGCCAAACTTAAAAAACTAAAATCTATACTTTGAAATCTCAGAGATCAAAATCAAAATTATGTTAAACTGCAAGGACAAAAAATTATATTAACCCATTATTTTTAGATGACATCTTATCCTCAATATCTTAGAAAACCTATTTTTTTTATATTTTTTGAGCTAGGGTTAGAAAGTTTTTCGATTTAATACTTGAGTAATATTTGGTTATTGCAGATTATTGAATAAGAAGCTTATCGTGCAAGTTTTTTTTTTTTTTTCCTCGAAATTATCGTGCAAGTTTACTTGTGATGAGTTTGTATTTGGGATAGAATAAAAAATAGGTTACAAAAGTCTGATCAATTTTTTTGGGGCCTTTTTACATCTAATGATCCAGTGACAAGTTCTTCTAGGATTTTAGCCGATCAAATCCTATATTGTTGGGTTTTATGATATAATTCTAGATAAGAAGTAACTCCCTCCGATCCTAATTATAAAAACACTTTTGTAGTGCAAATTACACTATAAAAGTGTTTCTATAATTAGGATCGGAGGTAATATAAAAGTACAATCATTAAATGTTATATTGGTCTCTTATTTACATCGCTTTAATTTCATGCACGTTCTTTATATATGTATATATAGACCTAGCTAGGGACAGATCCAGAAAAATATCGAAGTGGGGGCACCATTAACAGATTCAGGACCCCGAAAATTTTTTTGTAAAAGAAAGTTTTAAATGCAGTAAAAAAATATCAAAAAAATATTTATGAAATCAAGTGAATATTGATGATGTAATAATAAGAGAAGAAATTATTTTACAAACATATCATTTAGAAAAGCAAGGCTATATGCTATTAGAAATACAGCTACATAAATTACAATGAAGGGTGATTTTTCAATAAGTTCAAGTACATATATTTTAATAATAAAAGTATATTACAATAAAAATCATTACAATGTCATTCTTCTAGGCCTTATTTTTTGAAATTCCATCATAATTGTCTTATTATCAATGCTATCAAATGCATGATCTTGTTCAATATAAGGCACTAAACAATCATTCAACCATTCATCCGCCATCAAGTGCATACCAAATGTAATTTCGTAGTGATACCTTTACTGTGGCATTACATGGTATCTCAGTCGCTAATTTTACTCATTGCCTTACAACCTATGCAACCAGCTATCAAAATATTCCTTTCTATATAATATTTCCAAATAAAGTTGATGAAAGGAAAATATAAGATATTTTCAAATGTAAGATTAACTCATCATCAAAACTAATAAAAGATAGTGAATATAGATGAGTATGCTTAAAAATAATTTTCTTCAAACAAAGGAGATGAGCTTTTAAGATAGAAAAACACAGGTGAAGGGGAAGCTCCCCCTTAATGAAAGCATGACTAAGAGATATGAAGCACCTTTTAATGATACCAAATAATAATGCGACACCAAATGTTATGAGGTCTGAAATTCCTCTAACTCTAATGGACATAACATGGTATCTCAAAACCTTCAAGTTCACATGGGTGGACTTGAAATTGGTATGAAGAAATCACTTATGCTTTTTATGATGATAAAAGAGCTTAACGCATAAGGATCATTTTAGAAATAAGTTTGCTTAGGCTAAATTTCATAAAATAAGATGGAGTGAATCAAGTTAGCCTAGCATGATTATGATATATACATATTACAATACCTCACTCAAGTAATATCGTAATTACTTGAGTCATAATCACTGGCTAGCCACTATCTGATGATGTGATCAATACTAAAGATTTCCTAGATTTGATGCATAAGGATGAGTTTCTGTGAAGTTTTGGTTGGTCAATGCACAGAGTTGCATAATCTTGTCATTCACTGAAGTAACAACTTCAACATTGTTTGTAGGTAATCTCATTGTAGGATTGTTGAAGTTCCTCTCCCACATAGCTCGAGCGGTTACTCATGTAATGTCCACGATTCTGTAGCTATCACTTGTAGTTCACATGAGAGGACCTTACAAACTTATCTTCCTCTGTTTATCCCTGTTTCCCAATGCAAGAACAGAGGATCCTACAAAAAAAATATATGCTTTTTGGTACCCGATGTTTCTTGGGTCCACACAAGATTAGATATGACAACTCTTATGCTTTTATAATCTAACCATATGATATTTTAGCAAAGAGTAGAACAATTAAAGATCAAAAAGCATAATTTTACCCAATCAAATAAATTCAAGCCAATGAATCACAAAGGGTAACAATTAAATGATACCAAGAGTGTTGTTTCTCGACGACAATTTGGAAATACACTTTAAGTAGAAAAGATGTCATTGATAAAATGCATGTAAGTTTGATCAAAGAGCATAGAAAATCTTATCCATAAAGATAAGCATTTATCAACTAATAGTTTATGAATGAGATTAGATTTTTCAAGAATGAAGTATGTAAAATGTTTCAAATCTCAAATGTTCTTTCAAACATTAATCATGAAATTCAAAATTTGATGAGTGAAAAATTCATTTTTGAAACGTGTTTACAATCGATGCTCACTCTAAACAATGGAAGTCAACATGTTAAAGAATATATCAGAATGTATCATAATGCTTCAGTTTTGGAGAACATGTCAAACATTGACGTTAACATGTAGAAGAATTTACCCATGAGCAAAGATCATATGGATTATGCATTAGCAATACATATTTAGCACAATAGAGATACGTATGCATAATGACTTTGCTATGACGAAGTGATAATCTTGCCTCTTAGAATTGAATCTAGAAATATAAGAATAGTCAAGGCAAGAATATGAGTATACAGATATAATTACTCAAAATATGGATGAAGACAAATGTTGATGAATTTGAGTAACAGAATGACTGCTAGGATTCATGGATGATGAAGCACATACTCATTAGTCCAAATGACTAGAGATCCAGAATATCATCCTAGTAAGTTATTCCACTAATGATTAATGCATTAACATTCAATGCACTAATGAACATTCATAAAGCTTGGAATAACTCACAGTCAACTAAGAATTTATGCTTTAAGCATAATACACACAAATTGAATTCTTTTGTTGAAGATAGGCTCGAAACTCATATATCATAAACTCGTTAGACATGAGATTCAACTAGTTAGAGAATGAAACAAAGAAGTTTAAGCAACACATTGAATTCCAAAAATCAATATGTGAAATGAAGGGAAAAAAACTCAACTGGACAAATTTGAAGCATATCTGACATTCAATATTCAAAAGGTTGACTCCCGATTTTGAAATTCCATTTAAATGCAATCAAAGCATGAATATTATTCAAAAACATTTGTATGTATTTTTACCAACTAGAGTGAATTGAAATTCAAAACAAATTTTAGAATTGTGAGTTTAAAAAAAAAACTCATAAAGTTTTGTACAATTTCATTTACTGTCCATTTAGCAATATGGGAAACACTTTGAAAAACATAGATGATTGATTGCTGATGGAATGCAATGATGGACAAGTATTCATTACCCAAAAATGAATATATAATCACAGTATGGGGTAAGAATTAGATATCACTGTAATTCCTCTTGTCCTTATAGTATCTTGCTTGGTTGAGATGGATTGATGTAGATAACTCTTTTTCCAACGTTCACCATCAACATTAACCATTGCTTCTTCGGCTTCCTCAAGAGTTGAATTGTTTCTATATGTAGTTGCTCTCTTGAGAAGCTTTCTTTGATCCTACAAAATCGTATAAGTCTTTTTCTCTCTTGGTATCCAATCTTGCTTGGATCCAATCATTGTTAGCGTGTAGGAACAAAATCATATGCTCTTAAGAATGCAATCAATTCAGAACAGCTGAGCACAGTGAATTTAACATGACTTTATAAAAGAAGTAATTTCTTTTCAAATCATCATGCCTGCATAACGAGTTAAACTTTTTGAACATTGCAATCCCTTTATGAATAAATTTATCAAATGGATTTTCAAGGGATAAGAAAACAAACAATTTCAAAATAGTTTTTAATGTACATTCATAATATCCAAAGTAGAAAACCTCAATAATTATTACTAATGATAGTGTAGGAGGTTTTATCATTGTATACCTTTGCCTTAGGTACTTGGAGGATTGACTTTGCTTACCCACTGATTCTTCATATATTTTCTTGTAGATGTCAGCAAATCTCTCTCAGAAGATATAGACTTCAAGAGTCTTCTGTTTGATAATTGAGAGAATCTCATTTTCTTGTTCTCCTCAATATAATTGAATGGTACTCTTTGGTAGTCCATTTTTGAGGTGGAACATACTCCTCTTGCTTGTATCCATTGTTTCTTTTGATGTTTAGACCTTGTAGTTCTAGCAATGGATGCTCTGAGAGTTCTCCTATTTGATATAGGTGTTATGCTCCTTTTCATTGGTGCATGAGAAAACCTTGGATTCTTCTTCATCTTCTCAGTACCTTTATGTCCATTGATTTTCAAATTATGCTGCACACATAGAGCACTAGATGGACACTTTGGTACCCACTTATACTTGGGTCCTTAACTGTTAGTATTGGAGCTTACTTGTCCTTTCGAAACCCAACCATATTTATTTCTCACATAAGAATTTCTCCTAATATAACATGTATGAGAAATATGCACAGATTTACCACAACAATTGCAAACAATATGATGATGTGCATTATGAGATTTTATGCAAGTATTGTGTCGGTTGTCAGAGTGAAAATTGTAATACCCTAAAAACTGACCTGTGATAAGCATCATAGGTTGGTACATAATACCTATTAGAAATAAGTGAATATGTGGTGTCAAAACAGTGTACAATACTTATTCTATTTTTCTAAGGAAAATTAGAAGAAATAAAGGCCAAAAATACATTTATGGGGCATAAAATAGCCTAAGAAAATTTTTGATAAATCCTTAGAGGCAATAAAATAATTATTAAAATTAAGAGAGTATATTGTCTCTAATTTTGGTAATTTAATAAAGTATAATCTTGGAAAAATAAAGGGGGGAAAATCAAAAAGTATTATAATGATCAAAATGCCCCCGTAAATTTTAATATAATGCATGGGACATAAAATAAAAATGTCAGTGCAAAATTTGTGAGGTAATGAGTTATTCTAATTAAGAAAATTATCAACAATTAGTGGGTAATTAATTAAATAATTATTGGCTAATTATTAGATCTAAAACAAAGGAAAATCCAAAGATAATTATGTAAAACCCTATAATTAGTGGTTTATGGCTAAAAATAGCATAAAACATATTTGCTAATTAATTGGAAAATATGAAGAAAAATATATGAGGAAAAGTAATTTTAAGCCTAAAAACATGTATGGACCAATAGGAAAATTTTGTAAAAAAATTATATAAAAAAATTATTAAATAATTAATTAAAACAAAAATGAATAAAAAATAATAAATAGTACAGAAAATCTCAAGAGGATAAGAGGATAGGATTTTTGTAATATAATAATATTATTTGTGAAAAGCAAATAGGATAAATGACCACCGATAGAAATTAAATCCTATCTGGAAAACCATAAATCAAGTTTCTAAAGTCAGAGTATATTATTAATGAGTGAATTTTATCTCGGACTGGACTGTTTCAGAAGTCATTTCCGAGATCGGTGGAATATTTAGAGAATAAGACGAAAGAGGGTAATCTGTGAAAAAGGCATATAGTCACAAATTGGAATTTGAAGAAAATAAATTATAACTCAATATCTGGGGATGAGTGGGTAATCAACTGGACAAATTAAGTTTGTATTTCTAATGAGTAGGAAAAGATCTTCAAATTTGTAATTCCGGAATTTTGAGATTTTACAAGATTACGCGATTAGGACACCGAACAAGGACTTTATCGGTGGGAAAACTTCTTAGACAAGTTGATGACATAAGCAAGTGTCATATGGAGGAAAGAGAGAGGGAGGAGGCCGTTTTTGAAGCATGAAGGGCCAAGATTTTGCCATTTTGCAAAAGTGCGATCCTACGGTCCAGAATCCATCTGACAAAGTGTGAATAGTAACCTGATTTTCCCTTTAAATACCCCAAGCCACCATTTGAAATCTTCACACCAAAATTCACTCCTCTAGTTCGAAATTTCCTAGAGAGAAGAGAGAAGGAAGAGCTCGGAGAAATTTGCAGCGAAGCCCTGGGTAAGTTCTTCGGTCCTTAGTCTTTAGTTCTTTCGGTAGTTTTAGTAGAAATGTTAGTTAGATCTAGAAAGTAGGAGATGAAATTCATATTGTTGTTTTTAGGCCACATTGCATTGAAAGATGCCTGACGAGGTAAAAACATAGTAGGGATTGAGTCTCTGAAAGTTGGGACTTAAAAATAGCGAAGCTCTGGCGAAATTCCGCCGATCAATAAGGGTAGGGGCAAAATGGTAATTTGTACCTAAAATGCCTGTTATGATATTTATCACTAATAAATGTGATATTATCCCCATAGGATATCCGTGAACAAGTACTGTTGTTGTGCCGCCGGACATTCCGCTGTCAACCCGCTGTTTCTGTCAAAAGTACAGTTTTCCGTCAACGTACCAAACGCTCGTCAACGAAGGTACGGACGCGTACTGTAACAATGACACTGATGTTTATATGCTTATACATGTTATGGATAGTTTCATAAAGCCATGAACGGGACCCTGTCCTGGACATGCACTGTGACTAAGGTAGACTTAGATCACTACTTACAGCTTTACGGGTTATAGTCACAATAATACCGTTATGTTTTCCTAGTGCTGAGGGCACGACTGTACATCGTGGCACGGATGTTGTAAACCAGGGATAACTTTTGCAAGATAGTGTAGTTGTTATCTTTTGATCATACGATATACTGTATGGATCTATGTTGTATACAAGAGATATCTGTTGTGCATGTATTGTTTATATAAGCATGAGGTTAATCGTTACCTGAGGTCCGATAGGCATTGGATCTCAGCTCTTATTATAGCTTCAGGGTCCGGAGAATCGAGGACGGAGAATGAGCGTAAGCTGTGTAAGCAGCACATGTGAAAAACGCGTAAAGAACCGATCAAGGATATCTAAGATTTGAACAGATAATGTAATGAACAGGCAGCTACGCCACTGTATTATGTTGTATCAGTTACTCAATACTCCATTTGTTTCCAATGCTCTACTCTGATATATGAAAAAAAAATTATACTGCTTTTGAAAATGGGATGTTACATTTTTGGTATCAGAGCATTCATTATGGCATGAATTTAACTATGTTACCACGAACAGTTTGGTGCCGAAGGCAAGGCTAGTCTACGTGGGTGTGCCATTGAGTCGTCGTGAATTCGGTGAGGCCCCCATGGTAGACACCTACCTGGCCATTCTGTTCGGTTAACAGAGTTAGGTTCAAAGCCTTTTAAACCTGGAGTATATTTTGAAAAATAGTACTGGTATAAACTCTGCTGTGACGTTGTAGTGATGGATGGGTATAGATTTCCCAGACATAAACTACACTAAAACAAGTAAGACGTACTGCGTGTATATCCGTAGTTTCGAGATAATAGGGTTAAGACTAAACCCGGAGTCAGTATGTCCACCGCTTGAACCTATGCCGATATCAGAACCCTGATACCTCTGATAACCCTGATAACAGCCTCTGATAACCCTGATAACCCTGATATCAGTCTCTGATAACTCCGATAATCGCCAGTTCGTACTAAACGGAAATTCTATCCTAGCACAGCACGTATATGTGGAGCTGGGGCATGCCAGACGAAATTCCAAGGCCAACAAAGATAAGTACATGCAGTATTTGATTCATGTAGAGAAACTCCCGATACGTACTTTCGTACCCGTTTCTAAAAAGAACGAACCAACGAAATTTTGAACAAGGGAAAAGTTGAGGGTATCTATTTGTTAGTAGTAATACTCGTGTAGAAAAAGTCTGTGATATTCTAATCATTGTCTTCCTTATATATGCCTAACGTTCTCCATGGGATACAGAGAAGATGGACAGAAAAGAACCTTCCCATGTGAATTACCGTGGAACGATGAGACGAACCGCACGGAAATCAGCGAACCCTAGACACATAAGGATCAACAGTAACTCTGAACCGAACTACGATCCTAAACCAGCATACTTTCCTGAACCCGAAAATCAATTTCTACCGGAGTATAACCCTAATCCTGAATTCTTGAATCTAAACTCCCCTACACGTATTTTTGTACCAGGACCCGTGTATCATTCTGGACCAGAGTACCCACTTGACCTTAATTATGAACCTGTACTCATACACTATGCACTCCCGAATATAGTACAACCTCCGCCAGAGCCAGAAGAACCAGATTCATCGGACCATTCGTCTGATGGAGACAACTCTGATAATTCCCAATCTAGTAATCAGGAAATTTCAGATAATGAATCTCATACCAGTTATAAACCTATTTTCCTGAACTATGTTCTAGATCAAAACGGGATGCTAGTGGACATCCTAAGCCTCGAATATGGAGATGCCGCTCAGCATGCGACAACGATAAAGGACAAATATTATCAATACTTGCAGAATGTGGTGACGACGTATGATCGGAGGAACATGTACTTCATTCCGCCCTACTGGCGTGAAGATTGGGAAAAATCTACCTTGTACCATTTTCCTCGAAACTGTTTATGGATGGAAAGCACAAACGAGCTCTTAGGAGAAGGCCCTATCCAAAGTTTTCATACATTCCTTCGTCGTCTCAAGTGGCGGGTAATCCACGATATCTAGAGAAGTAGAAACGTAAACGACCTAAAGAAGATAGCAAGGGAATAGAGGAACCTATTGGGAATATTAGTATATTGATACTTCTTTAAAACCCATGAGAAGTTGTAAAATAGCTGATGTAACCAAGAAGGGTTTGTGACTAATGGACTAGTTTGACAGGAAGCGCAGACGACTGTAACATCTTAAACATATGTTAAATATATATGTTTGCAAAGTACCATTTCTTCTCAGTATCTTTAAATCTCTTTTCAAGACTAATTCTGGATGGGGCTGATGGATAAACTTTTAGATAAAAAAAAAACGTACAACCAACTTCTACTTCTTTCTAAATCATATGTAAAGACTAGTTCTAAACAAATATATGAGTAAGTAATTATAACGTGGGATATAAGACGTGACTACTAGTGTTAAAACCAGCTAAACAGTGTGACATATTTTGCCATTGTATCAAATTGTAGAAGATTAAATAATCCCTTAAAAGCTGTCATTTCTTAATAGAAAGATAGGATGGAAAACTTGCAAGGAGTCGGAGTCCGTGGAAGCCGAGGTCGAGGTCTAGGTGGGTCTGAAGGAAGACAACCACAAGTGGTACCAGTCCCAGCACAACATCTAGAACACCGAAGTGAGTTGCAAGAACTGAGGGAACAATTGAAGGAGCAGATAACTCGGATGGAAAAACTGAACGAGCAGAAGACTCGGATGGAAAAGCTGAAGGAGCAGAAAACTCTGAAGGAAAAGCTAAAGGAGCAGCAAACTTTTATTGATACCCTCCTGGCTGAAAGATAAGAAAGACAAGAGGGACAAGTTAAGAGACAATTGGAATTATGTCGTCTGATAGAGAGTAACTTAGAAGAACTACGTAGATCAATAAATTTCAACAGTAACAATGCAAGTCATGACGGATTCAGCCACAAAACCCCCCACAGAAAAGGAAGTTACCTGAGGTCAACTACCAAGGAAGAGGCAAGAAGATAGTGCAGACTGAACAGCAGAGCTATCCGAAGGCGCCGAAACTCTGACAGTGTCCGAGTTGCGAGGGGTTCCATCCTGGTGTTAGCTGTATTGGAATAGGGATTTGCTACAAATGTCGGAAGCCGGGGCACATGATCAAGGACTGTCCCCAGAAAGCTGCAGAGTTAGGGCTACAGAACTCAGGCCAGATGATGGCACCGCTTAAAAAGGAGGCCGGAGAATCTCCAGCAACAATCCACGATACTATCGCTCAGTAGATATTTATGTCAGATATAAACCGATCTGGGTGCTAAACCGATCAATTCCTTTTGATGCTTGTACGGATCCTTTTGGGATGCATACTTATGTATTAGCTACACCATTAGGTGTGATTAGGTGTAAACTCTTTTGCTTATGAAGCATGTATGAACCAAATTACAAGCATAATATCGATCTTATTACTACTTCACGGTGTCAGCGCCTTTTCAAATCATGATGAAATAACGTCTTATCAAAAGCTTTGAATGAAATATAGGAGCTGAAAAGGCGACTTGATGAACTACCAGAGAAAAGGGGTTTATTTCAACCCAACATTTCTAAGATTGACGATCTACCCAGATATCTAAATTCTACGTTTTAGATCAACTTACACTCAGAACACCCCCTATTACAAATCAAAATGTGCACTGTCCTGATGACAGCTTCAAGGACTAAGTACGAGCATTTTGAAATCTCTTGTGATGCTTTCCAAACTAAATGTCCCTATTTTGTTCATAGAATACCGTAACAAAATTTTCTCTCAAACGCATAAGTAGGGTAATAGAGGCGTTGTTTGACGATGTCCTCATCTCTTCTGAAATAACAAAAGAAAGCACAAAGAACGATGACTATCAGTAGAAAGAAAGACGCGACTCTTTACTAAATGATTATGAATATTGGCTGTCAGGAATAACTTTCTGGGCCATGTTCCATAACGCAATGACGTTGTTAACTATTTTAAGCAAAGTCGGAGCAGTTCTAGAATAGAAATAACCAAAGATAGCAACATAGATATGTAGTTTTGGGTCTAGCGGGATAGTGCCACAGATTCAAGTGAACTTTCTCATAACTTTTCATTGACAAGGCACATAAGTAAAACTCAAATAAATTGTGTGGAATAAGGACTGTGAGATGAAATTCCATAGATTGAGGGAGGAATTGATTACTGCACCAAGAAATTGGTTATCCCAAATCCAAGTAGATTTTATAGTGGTACCAGTAGGATGGATTTGGAATATGTCTGGCTGCAGCAGGACAGCGTAATGACTTGCACCTTTTGTCAGTTGGAGCCTCTCAAGTCGATCTAATCTACACACGACCTAGAATTAATAATTAGCATGTATGCTTTGGGAATATGGAGGCAATACCTCTACGGTATGACCATAAAATTGTCTTGCTACCACAAGTGCTTTTGAGAACTCGGTAATATATATAGCATCGCTAGACAAAGTTCCTATAAGGATACGAATTAGAAAGAAAGTATCCACCGGATGAGGTAAATATCGAGTAGGCATTCTCCACAGAAGTTTAGCACCAGTGTCTCGCATGACAATTCAAGAACAAAGGTTGCTTGGGTGCTATGGAAACCTAATCCTGTCAAAACAGATTCCCGAAACACTATAAATACACTCGATAAAGCTGATCTTTTAAAATTTCTTACAATCGAAATAACGCCGATTGACGCCTTCAATAGGCAGAAGTGTGAATCACTTGTATGGCTCAACAAAATTGTTGGAGCAAGAATTTTCTTAGCCCAGATATGACCGAACGCGTTTCTAAATATGTTACATGAGTCTCAGGAGATCATGAGAATCGTTTGGTTGTTGTGATGATCATGTGTTTTTAAGAATATTCCTTGAAGCTGGTGTCGATAGAACACCTCAAATGCGAACATGAAGTCCACCTTACGTGAGATCATTCGAACTATTCGTTGAAAACGAACCAGTCGCTACTAGATAGCCTTATCCCCGAACCTGTTTAGACTTCCATACGATATGACAAAATCCTTGTAGTCGAATTTGAGATAGAGTAAAGATCCGAAGCTAACAGTCCGAAGTTTTGATAGTACGAAGTTCAGATGGTAGAGTGCAAATTTCGAGGACGAAATTTTGTTTAACGGGGGGAGAAATGTAATACCATAAAAACTGACCTATGATAAGCATCATAGGTTGGTAAATAATACCTATTGGAAATAGGTGAATATGTGGTGTCAAAACAGTGTAAAATACTTATTCTATTTTTCTAAGGAAAATTAGAAGAAATAAAGGCCAAAAATACATTTATGGGGCATAAAATAGCCTAAGAAAAGTTTTGATAAATCCTTAGAGGCAATAAAATAATTATTAAAATTAAGAGAGTATATTGTCTCTAATTTTGGTATTTTAATAAAGTATAACCTTGGAAAAATAAAGGGGGAAAATCAAAAAGTATTATAATGATCAAAATGCCCCCGTAAATTTTAATATAATGCATGGGACATAAAATACAAATGTCAGTGCAAAAGTTGTGAGGTAATGAGTTATTCTAATTAAGAAAATTATCAGCAATTAGTGGGTAATTAATTAAATAATTATTGGCTAATTATTAGATCTTAAACAAAGGAAAATCCAAAGATAATTATGTAAAACCCTATAATTAGTGGTTTATGGCTAAAAATAGCATAAAATATATTTTCTAATTAATTGGAAAATATGAAGAAAAATATATGAGGAAAAGTAATTTTAAGCCTAAAAACATGTATGGACCAATAGGAAAATTTTGTAAAAAAATTATATAAAAAAATTATTAAATAATTATTTTATATAATATTAAATAATTAATTAAAACGAAAATGAATAAAAAAATAATAAAAAGTACAGAAAATCTCAAGAGGATAAGAGGATAGGATTTTTGTAATATAATAATATTATTTGTGAGAAGCAAATAGGATAAATGACCACCGATAGAAATTAAATCCTATCTGGAAAACCATGAATCAAATTTCTAAAGTCAGAGTATATTATTAATGAGTGAATTTTTATCTCGGACTAGACTGTTTCAGAAGTCATTTCCGAGATCGGTGGAATATTTAGAGAATAAGACGAAAGAGGGTAATCTGTGAAAAAGGCAGATAGTCACAAAATGTAATTTGAAGAAAATAAATTATAACTCAATATCTGGGGATGGGTGTGTAATCAACTGGAAAAATTATGAATCAGTGAATTTTTGTTCTGAAGTTGATGATTCCGGAAATGACTTCCGTAACCGAGAGCGTGTTTTGAGAATCTTCAGCAGAACCGATGAAACCCTGAATGGGATCAAAAATTTAGTTAACCCAGACATTTCTAATGAGTAGGAAAAGATCTTCAAAGTTGTGATTCCGGAATTTTGAGATTTTACAAGATTACGCGATTAGGACACCGAACAGGGACTTTATCGGTAGTAAAACTTCTTAGACAAGTTGATGACATAAGCAAGTGTCATATGGAGGAAAGAGAGAGGGAGGAGGCCGGTTTTGAAGCATGAAGGGTCAAGATTGTGCCATTTTGCAAAAGTGCGATCCTACGATCCAGAATCCGTCTGACAAAGTGTGAATAGTAACCTGATTTTCCCTATAAATACCCCAAGCCTCCATTTGAAATATTCACACCAAAATTCACTCCTCTAGTTCGAAATTTCCAAGAGAGAAGGGAGAAGGAAGAGCTCGGAGAAATTAGCAGCGAAGCCCTGGGTAAGTTCTTCGGTCCTTAGTCTTTAGTTCTTTCGGTAGTTTTAGTAGAAATGTTAGTTGGATCTAGAAAGTAGGAGATGAAATTCCTATTGTTGTTTTTAGGCCTCATTGCATTAAAAGATGACTGACGAGGTAAAAACATAGTAGGGATTGAGTCTCTGAAAGTTGGGACTTAAAAATAGCGAAGCTCTGGTGAAATTCCGCCGATCAGTAAGGGTAGGGGCAAAATGGTAATTTTGTAGCTAAAATTACTGTTATGATATTTATCACTAATAAATGTGATATTATCCCCATAGGATATCCGTGAACAAGTACTGCTGTTGTGCCGCCGACATTCCGCTGTCAACCCACTGTTTCCGTCAAAAGTACAGTTTTCCGTCAACGTATCAAACGCTCGTCAACGAATGTACGGACGCGTACTATAACAATGACACTGATGTTTATATGCTTATATATGTTATGGAAAGTTTCATAAAGCCATGAACGGGACCCTGTCCTGGACATGCACTGTGACTAAGGTAGACTTAGATCACTACTTACAGCTTTACGGGTTATAGTCATAATAATACCGTTATGTTTTCCTAGCGGCGAGGACACGACCGTACATCGTGGCACGGATGTTGCAAACCGGGGATAACTTTGCATGATAGTGTAGTTGTTATCTTTTGATCATACGATATACTGTATGGATCTATGCTGTATACTAGAGATATCTGTTGTGCATGTATTGTTTATATAAGCATGAGGTTAACCGTTACCTGAGGTCCGATGGGCATTGGACCTCAGCTCTTATTATAGCTTCAGGGTCCGGAGAATCGAGGACGGAGAATGAGCATAAGCTGTGTAAGCAGCACGTGCGAAAAACGTGTAAAGAACCGATCGAGGATATCTAAGATTTGAACAGATAATGTAATGAACAGGCAGCTACGCCACTGTATTATGTTGTATCAGTTACTTAATACTCCATTTGTTTCCAATGCTCTACTCTGATATATGAAAAAAAAAATTATACTGCTTTTGAAAATGGGATGTTACAAAAATTTAAATAAATCTCATTTGAATAATCTTTCTTCCCAATAAACTTTCCAGCATCATTATTGAAAGCAGTTTTGCTTTTCAAACTAGAATCAATAATTAGTTGAAAAACAATTTTATGCAAATGTTCAAAATCATTTTTCTTATCTACACAAGAAGAATTGGAATTGTTTACCCGATGTGCATCTTGAGCTCCAGATACTGATTTACCACACTCGTGCATGATGAGTTCCTGGGAATCATCTTCCTCTTGTTCTGTGTTCAAAATCATTTTTCTTATCTACACAAGAAGAATTGGAATTGTTTACCCGATGTGCATCTTGAGCTCCAGATAATGATTTACCACACTCGTGCATGATGAGTTCCTGGGAATCATCTTCCTCTTGGCAAGACAGAACCAACAAGACCAGGAGGCACAAAGACAGTTAGACGCACGGCAACACGAGGACGAACGAGTAAATGAAGATGACAACAACAATGACGAAGAAGAGTATGATGACAATCGTAATGATGAACGTGATGAAGAGCCTGAGGGGTCTGAGAGATCCCAATCACCACCCAGGCACGAACAAAGAGAGAGAACCACCGAGAGCTGGGTTAATCAGTTCTGCAAGCTGAAGCCACCCGGTTTCCGGGGAAAGAATGAATTAGCTGAGGATTGGCTGCTAAGTTTAGAAAAGATTTTCGAAGTTATCGAGTGCCCGGGAAATCGAAAGGCAATGCTGGCTATCTACAAGCTAGAGGGCGATGCCCACAGATGGTGGAAGAGTGTTTCCACAACCCTGCCAAGCCCTGTTACTTGGGAGATGTTCCTAGAGCAATTCAACGAACAATACTTTCCTCCCTCGATACAGGTGATTAAGGAGGAAGAATTTCTGCAGATCCAGCAAGGACATGAAGAATCATTCGACGATTACTTCGCACGTTTCACCAACCTGTCCCGATACTCTTCGTATCTGAAGAGCAATGTGAACGAAAGCTGGAAGGTGAACTAATTGGTGAATGGGCTGAAATATGACATAAGGTCAAGACTGGTATCACAACAGTTCCCTAGAATGGCCCAAGCAGTGGAATCCTGCAGAATGACTGAGCGCAACCTGAAAGAACTGCGCAAATCCCGAAACCAGGAAGGTAACAATGCTGGTCGCGGTGGATCAAACCGCGGAGGTTCTTCACAGAAGAGGAAAGCGCCTTGGAGCGACAACCGAGGCGGGAACAAGAGACCCTACCAACAGTATAGTCTCAGACAGCCGGGATCCCAGACGTGTCCAAAATGCAAGAAGTACCATCCAGGAGCCAACTGTGATGGGAAACAAGTCTGTTTCAGATGTCAGAAGCCTGGACACATTAGCCGGGATTGCCCCGAGAAAGCTGCAGAGGCGAGACCTCAGAACGCTGGCCGGATCTTTGCATTGACAAACTCAGAGGCCAAAAATTCTCCAGAGATGGTCCAAGGTATCATCTATCTCAATGGAAATCGATTGCAAGCATTGTATGACTCGGGTGCTAGTCACTCGTTTATTTCCTATGATTGTGCGAATCGCTTAGGGTTGCATGCCTTTAGATTACCATTTGATCTTGTAGTATCTACACCGTTGGGTGTAAAATCTTTAGCTTCTGATGCATGTATGAATTGTACTGCTAACGTGGATGGACGAGTTTCTAAAGTGGATCTTATCCGTCTACCTCTTCACGGCATCGACGTCATACTTGGTCTAAATTGGCTGACGGCCAACGGCGCGAAAATCGACTGTGGCAAGAAGGAGATATCATTTGCTGGAGAAAAGGTTGAAGTGAGCCTGAACTTTCTCTCCGCTACAGAAGCTGATCGATGTGTGAAGCAAGGATGTCATGCTTTCATGGTGTTCTTTTCAGTCAAAGCAGAAGCTGACCTTTCACTCCAGGATATCCCTGTGGTGAATGATTTTCCTGACATATTCCCGGAGGATCTCACTGAGTTACCTCCTATCCGAGAAGTGGAGTTCAACATTGATCTGATGCCTGGTACCGGATCAATATCAAAGGCGCCGTATCGAATGGCTCCGAATGAGATGTAGGAGTTGAAGAAGCGGCTAGAAGAGCTTTTAAAGAAGGGGTTCATTCGACCCAGTGTATCACCGTGGGGAGCCCCAGTGTTATTTGTAAAGAAGAAAGATGGAAGCTTCCGACTCTGCATTGACGGTGAGTTGAACAAAGTGACTGTCAAAAACAAGTACCCACTTCCCCGGATTGATGATCTTTTGGATCAGTTATCTGGTTCCACTGTTTTCTCTAAGATTGACTTGCGTTCGGGATACCATCAGTTGCGAGTTAAAGATGGTGATGTTCCCAAGACAGCTTTCAGAACCAGATATGGGCATTATGAATTCCTTGTGATGCCTTTCGGATTGACAAATGCACCTGCGGTATTCATGGATTACATGAATCGTATTTTCCGACAACACCTAGACCAATTTGTGGTGGTGTTCGTTGACGACATTTTGATCTACTCTAAGAGCAAAGAAGAGCACGAAGAACATCTGAGAAAGGTGTTAAGCATACTCAGGGAGAAGCGACTCTACGCTAAGCTGAGCAAATGTGAATTTTGGCTGCCTAAGTTAAATTTGGGCCATGTTATATCTAGCGGCGGAGTTGCGGTTGATCCGAGCAAGGTGGAAGCGTTCGGGTGAAACGGCCAGAGACTGTGACGGAGATCCGAAGTTTTCTTGGTCTGGCGGGATACTACCGCAGATTCATACGGGATTTCTCGCGTCTTGCCCTACCATTGACAAAGCTTACGAGGAAGAATCAACCCTTTGTATGGGGTGATGATTGCGAGGAGAGTTTTCAGAGTCTGAGGGAGAGGTTGACTACAGAGGCACTATCTGTACGGTGTAACCGTAGAATTGTCTTGCGACCACAAAAGCTTGAAGTGCTGTTCGATCAACGAGAACTCAACATGAGACAGCGACGCTGGATGGAATTGATTAAAGATTACAACCTGGAGATCAAGTATCATCCGAGTAAAGCGAACGTTGTTGCTGATGCTCTTAGGAGAAAGACGGTGCAGGTGGCATACATGATGATACAAGAGCGGCTAACTTGGAAGATTTCGAGATCCGAATCTATCCAACCAAATCTGCATGGGTCCGCACGCACCGGTGATGCCTATCTTGCTACTCTTCTTACGAGACAAGGGGAGTATGATCTGAGAGATGAAGTTGAGAAAGCTCAGAAGCAAGATGATTGGGCAAAAGAGATACGTGAGAAGATCACTCGAGGTGAGACCCAAGACTATGACCTATCACTTAGTGGTTTGGTCAGGTATAAGCAGCGAGTCTACATACCGCCAGTTGATGAATTGAAGCGGACGATAATGGATGAGGCTCATAAGAGTAAGTATACTCTACATCCAGGCATGGTCAAGATGTACCAGAGTATGAAATCCAAACTTTGGTGGCCCGGAATGAAGAAAGACGTAGCAGAGTACGTGGCCAAATGCTTGACCTATCAGAAAGTGAAGATTGAACACCGTCGACCCTCTAGTCTTTTGCAAGGATTAGAGCTGCCGGAATGGAAATGGGAGAACAAAACCATGGATTTTGTGGTAGGTCTGCCCAAAATCAGAAATCATGATACAATTTGGGTAGTTGTTGACAGATTAACCAAGTCAGCACACTTTATTCCCATCAGTATCCACTATTCTCCAGAACGATTGGCGGAGATTTATATCAAGGAGATAGTAAGATTACATGGTGTCCCTAAGAGCATTGTCTCTGATCGGGATACGTGTTTCAAATCCCGTTTCTGGCAAGCGTTACATGAAGGTATGGGTACCAAGCTGAATTTCAGTTCGGCTTATCACCCACAAACCAACGGTCAATCTGAAAGAACTATACAGACGCTGGAGGATATCTTTGCGAGCATGTGCCCTTGATTTCAAAGGAAGTTGGGATCAACATCTTTCGCTAGCGAGTTTGCATTTAACAACTTGATTATCATGCTAGTATACAAATGGCCCCGTTCGAGGCATTGTATGGGCGAAGTGTCAATCACCATTGTCTTTGGACAGATTCATCCGAAAGGCGATTACTTGGGCCGATATGCTTGAGCGGACCTCGAGCAAATCGCGCTAATCAAGAAGAGACTCTAACAGCACATAGTAGACGAAAGAGCTATCTTGACAAAAGGAGGAGACCTCGACGTTCTATGTCGGCGACCATGTATTCCTAAAGTTATCTCCAGTTACTGGTGTCGGCAGAACGCTTAAGAGGAAGAAACTGAGTCCACGGTACGTGGGACCCTTTGAAATTTTGGCTAAGCGCGGAGAAGTAGCTTATCAGATAGCCCTACCCCGAATCTGAGTAATCTCCACGACGTTTTTCACGTGTCGCAATTAAAGAAGTACCAACCAGACTGTGATCATGTCATCAAGTACGAGGACGTTGAAGCACGGCATGATAATACCTTCATTGTCGAGCCGGAACAGATCGTCGATCACAAAGAGAAACGGCTCAGAAACAAGACAATACGGCGGTGAAGGTGGTGCGGAAGGGTTTGTCACTGAAGAAACGACTTGGGAAGCCGAGAAAGACATGAAAGAGAAGTACCCGAGTTCATGGCCCGAAGTTTAGTTAGGATAGATTAAATTTCGAGGCGAAATTTTGTTTAAGGGGGAGAAATGTAATACCGGATTTTATTATACGGAATATTATGAATAAAATGGATATTTCGATAAGTGAAATTAATGTCTCCGAGACTTGTGAAAATTTAGCCTATTATTCTAAGTTAAATTCTATAGGAAATCGGGAATTTAAGGGCCAAAGTGCCAAAATGACGAATCCCTAAGGGACATAAATAACTTAGAAAATTTATGAAAAATCCGAAAAGGCAGTAAAATGACCAAGTGAATTAGGAGAATATGTTATCTCTAATTATGGTAATTTAATAAATTATGAACTTGGAGAAATTGTATAAGAATATCCAAAAAGTAAGAAAAAGACCATAATACCCTCGCAAATTATAGAATAATGCAAGAAGCATGGAAATTCTAATATTAATGCAAGAGTATAAAAGAAATAAGGTGTTCTAAGTAGGAAAATTATCAACTTGTGATAATTAAGTAATTAAGTAATTTTGGGCTAATTACTTAACCATAAGCAAAGAAAATTCACAAGTAATTATGTAAAACCCTAAAATTAGTGGTTTTTGTTTTAAAATTAGTAAAAACATGTTTACTAATTAATTGGAAATTTAGGAGAAAAATAGTTGAGTTTAGGTATTTTTAGGCCTAAATACAAGAATGGACCAATTAGGGATTTTTGTGGAAATTTTTGGAAAGAGTAAATAAATAAATAAATAATTAATTAATTAAATAAAAAAATAAATATTTATTAAAAATAAAAGAAGGGCCAGCCGAAATGTTCCCCAAGAAAGGAAAAAAATGAATGAAAAATAAATTCTTACAACTTGCAATTATTTTAATATTATAATTAATTAAAGTGAAATATTATGAATAGTAATTTAGAAATTAGGAAACGGATCCTATCTAGAGATCTAGGAATGAGATTTCCAAAGTCAGGGTAAAATATTGATCAGTGGAATTTTATCTTCCGTTAGACTCTTCCGGAAGTTAATTCTGAGGCCGGTTGTGCATTTTCCTAATAAAACAAAATAGGGAAAAATGTAGATAGGCACATTTTTGGATATGAAGAAAATAAATTCTAACTCAACATCTAGGAATGAGTTTGAATTTATCTGGACATATTTGGAATCAGTGAATTTTTCTGAAGAAGTTGATGATTCCAGAAATGCGTTACGAAACCGGACGCGTTCGGACACGTTTTTGAGAAAACTTCAACTGAATTGTTGGAACCACAGTAAGAGACCGAAATCTAAGTTAAATTAGATATTATTGATGAGGAAGAGAGATCTTGAGTTATGAATTCGAAGTTTGAGATTTCTCAGAAATCACGCGAATCGGAGTACCGATCGGGAAATTCTATTAGACCGGGTATAAAGTGGCATGTGTCATCAATTTTTGGACCAATTGGAGGCTGCCACATCAGCCTTGAATTTCGACCAGCATGCTTCCATGGACAAGGATTAAACACCATTTTTGTGTTGATTTTCCATGGTTATGATCAATTTGGAAAATGACATTTAGGTCCTTAGGTTTTTCTATAAATAGGTAGCCATGGTCTTCATATTTCTTCACACCATTTTCACTTCTTCCTTGGCCGAAATCTAGAGGAGAAAGTAGAGAGAAGCTCTGGGAAAAGTTCTGCAGAAGTCTTCAACGGGTAAGTCCTTCGGTCTTTAGCTTTTTAGTTCGGTAGTTAGTAGAATTGTTAGATAGATTTAGTAAGTAGGGAGTGAGATTCCTACTATTGTTTTAGGCCTCATTGCATTGAAAGATTCCTAAAGAGGTAAAACTTGGTAGGGATTGAGTCCCCGAAAATTGGTAGTTAAAGTAGCGTAGTGCTGGCGAAATTCCACCAATTAGGGGTAGAAGGGCAAAATGGTAATTTTTACCTAAAATTCCAGATTTAGTATCAAATCACTAATAAAAGTGATATTACTCTTATAGGACGTCAGAAATCCTAAATTGCTGTCGTTACGCTGTCCAACGTGCATTGTCGGACAAGCCGCATTTTTTCGTCGAAAGTACAGTTTCCGCCAGAAACATCTACGTACATCAACGAAGGTACGGACGCGTACTGTAACACTAATCTTGTGCTGCTTAAATGCTTATATGTCTAAGATATGTTCGTAGACCGTTATACAGACAGTTTTATACGGGTTATGTCTTGTAATACCGTTATGTTTTCCTAGCGCTGAGGACACGAGTGAGTATCGTGGCACTGGTGAATAGTGCAGGCTGTTGTTGTTATTGTTTACCTTATAGGACTTTACATATTGCTTTGTGCTTATGTTTTGTCGGCATAATGATCATGCATCTGTTGTATGCTTATGATATACTGTTGTATTAGCTCTAGAATATTTATTGGCAATATACTGTGTTATTTGGGCTTGAGGTTAACCGTTACCTGAGATTCAATGCGGTGAATTGAATCTCGGCTAGCTTTCAGATCCGGGTTTTCTGTTTCTTTCTGTTGTTTACTTTCCAAACCCTAGGATTACTGTAATCAATACAATGTTACACAATGGTTGATGTTTTGTTATGATCAGCTACTCTTTCGCTCCATTGCTCGACTCTGATTGAAAAAAAAAATTCCCGCGTTTCAAAATGGGATGTTACAAGAGTCAAAGTAACGAAGTGCTGGCGAAATTCCGTCGATTAGGGGGTCAGGGGTAAAATGGTCATTTATGACTAAAATGTCCGTCATAATGACTGATTACTAATAAATGTGATATTGTCCTTATAGGATATCCCTGATTACGTTTTGACCTACTGTCATACCGTATTCCGACAGAAGTACCGTTTACCGTCAACGAAGGTACGTTCGCGTACTGTAACACTAACTCTGATGTTTATTGTATGCATATGTGTATATTGTTTGTCATCCAATTGTACTATTTTTTGTCATCCGATTGTACTATTGTCTGTCATCCGATTGTTCTATTGTCTGTCATTCGACTGTATTACTGTCTGTCATGCCTTACATCCGACTGTATTTTTGTCCGTTGTGCCTTGACTTTACATCCGACCTGTATTGTTATTGCCGTGCATATCTGATCATGTAGATTTCTCATTGTGCCTTAACCTTACATCCGACTTGTATTATTATTGTCATACATATCTGATATGTATACCCTATGTCTGACCGTAGTCAATGTTGCCAAAAGTCTTTGAATGTCTTCGTACATATATGATGTATTTAAACATGAGGTTAACCGTTACAGAGATCCGAATGCATCGGATCTCAGCCCTTAATATAGCTTCGGGGTCGAGTGGACCGAGAATCGAGGAGAAAAATAAGCAGCATGCATAGAGACTCGGCTGCAGACCGTCTTTTGTTGCCACGGCGTAGGGATCGCTAGGGAGACACTTCTGATGTATATTACTTTTGAAACACTCTTGTACCACTGTTTAAACAACAAGACATGCTACTATGGGTATTTTAATATATATATCAATTACTCAATCGCTCCGATGCTCTACTCTGATGATTTGAAATGATGTTTGATGAAAAAAAAAATTATACTACTTGTGAAAACGGGATGTTACATGAAATTTTCACACCAAATTGCCTTGAGCAATTCGAAACTAGAGAGAAGTTAGTGAGAAGGAGGAGCTCTGGAGAAGGAGTAGCAAGGTTCTGGGTAAGTTCTTCGGTCCTTAGCTTTTAAGATCTAGTCTTTTGTTCGGTAGTTTTAGTAAAAATGTTAGTTAGATCTAGGAAGTAGGAAATGAAATTCCTATTCTTGTTTTTAAGCCTCATTGCATTGAAAGATGCCTGACGAGGTAAAAACATGGTAGGGATTGAGTTTTGAAAGTTGGGAGTCAGAGTAGCGAAGCTCTGGCGAAATTTTATCGGGTAGCGATTTTCTAAGGTCGGGGGTAAAATGGTCATTTGCGACTAGAATATCTGTTAGGATATTGTTTATTGATTAAATACGATATTATCCTTATAGGATATCTGTGATTGCGATCCGACCGACAGAGCGTCTTGTATTCATCGACGAAGGTACGTTCGCGACGTCTTGTAACACTTGATTCTAATGCTTATAGTATGCTTATATATGTTGTGGATACTTTCATAAAGCCATGAACGGGACTCGTCACGGACATGCACTGTGACTAAGGTATGGGACTTAGATCACAATTTACAGCTTTACGGGTTATAGTCATAATAATGCCGTTATGTTTTCCTAGCGCTGAGGAAACGACCGTACATCGTGGCACGGGTGAATAGTGCATACCGGAATTAAATTTACATGTTATTGTAGTTGTTAATAAATGATCATACGACGTACTGGCTTGATCATTGCTGTAATATTAGAAATATCTGTTATACATATTGTAATACCCTAAAAATCCCACTTATGATAAGTATCATAATTTGGTGAATAATACCTATTGGGAATAGGTGAATATGTGATGTCAAAACATTGTAGAATACATATTCTATTTCCTAGGGAAATTTCTAATGAAATTAGAGGGAATAAAGTGTCAAAATCCCTAAAATGCATTTATGGGTCATAAAATACCCTGAGAAAATTATGATAAAATCCTTAGAGACAATTAAATATTTATTAAAAATAGGAAAGTATGTTGTCTCTAATTTAGATAATTTTTGGGATTATTTCCCTTGGAAAATAATGAGGCAAAATTAAATATAATTTTGGGGAGCATAAGTTGCTCCATTATTTTTAATATTTTACATGGAGCATAAAATACCAATGTCAGTGCAATAGTTGTGAGAAAATGATTAATCCTAAATAAGAAAATTATCAACAATTAGTAAGGTATTAAATAAATAATTTATGGCTAATTATTTAAGCATGATTAAGGGAATATCCAAGAATAATTATGTAAAACCCCTTAATTAAATGTTTATGGCTAAAATTAGCATGAAAGATACTTGCTAATTAATTGGAAAAGATTAAGAAAAATGTATGAGATTAAGTACATGAAAACCCTAAATCCTAAAAGATTGCTAATCATAGGATTAAGGCCCTAATTAAGCTTTCTAGTTAAAATAGACAAATTAAACAATGGTCAATGGTTAGGATTTAATCTAATAAAGCAAGATCAAGGGTCTACAATTATTCTTGGAATTTTTAAAGTCTAAATCCATGTTAATTGAAATGGACCAATGGGAGAATTTTGTAAATTAATATAAGATAATTAAAATATAATATTAAAGTAATTAAAAAATACACACAAATAGAGAATAATGAGCTACCCGAAATTTGAGACCAAGTGGGAGAAAATTTGGAAAAAATATCATGATATTTTGTATTATAATAATAATATAAAATGTGATATTTTGTATTATAATAATAATATATAAAATGTGATATTTTGTAAAAAGCAAATAGGATAAATGAGAACCGATAGAAATTAAATCCTATCTTGAAAACCATGAACTAGGTTTCTAAGATCAGGACATATTATAAACAAGTGTATTCTTATCTCGGAGTGGGTTATCTCCGAAGTCATTTCCGTAACCGGCGGAATGATTAAGAGATAAGACGAAAAAGATATTTTGTGAAAAAGAGCAGATAGTATAAATGAGAACCAATGGAAAATAAATCATATCTTGAAATCCTTGAACTAAGTAGTAAACATCTGGACATATTATGAATCAGTGGATTTTTGTCCCGAAGATTGTCTCGAAGTAATTTCCGTAATCGACGGTGGTTATCCGAAAATGTTCAACAGGATAGGAAATACCCTTAATGGGATCAAAAATTTAGTTAACCCAGATACTTTTAAAGAGGAAGTTTAAATCTTCAGGGAGTTGCTAAGGAATTTTTAAGATTCTTCAAGATTACGCGATTAGAATACCGATCAGGGAACTTTATCGGATGAACCTCCATAAAGCACATGGATGACATCATCAAAGCACATGGGTGACATCATGGGGATGATGTCATATGGAGGAAAGAAAAAGTGATGGATGGATGAGATCAAAACTTCTTCACTAAGTTAGATCCGAGGGTCGAGAATCGAGCAGAAGAAGTTCAAAGGAACTACCAAAATGCCATAGACTTTTCCTATAAATAGGCCATTCATTTCATTGCAAAACTCACCAATTCACTTAAGCATTTTGAAATCTAGTGAGAGGTTAGAGAGAAGGAGGATCCCGGAGGAAGAAGCAGTTCTTGAAGTTCTAGGATAGATGTTGTTTTGATCTTTAATCTTCCAGTATATTGTAGATATCATGTTTTAAGGTTAAATATGATATTTATTTCAAAAATTATGTTGGAGTTAGAGATATGGCAAAATTTTGGAAGATTAGAGTCAAAGTAACGAAGTTCTGGCGAAATTCTGCCGATTAGTGGGGTCAGAGGTAAAATGGTAATTTGGGACTGGAATGTCCGTTATAATGACTGATCATTAATAGAAACGTTGTTGTCCTTATAGGATACCTGTGATTACATACTGACCAACATACATACCGAATATCGTCAACGAAGGTACGTTCGCGTACTAGTAACCCTAACTCTGATATTTATGGTATGCGTGTATGTGCTATGTGTATTGTATGTTTATGTACTGTTGTTATGGTTGTTGGGTATTGGGATACGCTTGTTAGTGGCCTAGGTGCCGCCAGGGTACGTTTCAGAAGGCCTAGGTGCTGCCGGGATAAGCTTCAGGGGGGCCTAGGTGCTGCTAGGGTACGCTTCAGAGGGCCTATGTGCCGCCGGGATACGCTGTTTGGGAGATGCTTGTATTATGTGCTCTTATACTGTTGATGTTGGTTGTCTGTAGTCCATATGATGTATATGTAAATATGAGGTTAACCGTTACCTGGGATCCGTATGCATTGGACCTCAGCACTTAATTTAGCTTCAGGGTCGGGAGGACCGAGGACCAAGGACCGAGGAGAAAAGTAAGCAGCACGCTTAGAGAACCGGCAGAAGATTTCTTTTTGCGGCTGAAGACTTTATGTTGTTGTATATTACTTTTGAACCAATCGTATAATGTACCGCTGTTATAACCAGCCAGACACACTACTGTTGGCATTTTGAATATATATATCAGTTACTTTTATGCTACGTTGCTCTACTCTGATGGGAAAAAAAAAATTATACTGCTTTTGGAAACGGGATGTTACACATATATTGTTTATATAAGCATGAGGTTAACCGTTACCTGAGGACCGATGGGCATTGGACCTCAACTCTTACTATAGCTTCAGGGTACGGAGACCCGAGGACATGAGATAAAAGTAAGCAGAGTAAGCAGCACGCGTGAAGACCGCGAGAAGACCCGACCGAGGATATTTAAGATTTGAACAGATAAATGTATCGTTCTTTATGAACAGACAGCTACGCCACAGATAATGTTGTCAGTTACTCAATAATTTATTTGCTCCGATGCTCTACTCTGATAAAGAAAGAAAAAAAAAATTTATCTTTTGAAAATGGGATGTTACAGTGTAATACCCGGATAAATAAAATGGCCATTTCTGATAGGTGAATATGTGGTCTCAATTTCTGTGTTATAAATATCGTATTTATGAAGGAAAAATCTCTTGGAAATTAGGGAAAAAGAATAAGGAGTCAAAATGACTAAAATGCCCTTGTGGAACATATAATGACCTACGGAAATTATGAAAAATCCTAGGAGGCAGTAAAATAATTATTAAAATTAAGAGAGTATATTGTCTCTAATTTTGGTAATTTAATCAAATATAACCTTGGAAAAATAAAGGGGGAAAAATCAAAAAGTATTATAATGACCTAAATGCCCCCGTGAATTTTAATATAATGCATGAGACATAAAATATTAATGTTAGTGCAAAAGTTGTGAGGTAATGAGTTATTCTAATTAAGAAAATTATCAACAATGAGTGGGTAATTAATTAAATAATTATTGGCTAATTATTTGAGTTTAAACAAAGGAAAAATCCAAGGAAAATTATGTAAAACCCTATAATTAGTGGTTTATGGCTAAAATTAGCATAAAATATATTTGCTAATTAACTGGAAAATATGAAGAAAAATATGTGAGATTAAGTAATTTTAAGCCTAAAAACATATATGGACCAATAGGAAAATTTTGTAAAAATTTATGTAAAATAATTATTAAATAATTTTTTTATATAATATTAATTAATTAAATAATTAAAAAACGAAAATAAATTAATAAAAAGACCAGCTTTTTGACCGACACTTTTGAAGGAATAAGAGGTTAGAATTGATTGGTTAAAGAACATGTAACTTATGGTTAAATAATAATTAAGTTGTAAAAGCAAATAGGATAAGTGACCACCGATAGAAATTAAATCTTATCTAGAAAACCATGAACAAGGTTTCTAAAACCAGAGTATATTAGAAACAAGTGAATTTTTATCTCGGAGTAGGCTGTCTCCGAAGTCATTTCCGTAACCGAAAAGGGTTATACTGGACTGACTATGAATCTATCTGATGTTCAAAAAGCAAATCAGATAAATGAAAATCTATAGAAACCAAGCCATAACTTGAAATCCAAGAATGAGTTGGTAAACATCTGGGCATTTTATGAATCAGTGGATTTTTGTCCCGAAGATGTTGTTACCCGAAGTGATTTCCGCAACCGAAGGCGGATATCCAAAAATCTTCAATAAATAGGAGAGGCCTGGATGGGATCAAAAATTTAGTTGATCCAAGTATTTTGAAAGAGGAAGAAGAAATCTTCAGGGCTATCTTCCCAAAATTTTGAGATTTTCCAAGATTACGCGATTAGGACACCGATCGGGAAATTTTATCGGGCCGAAGGCGAAAAGCAACTATGTGACATCATCAAGGATGATGTCATCTTGTGCCACCTAAGGGGGGGAGGACGGCCAAGAGCATCCAAGGGTCCAAGATGTGCCATTTTGCAAAAGTGCGATCCTACGATCCAGAATCCGTCTGACAAAGTGTGAATAGTAACCGGTTTTTTCCTATAAATACCCAACACTACAAAAAAGTGCCACTTTGTGGCGGTTAATTTGTAGCGGTTAAAATAAACCGCTACAAATATGCGAATTTGTAGCGGTTTATACCGAAACCGCTACAAATTTGTAGCGGTATGACTCGCGCCAAGTGGCGCGCTGGTTCAGTAACGACATTTGTAGCGGTTATCATAAACTAACCGCTACAAAATATGGCGCGAGTTGGCGCCAAATTTGTAGCGGTTATTTTGTAACGGTTTATTTATAAAAACCGTCACAAATATGGCGCCAGTTTGGCGCCTTATGGCACGCCATTAGTGGCGGTTTTGAAACCGTTACAAAATGCAAAAAAAAACCGCTACAAATGTGAACCGCTACAAAAACTGTTACATCAACCGCTACAAAGTGTGTAATATTGAAATTTGAATATTTCGAATCCCGCCAAGTTTATTTTTTAAAAAAAACTATGTTCATATTTGTAGCGGTTGTTAGTATAACCGTTACAAAATGTGATATTTTGATTTTTTTTTTTTTAAATACCAATGAATTTTTGTAGAGGTTTTGAAACCGATACAAAACGCAAAAAAAAACCGCTACAAATGTGAACCGCTACAAAAACTGTTACATCAACCGCTACAAAGTGTGTAACATTGAAATTTGAATATTTCGAATCCCGCCAACGTTCATTCATTTGTAACGGTTGTTAGTGTAACCGCTACAAAATTTGAAAATTATATATATTTTTTAAAATACTAATGAATTTTTGTAGCGGTTTTTAACCGCTACAAAACATTAAACCGCTACAGAATCCGTCACATCAACTGCTACAAATGTTACGTATATCCCTATAAATATCCCCACCACACCTCATCTCACACACTCATTCATTTCTTCCCACTCACTTCTCTCTCGTTTTCTCTCATTTCTTCCCACTCCTTCTAAAATCTTTGATTTCAATGTTTTATTTTTACTTCTTATAATACGATACTATTTTTTTTTCCTTATCCAGAACTTTAAGTATATTTCCTCAATATTCCTTCTATCATCATCAACTTTCTTTATATAATCAAATATCATCTAATGCACAACATAATTTTTTTTTTTTGCTCAGAGGTGGACAACACAATAAATCCTTATTATCTACATATTCTCAATATTATACATACATAATATTTATACTTATCTAACTTAAGTTAATCAGTTTTTTAAATATTAACTATTATCATTTAATTTGTCACTTAAATAATACAAATATTCAATATAATATTGTAACAATGGACACAAATTACGATTTTTTTTCAATTTTTCAATATTTTGTAGCGGTTGTAAAACCGCTACAACAACCGCTACAAATTTTAATTTAAATTCGGATTAAATATTTGTAGCGGTTTTACAACCGTTACAAAATTTGGGCGCCATTTTTTTTTCAATATTTTGTAGCGGTTTATCATAACCGCAACAGATATAGTAGCGGTTTATATGTATGTAGTATCGGTTTTTTCAACCGCTACAAATCAGCTTGCCACAGTGGATTTTGTCACGGTTTGTCTAACCGCTACAAATGTCATTAGTTGCGCCTAAAACCGTTACAAATAGGTCATTTTAACCGCTACTAATTGTCATTTTTTTTGTAGTGCAAGACCTCTCCTCACATTCTTCACACCATTCCACTCTTGTCTAGTTCGAAATTCTTGGAGGAAGGAAGGAGAAGAAGTCCGGGGAAATTTGCAGCGAAGCTCTGAGTAAGTTTTCCGGTCTTTAGTCTTTAGTTCTTTCGGTAGTTTTAGTAGGAATGTTAGATAGATCTTTAGTTTTTCAAGTATGATTTAGATATCATGTTTTAGGGGTAGATATTATATTTATTTCAAAAAAATATTGGAGAAAGAGATATGTCAAAATTTTGGAGAAATAAAGTCAAAGTAGCGAAGCTCTGGCGAAATTACGGCGATTAGGGGAATAGGGGCAAAATGGTAATTTGAACCTAAAATGCCTGTTATGATATCAAATACTGATAAACGTGATATTGTTTCTATAGGAAATCTTTGATCACGAACCGCCGTCGTACCGTTGTCGTTCCGCTGTCTGACGTGCCGCTGTCATGACGTACCGCTGTTTTCCATCAAAAGTGCAGTTTTCCGTCAAACGTACCAGAAGTACCGTATATTGTCAACGGAGGTACGGACGCGTACTGTAACACTAATCCTGTGCTTCTTAAATACATATATGTGATAGATACGTTCATAGACCGAATATACAGACAGTTTTACACGGGTTATAGTCATAATAATGCCGTTATGTTTTCCTAGTGCTGAGGACACGAGTGGTTATCGTGGCACTGGTTATGTGCAGGCTGTCGTTGTTGTTATGTTATGAGGCTTTACATACTGCTCTGCGCTTATGTTCTGTCGTCATATTGATCATGCATCTGTTGTATGCTTATGTACTGATATACTGTTGTATTGTCTTGAATATCTGTTGTCTGTATATTGTATTGTTTGAGCATAAGGTTAACCGTTACCTGAGATCCAATGTGGTAAATTGGATCTCAGCTGTAGCTTCAGGGTCCGGAGGACCGAGAGTTGGAGACCGGGGGAAGCAGCACGATTAGACCGTTGGCCAGAGAATTTATATTCCGTTTTTTTTTTTTTTGAAACAGTAGGATGACTGTATTATCAATACTATGTTACACTATGGTTTAACTTTGAATATGTATCAGTTACTCTTTCGCTCCATTCCTCTACTCTGATTGAAAAAAAAAAATCCACTTTTAAAATGGGATGTTACATACAGTATTCATGCTATCAATCGATTATTGAGAATATAATGAGGATGACTGATCAAATCATTCCAAGTCATGCCGGTCATATTGGACAAACGTGAACAGTATCTTATTATCTGTTTTTGAGCAGCAAAGTAAAGGATTTTTTTGGTCTGCAGTATCAACTTTTTGGTATGATTGGCTAGTATAAATTCGCGTTGATGTACATATGTGATACTTAGAATTAGATATTCCTTTATAGAATTAGAAAAATGAACATCATGAAGGGTTATCCTTATTAAAAGAGATTGTGGGGAACGTAAATATAATAAGAAATATAAAAAAAAAAAAAAAAATCATCCATCAAAGAATTGCAGTTTAATATTTAAAGTTTGTAACATCTTCTTTATCGGGAAAAGAAAAGTTTGTTACATTATATTAGCATATTAAATTAAATAATAATTAAAGTTATATATAGATATAGATTCAAGATTTTTGTTGATCTCCTTACTCATAAGATCTTCAAAAAAGGTTATATCAAAATTATTTATAAATAGAGATTGTGAAAGTATAAAGTTAGAAAAGAGGAAAAATACATAAGAATAGCTTTAAAATATGGGAGGCAATGGAAGTTATTAGAGTGTAATAATTAAATTTTATTTTGGTCTCTTATTTCCATCGCTTTAATTTCACGCACGTTCTATATATATATATATATATATATATATATATATATATATATGGCCAGATCCATTCCATAAATCAAGAAGCAATCCAAGAAATTGAGGGAGAGAAACATACACTGAACCTACAAGCAGTTCCACAAGTTCGACAGAAGCACACTTATTATTAGAGGTGAAAACTCTTTGTACTCCATATATGTTATGGCAATTTTAAGTGAATGTATAGATTATTATGAATCACATACTTCTTTCGATCAGAATGCATCTCATATTGATAAATCAATGAATGAGACCTTTTATATTGTTATTAGAATTTCAACCAAAAGAGCCACTTGTAATTATAGGAGGGATTAATGTGGCCCAATGGAAATAAACTTTTGAGTAACATAAAAAAAAACAGGAAAAAAGAATTGAAGTTTTGATTCATACTTTTATATATATATAAATAGACCCAATACATAAACTAATATCAACAAGGTGTGATGAGTTCATGGAAAAACCTTTATCACCCCATCAAAAACACTTCACTAGCTTGTCTGCAATCCCTTCACATAAACTTAATGGTTAGATTTGTTTTTTTTTTATTTAAAAATCATTAGTTAAAAATTTTAAATATATATCATTAAAATTGTTTTCTTCCAATAAATTAAATTAAATCAGACACTCCAATTCCACATATAATGAGAAATTCTTGTGTGAACATGCTTTGCCACATCATTTGTGGTCCGACCAGTTAAAATACAACAACTTAACTAACATTAATTCTAATTGGCTCCTCATATATTTCATAATTTTTTTCCTTAAAAAATGAATCCCTTAGTTAAGATTTCACAAGTAATGAAAAAGTTAATTTTGTGAAATCTTTTAATTTTATTAATATGTCAGCTAATATTTAGAAGGTGACAAATTAGTGGTTATATTTTACTTCTTCCAGTCCTAAGTGACAAAAACTAGATTCATACAAGAATTTCTATACATATCATGGGACAGTTTCTTAATAATGTTCATCTCATATTAATTCATTTTGTATATTGACGTTTGAAACTTTTATTTCCAGAATTAAAAATATTTTAAAAAAATATTATATCATATAAAATTAAATTTTTAATAAATTATTAAATAATTTTACATCCTTTTACTCATCCTCTACATTATAGTAATACTTATTATTAAAAAAAGTATAAGTATTATTGTAAAATATCTTTTCTTTTATAAGCATACCAGACCCTTTTTATTATCTTTCATGTCATGCCCATCCTTCAATTTTTTTGTAATAAGAGTTTCTACTAATTAATACTCAATACTCACATTTTTGTAACGTACAGATGAAATATTACGTTGTCTGTAGACTGTAGTTTAAAAAAAATGGTGGAATGGATAAACTACAAGAGAAAATAAAAGAACTTCAAGCACATCAATAAAAATATTATGAACAGCCATAAGAGACCAGGTAATTCAGGAACACTTTTCCTCCTCGGAAAACAAATTTTTGGTATGATATGTTTTAAAAATCAATTTCCGTTTTTTAAAAAATATGTTTGGATATTTATTAATTAGGCAAGGAAAAAATTAGGAAAAATCCTATTTAAATACCATCTAAATTTTCAAAACCTCAAAAAGTCTGTTAAAAAATTAAAAGGACACAGAAGTGGTTGGGAGGAATCTGCAATTTTGAAATTTAAGTTTTTTTACTAAAAGGCTCCTCACATAATAATATAAAATCACACTCCTCTTTCTCTCTCCTCTTCCTCTCTTCTTTCTAGCTTGGGCTTGTGCTTTCCCTTCCTCTCACTTGCGCCGAAGCCCCTCCTTCCTTTCACCTGGGTCACTGAAGCTCCTCACTCCTCTCACTAATGCGTCCATCTAAGCCTTACTCTCTCCATTGAAGCTCCTCAAAGAACATAACCGAATCCTTAAACAAAGTTTTGAAGGTTCAAGGTCGGGAACCAGGTAGGCTTCTTCTTCTCTTTACCGTTATCTTCTTCTTCTCCATTCAACTTCATTATTTATCTTTACTTTCACCATCACAACGCCGAGAAACCAGTTTCCAGCAAAGTTCTGCAATTTCCGTTGAGCTTATGAGTTTTCCAGCAAGCTTATGAATTTTTCAATGAACTTTTCCAGTTTACTAAAAGAGTAATGGTTTTGACAAAATCTGTAATGGTTTTGACAAAAATTTATAAGTAATAATAATATATATAAAAGGATTGACAAAAAGTTTTGAGTTGTGACTAATTGAGTAATAAGATTGACTAAAATAGTAATGGTTTTGACAAAATCAGTAAACCAAACAATATGTGTAAAAGATTGACTAATGATATTCACTAAAATAGTAATGGGGTTAGCAAAATCCATAACGATTTTAACAAAATCTTAAAATTGGTAAGTACGGACAATATGTGTAAAATGATTGATGAAGAGTTTTAGGTTGTAACCAATTGAGTAATAGTTTTGAAAAATATCGTAGGTTTTGAATCCTGTCACCTTTTGGTCTGCAGTATCAACTTTTTGGTATGATTGGCTAGTATAAATTCGCGTTGATGTACATATGTAATACTTAGAATTAGATATTTCTTTATAGAATTAGAAAATGTTATCCTTATTAAAAGAGATTGTGGGGCACGTAAATATAATAAGAAACATATAAAAAAATCATCCATCAAAGAATTGCAGTTTAATATTTAAAGTTTGTAACATATTCTTTATCGGGAAAAGAAAAGTTTGTTACATAACATTATATTAGCATATTAAATTAAATAATAATTAAAGTTATATATATATATATTCAAGATTTTTGTTGATCTCCTTACTCCTGAGATCTTCAAAAAAGGTTATATCAAAATTATTTATAAATAGAGATTATGAAAGTATAAAGTTAGAAAAGAGGAAAAATACATAAGAATAGCTTTAAAATATAGGAAGCAACGGAAGTTATTAGAGTGTAATAATTAAATTTTATTTTGGTCTCTTATTTCCATCGCTTTAATTTCACGCACGTTCTATATATATATATAGCCAGATCCATTCCATAAATCAAGAAGCGATCCAAGAAATTGAGGGAGATAAACATACACTGAACCTACAAGCAGTTCCACAAGTTCGACAGAATCACACTTATTATTAGAGGTGAAAACTCTTTATGGTTCAAACCTAGGTTACATCCTCAACCAAATAAAAAATAAGAGAACTATTTCAGAGAAGACAATGAATCCATTTGAGATGCCATCTGGGAGGAGATTCTGTCCAGAAGACTCCGAACTCATAAAAGACTATCTTTACAATAAAATCATGGCACAAAAATTACCTTTCGAAGGTATAATCGTAGAATACGACCTTTATGGTGAAAAGAATCCTTGGGAAATCTGGGAACATTTTAGTGAACATGTGGTTAAAACAGTTCACAGTGAAGATCTCTACGTCTTCACAAAAGTAAAGAGGAAGAACCCTCAATCTAGAAATGCAGAAAGGAAGGTGGGATTAGGTTCTTGGGAAGGAGAAGCTCATGCGAAAAATATCACAGTCAACGTAACCAATTCTAATCATAAAATTGTGATTGGATTCATGAAGAGCTTTAGGTTTGAGAAAAGTAGAACTCATCAAGATGGAAAATGGATCATGCATGAGTATTCTCTTCATCCATCGCTATTTCCTTCTAATTATTATTACCTACAAGTTAGTACCTTTTTCTTAATATTTTTAGTTTCATTTATTTATTTTAAAAGGAATGGTTATCAATAACTCGCAAATCAGGAGTGGCTTAACATTTTTTTCCTGTAATTTACAGATGAAAGATTATGTTCTCTGTAGGATAAGAAAAAATGACATACCCGTTAAACTACGAGAGAAAAGAAAAGAGCCAGAAAAAAGTCAACAACAAAATTATGGAGAGCAAAAAGATAATCAAAGAAACAAGAAGACAAGACTAGAGCCAAAAGAAAAGATTCAAAAAAGAATTTGTAAAGAGAAAAAAGATAATGAAAGAAATCCACCGGCCAAGATCGAGCAAGAAGAGACCAACATGTCAATGGATGATTTCTGTTCTTGGTTAGAGACAAACCTAAGGTATAGTATAGTTAAATTACAGAGTTCGATTCAATTATGGAATTTTTTTTTCATGAAATCAATTATAGAAGTTTAAAAATACTCCTTTTACATATATAATTTGATACATATTTGTAAATATATTAAAGAAATTATTCTTGTGGTGTAGTTCCGATGACGATCAAGGAGAGAAGAATGATAAAGAACACCACCAAAAAGAAACCACGTCATCCTGGAACACTTTTACCCCTCAGGCCAACAATTTTTTGAGGTATGATATGTTCCTAAAATCAATTTCCTTTTAAAAAAAAAAAATATGTTTGGATATTTATTATTTAAGCTAGGGAAAAATAATTATGCGAATCTTTTCTTCTGCATATAATTATATTCTGGTTCATGTTATAAATAAAATTATTACACATACAAAACCACTATTATGAACCAGTAAATTAAGTTTTTGATTAAATTGAAATGTTGAAGATACTGATATAGTTAAATGTAAAGTAACAATAGAAAATTTTAATTAAATACTCCCTCTGGTCCTAATTATAGGAACACTTTTGTCTATAAAAGTGTTCGGACCGGAGGTAGTAATTTTTATGGTCTATTTATTGTTATTTGAATAATTATGTATTTGTTTACGGTGCTGCAGTCCAGAGGAAGGAGGGTACCAAAAAGTGTTGATGCTCAGTGCAAGACGTAAACTAGGACGTGTTTGGCATATATAAATTCATATGTTATGGCAATTTTAAGTGAATGTATAGATTATTATGAATCACATACTTCTTGGATACACTATACTATCAGAGTCAACTCTATTTAATCCCTTATACTATTAAATACATAAATAGGGGGCGCGGGGCGGATAGCGGGAATCGAACCCGCGTCTTCTCTTTGGCAAAGAGAAATTTTCCCATTCGACTATATCCGCATTTTTATCGTCCTTGATACGTAATATATAGATTCTATTTGTGCAGAGCTAGGTCTGATACTTTGTTAGGGGTAATTCTAAATTAAAAAAAATAGGAATTCTAGATTCTATATCTATCTATAAAAATATTCTATACATGTGTATAATGTGTATACATATAATGAGAAATTCTAGTGTGAACATGGTCCGACCAGTTAAAATACAACAACTTAACTAACATTAATTCTAATTGGCTCCTCATATATTTCATAATTTTTTTCCTTAAAAAATGAATCCCTTAGTTAAGATTTCACATGTAATGAAAAAGTGAATTTTGTGAAATCTTTTAATTTTATTAATATATAAGCTAATATTTAGGAGGTGACAAATTAGTGGTTATATTATACTTCTTCCGGTCCTAATTATAGAAAATATTTTTGCAGTGCAAATTGCACTACAAAAGTATTCCTATAATTAGGACCGGAGATAGTAATTGATTAGACCACAAATGACTTGACAAAAACTAGATTCATACAAGAATTTCTATACATATCATAGGACAGTTTCTTAATAATGTTCATCTCATATTAATTCATTTTCTACATTGACGTTTGAAACTTTTATTTCCAGAATTAAAAATATTTTTAAAAATTATTATATCATTAAAATTAAATTTTTAATAGATTATTAAATAATTTTACATCCTTTTACTCATCCTCTACATTATAGTAATACTTATTATTTAAAAAAGTTTAAGTATTATTGTAAAATATCTTTTCTTTTATATGCATACCAGACCCTTTTTATTCTATTTCAAGTCATGCCCATCCTTCAATTTTTTTGTAATAAGAGTTTCTACTAATTAATACTCAATACTCACATTTTTGTAATGTACAGATGAAATATTACGTTGTCTGTAGTTAAAAAAAAATGGTGGAATGGATAAACTACAAGAGAAAATAAAAGAACTTCAAGCACATCAATAAAAATATTATGAACAGCCATAAGAGACCACGTAATTCAGGAACACTTTTCCTCCTCGGAAAACAAATTTTTGGTATGATATGTTTTAAAAATCAATTTCCGTTTTTTAAAAATATGTTTGGATATTTATTAATTAGGCAAGGAAAAATCCCATTTAAATACCATCTAAATTTTCAAAACCTCAAAAAGTCTGTTAAAAAATTTAAAGGACACAGAAGTGGTTGGAAGGAATCTGCAATTTTGAAATTTAAGTGTTTTTACTGAAAAGCCCCTCACATGATATAAAATCACACTCATCTTTCTCTCTCCTCTTCCTCTCTTCTTCTTTCTAGCTTGGGCTTGTAACATCCCAAATTCCATACTACAAATTGTGTCAGATGACACTTGGTTTTAAAAATTCGACAGAATTTGAGGTGCTACATCAGAGTACTGCGGAAACGGAGAGCAATGTACTAACAAATGGACAATGACGAGTAACTGGTATAAAAATACCCCGACATATGATGATGCCAGGCGTATGCTGGTATATTAAAAATTTCCTGAAGGAATATTCATGTAATACAATATACAGAGCTTTGTACAATTACATTTCTCAAAAAGTAACTATACAACCTAGACCAAGCCTTGACTAGACTTGGGGCAATGAACCTAACTCCGTTAACCGAACAGAATGGCCAGGTAAGTGTCTATCATGGGGGCCTCACCGAGTTCACGGCGACTGTTTGGCTGACCCACATAGACTAGCATTGCCTTCGGCACCAAACTATTCGAAATAACCTTATTAGATCCATGCCTGACAAATGGCTCTGATAACTTCTTCTGGCTCTTGTCTCGACCCTCGGTGCATTATTACGACTTTGCCCCTTGGCTCCTTTCTATGGCTCCGTCTACCGGTGCCTTCTCTGTTCCTGGTCCTTACCTGTACTATCATTTAAGGCTGAGGTCCAATGCCCATTGGACCTCAGGTAACAGTTAACCTCATGTTTATATACACAGTAAAAGGATTACAGATAATCACAACATCAACAGTATATGAGCACACAACAAATGTGTCGCACACAGCGTAGCAGATCTGTCGCACACAGCGTAGTAAATATATCGCACACAGCGGATGCATAGTTATCTTCTAATACACAGATGCATTCAATGTTCATACCAACCATACACATACCATACACATAACACATATATGCATACAACAAACATCAGAGTTAGGGTTACTAGTACGCGAACGTACCTTCCACCGTGAAATGGCCAAACGTTCGGCCCTTTGAACCCGACTCCGGACTTCCCGGATATCCTAAAGGGTAATACGTATCCATTAACTCATAAATAATATCCTAACGGATATTTTAGTCACAAATGACTATTTTACCCCTGATTTCGCTAATCGACGAAATTTCGCCAGAGCTTCGCTACTTTGACTCTAATCTTCAAAAATTTTGCCATATCTCTTTCTCCATTATATTTTCGAAATAAATACCATATTTAACCATAAAACATGATATCAACAATATATTGGAAGATTAAAGATCAAACTAACATTTCTACTATATATAACTACCAAATCGAAATACTAGAACTTAAGACTAGGGACCGAAGAAATTACCCAGAACCTTGCTACTCCTTCTTCAGAGCTCCTCCTTCTCTCTAACCTCTCTCTATTTTCTAAATATGCAAGAGGATTTGGTGTGAATTTTCAAAAGGAATGAGGTGCTATTTATAGAGAAAGTTCAAAGGTAACCAGGGTAACTTTGGCAACCATGGTTAAAGTTCATCCTTCTTCTAAACCATTGGATCAAAACTTAGTGAAGAAGTTTTGATCCATCCTCTCTCTCTCCTCAAAAATGACATCATCCCAATGATGTCACCTTATCTTGCTTTATGAATTTAACCGGTTATTTCCCCTGTTCAGTATTCTAATCGCATAATCTTAAATAATCTCAAATATTCCTTAGCATAACCTTGAAGGTCTAAGCTTTCTCTTGAGAAATATTTGGTTTAACAAAAATTATGGTCCCATTAAGGGTATTTCCTAGCCTGATAATCATTTTAAGATAAACCCCGTCGGTTACGGAAATGACTTCGGCTAACATCAACTTTAGGACAAAAATTCACTTGTTCCTAATATGTCCTGATGTTTAATACTTAGTTCATGGTTTTTGAGATATGATTTATTTTCTATGGTTCTCATTTATCTTTTTTTTTTTTTTACAAAATATCTTTCTACTTTACCTCTTTTTCTTTCAACTTGTTTTTGCATTCACACTTGACACATCTTTTTTTTCCTTCTTTTTCTTCTCAAAATTTCGGTTTTCCCATCCCCTTTTTCCCTATTCTTTTTGTTTTTCAATTAATTCATATTATCCTCTAATTATCTCATATTTATTAGCTAGAAATTCTCCCGTTGGTTCTTTACAATTAACATGGATTAAGACATTTTAAATTGCTAGAATTATTGTGAGCCTTTGATCTTACTTTATGAGATTCAATCTTAGCCTTTCATTGGTTAATAACCCTTAATTAGAGATTTCACATAATTACCTTTGAATATTACCCTTGTTCATGCTTAAACAATTAGCAACTAATTACTTATTTAATCACTTACTAATTGTTGACAATTTTCTTAATTAAGATTAATTATTTTCTCACAACTATTGCACTGATGACATTGATAATTTATACTCCATGTATTATATTAAAAATCATGGGGTAACTTATGGTCCCCCAAAATAATATTAAATTTTGCCTCATTATTTTCCAAGGAAAATAATCCAATAAATTATCTAAATTAGAGACAACATACTTTCCTATTTTTAATAAATATTTAATTGCCTCTTAGGATTTATCATAATATTTTCAGGGTATATTATGACCCACAAATTCACTTAGGGATTTTGGCACTTTATTTCTCCCAATGTCAAGAGAAATTACCCTAGGAAAAAAGTAATTATTCTACAAAATTTGAGACTACATATTCACCTATTTCCAGTAGGTATTATTTACTAAATTATGATACTTATCATAAGTGAGCTTTTCAGGGTATTACAGGGCTCACGCTTTCCCTTCCTCTCACTTGCGTCGAAGCCCCTCCTTCCTTTCACCTGGGTCACTGAAGCTCCTCACTCCTCTCACTAATGCGTCGATCTAAGCCTTACTCTCTCCATCGAAGCTCCTCAAAGAACATAATCGAATCCTTAAACAAAGTTTTGAGGGTTTGAGGTTGGGAACTAGGTAGGCTTCTTCTTCTCTTTCCCGTTATCTTCTTCTTCTTTATTCAACGTCGTTCTTTATCTTTACTTTCACCATCACAACGCCGAGAAACCAGTTTCCAACGAAGTTCTGCAATTTCCGACAAGCTTATGAGTTTTCCAGCAAGCTTATGAATTTTTAGTGAACTTTTCCAGTTTACTAATAGAGTAATGGTTTTTACAAAATGTATAATGGTTTGGACAAAAATCTATAAGTACTGATAATATATATAAAAGGATTGACAAAAAGTTTTGAGTTGTGACTAATTGAGTAATAAGATTGACTAAAATAGTAATGGTTTTGACAAAATCAGTAAACCAAACAATATGTGTAAAAGATTGATTAATGATATTCACTAAAATAGTAATGGGGTTAGCAAAATCCGTAAGGATTTTAACAAAATCTTAAAATCGGTAAGTGCGGACAATATGTGTAAAATGATTGATGAAGAGTTTTAGATTGTAACCAATTGAGTAATGGTTTTGAAAAATATCGTGGGGTTTTGAATCCTGTCACCTTTTTTATTTAAAAACTGAGGGCATAATGGTTAATTTATCAACATTTTAAATTTTTAAGTTGATCCCTTTTACCTTTATTTCTTTTCCAAATACTAATATATCTTTTGGGGTTTTAGAAATTCAGATAGTATTTAAATAATATTTTCACAAAACAATTAAGTATACAAATTATATTTTTTTCTTCTTCATATGATTTATTCAGGTTCATGTTAAAATAAAATTTTTATACACACATAAATCAAGTTTTAGATTTAATTGATATTTTGAAAATGCAAAAATAGTTAAATGTAAAGTAACGGTAAAACAAAAAAATTAAACAATTTTTGTTGTCTATTATATATTTTTCAAGGTATTTTAGAATCTTGAAAAAATATTGCAAGATATTGAATGGTACTAAAAACATACTTTAGGATACTAACCGATACTAAAAAAAAAATACTTCATGATTTTTAAAAATTATTTTAGGAACTTGAAAAATATTTCAAGGTATTGAGTATTGACTGATACTAAAAAAAATACTTCCGAAAATTGACAAATACTGAACAAATACTTCATGATTTTGAAAAATTAATTTAGAATACTGACGGGTTCTAAAAAATATTTTATGATGATGAATACTATTTTTTCTATTAAAGAAGAAGAAGAACAGAAGTGAGTAGTGTAACAACCCGACTTTTCTAAAGCAGTATAAATTTTTTTTTCTTCAACTATCATTTCAAAATGATCAGAGTGGTGCACCGGAGCTATTGAGTAACTGAAATATATATTTAAAATACCCATGGTAGCATGTTTTGCTGTTTAAACAGCGGTACAAGAGTGATTCAAAAAGTATAACAGAAAGAAGTCTTCAGTCGTGACTCCTAGGCGTGCTGCTTGTCCTTCTTCTCGATTCTCGGTCCACCCGACCCTGAAGCTAAGTTAAGAGCTGGAGTCCATGCATCGAACCCCAGGTAACGGTTAACCTCATGATTACATACATCATATATGTACAACAGACATTCTTAGACTTTTGGCAACATTTACTACGGTCGGACATAGGGTATACATATCAGATATGTATGGCAATAACAATACAGTCGGATGATAGACAATAGTACAATCGGAGTACAGACAATAGTACAGTCGGATGTACAGACAATAGTACAGTCGAATGTACAGACAATAGTACAATCAAAGTACAGACAATAGTACAATCGGAGTACAGACAATAGTACAATCGGAGTACAGGCATGACAGACAATTGGCATGACAGACAATATACACATATGCATACAATAAACATCAGAGTTAAGGTTACCAGTACGCGAACGTACCTTCATTGACGGATTACGGTATTTCTAGCACGTTTACTTAAAATCGTACTTTTACGGAAAATCGTGAAACAATGACACGTCGGGCAGCGTAACGGCAGCAGAATCAACGTTTCAGATATCCTATGAGAATAATGTCACTTCCATTAGTAATTTGACATTATAACTGGCATTTTAGGTAAAAATTACCATTTTGCCCCTATAACCCTACTTGGCGGAATTTCGCCAGCGCTTCCGCTACATAGGCTATTTTCTTCCCAAAATTTCGCCAGAACTTCGACGCATTTATGATTCTTGAAAATAAAGACTAAAATAGCCCTCCCATATGATACCCAAATCATAAAAAATAAAGACTATTCTAGCCTTACTAACTATTAAACTAAAAACTAAAGACTAAAGACCGAAAGACTTACCCGTTGAAGACTTCGGCGCGAACTTCCCCGTAGCTTCTCTCTCTTCTTTCTCTCTCAAGAATAGGTTTTGCACTTGAGAATGGGGTGAGAAAATGAAGAGGAACTCATGCCTTTATATAGGCAAAAGTGGGTCCTAAGGTGTAATTTTCCCTTCTCAAATTTTGGGTCCAAAGTTGTAATTTTCCCTTTTCATTTTAGAAAACTTCTTGAACAATTTTTTTCTCTCTCCTTTCCCTCTCTTGGTCGACATGCAGCAGCTGATGTGGCAGCAAGGGAGTGGTCCAAAATGGTGATCACCTTACTTTATGCCAGTGCAGGTGGATTTCCCGATCGGCACCCGATTCGCGTAATTTAAAAATCTCAAAATTATGGATTTACAACTTTGAAGACCTTCTCTTCCTCATCAATAATATCTATTTAAACTTGAATTTTGACTTTAGACAGGGTTCCAACTGTCCTATGAAGTTTCTCGAAAAACGTGTCCGATCGCGTCCTGGTTTGAACGCATTTCAAAATACCAACTTCTTCGAAAAATTCACCGATTCCAAATATGTCAAAATAAATTCAAACTCATGCCTAGATGTTGAGTTAGAATTTATTTTCCTTATATCCAAAAATATACCTATATGCATTTTTCCCTATTTTGTTTTATTAGGAAATGCACCAACGACTTTAATTTTCTCCTAAGAGTATAACGGAAGACAAAATTCCACCGATCATTATTTTTCCCTGACTTTGGAAATCCCATTCCTAGATCTCTAGATAGGATCCGTTTCCTATTTATTCCATTACTATTCACTACAATTAATTATATTATAAAATAATATAACTCTAATTAATTATATAATATAATAATAATACAAACTTACCAACTAAGTTATCCATTTTTTTCTTTTTTTTTCTGCCCATTTTTATTTTCGTTTTTTTATTTATTATATTTTTTTATTAATTTTTTTATTAATTATTTAATTAATTAAATAATTATTTTCACATAATTTTTACAAAATTTTCCTATTGGTCCATTCTTGCATTTAGGCTTAAAAATACCTAAACTCATCCTTTTTCCTTCAAATTTTCCAATTAATTAACCAATATATTTATGCTAATTTTTAGCCATTTATCACTAATTTTGGAGCTTTACATAATTATCTCCGAATTTTCTATACTTGTGCTTAAGTAATTTGCTAATAAATACTTAATCACTCAGTTATCACTGCTTAGTAATTTTCTTAATTAGAATACCGCATTACCCCTTAACCTTTGCTTTAACATGAGATTTTTCATGCATTCTGCATTATTCTGCATTTTTCCATAATCGCAAGGGTATTATGGTCATTTCCTTACTTTTTGAGTATTCTTCTACAATTTCTCCAAGTTTGTAACTTAATAAATTACCTAAATTAGGGTCAATATCCTTCCCTATTTTAAATAGATTTTTACTTGCTTCTTTTATAGCTTTCGCAGGGTATTTATAACCCACAATGTATTTAGGGACCTATTTGCAAATTCCCAAACGTTTTAGGGACCTAATTGCAAATTATCCAATTTCAAGAGAAATTACCTTAACAATAAGGTAAACTCAATACAAGGTGTTTGAAACCTCATATTCACCTTTTTCCTAAGTTATTTACTCCTCCTGTGGGTATTTTGGTCATTTTGGCACTTTGGCCCTTAAATTCCCTAATTCAAATTTCGGGTATTACATTTCTCCCCATTTAAATAAAATTTCGTCCTCGAAATTTGCACTCTACCCACTTAAACTCTGTCCTACTCGGACTTTGGACCATACGCGTCGAATGTTTGCTTCGTTTTCCTTTTGCTACTCTTGGTGCTTGAAAAATTCGGTTTGGTTTGACCGCAACGATCTTGTCATATCGTATTTCGATATATAGTGTCTCCCGAGGCGCCCATACACCGCGATCAACACTACAGATACCAAAATGTCTCCATGGCGCCCATACACCATGACAACACAAAATATCATACATGTCACCATGGTGCCCATACACCATGACAAAATAAGATACCTCCTACTTAATGACACGATCACGGTCGAATTGTAATAACGAAGAAACATGGAACACGTTACATAGATCTACTCAAGTTTCGGGGGTAAAGCTATCTGAAAGTTCGAATGGTCTTACGTTATGAAGACTACGAGTTCTCCTTTGAAGTACTCTACTGACACCGGCCACCAAGGATATTCGTAAAAACATATGATTATCGTCTCCAAACCACGGAGCCAGGTTTCGATCCTTTCCTTCGTTACTGGCGCAGCGGAAGCGTGGTGGGCCCATAACCCACAGGTCCCAGGATCCAAAAAAATGTCTCCCTGGCGAATCCACGCCGTGACAACAAATCGTACCTCAGCCGCTAGTTTTACGCCCCGCCTCTCGGCCAAAGGCAACCAGCTCACTGGCCATGTCGGGGTAAGAGCCAATGCTTCGTCACAGATCACACTGTGAGAACCCCCGATCATGGTTAGCTTAACTAGCTTTGATACCAAATGTAACAACCCGACTTTTCTAAAGCAGTATAAATTTTTTTTTCTTCAAATATCATTTCAAAATGATCAGAGTGGTGCACCGGAGCTATTGAGTAACTGAAATATATATTTAAAATACCCATGGTAGCATGTTTTGCTGTTTAAACAGCGGTACAAGAGTGATTCAAAAAGTATAACAGAAAGAAGTCTTCAGTCGTGACTCCTAGGCGTGCTGCTTGTCCTTCTTCTCGATTCTCGGTCCACCCGACCCTGAAGCTAAGTTAAGAGCTGGAGTCCATGCATCGAACCCTAGGTAACGGTTAACCTCATGATTACATACATCATATATGTACAACAGACATTCTTAGACTTTTGGCAACATTTACTACGGTCGGACATAGGGTATACATATCAGATATGTATGGCAATAACAATACAGTCGGATGATAGACAATAGTACAGTCGGAGTACGTACAATAGTACAGTCGGATGTACGCATAATAGTACAAATCGAATGTACGCATAATAGTACAATCAAAGTACGCATAATAGTACAATCTGAGTACGCATAATAGTACAATCTGAGGCATGACAGACAATATACACATATGCATACCAAAAACATCAGAGTTAGGGTTACAGTACGCGAACGTACCTTCGTTGACAGATTACGGTATTTCTAGCACGTTTACTTAAAATCGTACTTTTACGGAAAATCGTGAAACAATGCACGTCGTCGGGCAACGTAACGGCAGCAGATCAACGTTTCAGATATCCTATGAGAATAATGTCACTTCCATTAGTAATTTGACATTATAACTGGCATTTTAGGTAAAAATTACCATTTTGCCCCTATAACCCTACTTGGCGGAATTTCGCCGCCGCTCGCTACATAGGCTATTTTCTTCCCAAAATTTCGCCGTAACTTCGACGCATTTATGATTCTTGAAAATAAAGACTAAAATAGCCCTCCCATATGATACCCAAATCATAAAAAAATAAAGACTATTCTAGCCTTACTAACTATTAAACTAAAGACTAAAAACTAAAGACCGAAAGACTTACCCGTTGAAGACTTCGGCAGAACTTCCCCCAGAGCTTCTCTCTTCTTTCTCTCTCAAGAATAGGTTTTGCACTTGAGAATGGGGTGAGAAAATGAAGAGGAACTCATGCCTTTATATAGGCAAAAAGTGGGTCCTAAGGTGTAATTTTCCCTTCTCAAATTTTGGGTCCAAAGTTGTAATTTTCCCTTTTCATTTTAGAAAACTTCTTGAACAATTTTTTTCTCTCTCCTTTCCCTCTCTTGGTCGACATGCAGCAGCTGATGTGGCAGCAAGGAGTGGTCCAAAAATGGTGATCACCTTACTTTATGCCAGTGTCAGGTGGATTTCCCGATCGGCACCCGATTCGCGTAATTTCGAAAAAATCTCAAAATTATGGATTTACAACTTTGAAGACCTTCTCTTCCTCATCAATAATATCTATTTAAACTTGAATTTTGACTTTAGACAGGGTTCCAACCGTCCTACTGAAGTTTCTCGAAAACGTGTCCGATCGCGTCCGGCTTCAGAACGCATTTCTGAAAATACCAACTTCTTCAGAAAAATTCACTGATTCCAAATATGTCAAAATAAATTCAAACTCATGCCTAGATGTTGAGTTAGAATTTATTTTCCTTATATCCAAAAATATACCTATATGCATTTTTCCCTATTTTGTTTTATTAGGAAATGCACCAACGACTTCAGAATTTTCTCCTAAGAGTATAACGGAAGACAAAATTCCACCGATCATTATTTTTCCCTGACTTTGGAAATCCCATTCCTAGATCTCTAGATAGGATCCGTTTCCTATTTATTCCATTACTATTCACTACAATTAATTATATTATAAAATAATATAACTCTAATTAATTATATAATATAATAATAATACAAACTTACCAACTAAGTTATCCATTTTTTTTTTTTTTTTTTCTGCCCATTTTTATTTTCGTTTTTTTATTTATTATATTTTTTTATTAATTATTTAATTAATTATTTAATTAATTAAATAATTATTTTCACATAATTTTTACAAAATTTTCCTATTGGTCCATTCTTGCATTTAGGCTTAAAAATACCTAAACTCATCCTTTTTCCTTCAAATTTTCCAATTAATTAACCAATATATTTATGCTAATTTTTAGCCATTTATCACTAATTTTGGAGCTTTACATAATTATCTCCGAATTTTCTATACTTGTGCTTAAGTAATTTGCTAATAAATACTTAATCACTCAGTTATCACTGCTTAGTAATTTTCTTAATTAGAATACCGCATTACCCCTTAACCTTTGCTTTAACATGAGATTTTTCATGCATTCTCGCATTATTCGCATTTTCCATAATCGCAAGGGTATTATGGTCATTTCCTTACTTTTTGAGTATTCTTCTACAATTTCTCCAAGTTTGTAACTTAATAAATTACCTAAATTAGGGTCAATATCCTTCCCTATTTTAAATAGATTTTTACTTGCTTCTTTTATAGCTTTCGCAGGGTATTTATAACCCACAATGTATTTAGGGACCTATTTGCAAATTCCCAAACGTTTTAGGGACCTAATTGCAAATTATCCAATTTCAAGAGAAATTACCTTAACAATAAGGTAAACTCAATACAAGGTGTTTGAAACCTCATATTCACCTTTTTTCCTAAGTTATTTACTCCTCCCAGGGGTATTTTGGTCATTTTGGCATTTTGGCCCTTAAATTCCCTAATTCAAATTTCGGGGTATTACAAGTAGTGCATATTTTGCACCATAACGGAGCAGTTTGATAGAAAAGAACGATAGCGGAGCATAATGGAAAAGGAGGAAAGCCGCATACTGGGGTGGCAGCTCTCCAATGGTGGTTTCAGAATGGAGAGAGAACGGATGGAGAGAGAAAGAAGGAAGGGAGGGGTACACTACTACAAAAGATAGATTTTACTTCCCTAAAATACGTCCTATTTTAAAAATAGGAAGTAAAATGTGAACGCGGTGGCAATTTTGTAAATATTTGATGAAAATTTGATATATTAGACGTCCTAATATATTTTAGGACGCGGAAAGTGTACTTAAAACGTCCTAATATATCACTTAGACGCCAAAAAATTGATTTATGGCGTCTAAGTAATTTCTAGGACGCCAAACACGCCCTAATTTATATTTATTCATTCACACAATCAATGAATTCCCTCCATCCAGCGCGCAAGTCTTTGCCTCCCCTGCGAAAATCCCTAAAATTTCTCCCTCATTCTCCCACCGTCTCGCCTCCGCCTTGGTTCCTAGAGTCCACCGTCGCCGAGCTCCCACTCCTCCCACCAGTGGCGGAGCTACACTGGGGCAAGAGACCGCAGGTGCAGACATAAACTTTGGGGGTTTTATTTTTTTCTCCGTCTTCTTCAACAACCTCTGTCACCACCTCCCTCTTCAATTTGTCTTCTTCATCTTTCTTAAATTTGTTCAGTGGCTGTCTTTTTCTTCAACCTCTGTCACCACCACCCTGCCTTGTTCGAATGAAGATGGAGAATTGACGATGGAGAAGTACGCAGATCTGCAACATCGAGTTCGATCATCTCTCCGATTTTTTTTATCTTCTATTTTTTGAGTGTTAAAAAATTCATGCTATCATTAGTTTTTAATTTTTCTTGTTTGTTTTGAATGGTGAATGATGATTCTGAAACCAAGCACCTGCAAGGCTTTGAAGGTGCTGATACTCACCTCCGTCTCTTCCAGATCGACCTCCTTGATTATAATTCCATCGTCGCTGGCTGCGCCGGCGTTTTCCATCTCACTTCTCCTTGCATCGTCGACCGAGTCCAAGATCCTCAGGTCCAATTCTCACACTCAATTCCTTTAAATTTCGTTGATAATTTCTCATTTATCTACTTCCCCCCTCTGTTCTAGCAGAAAGAGCTACTGAACCCGGCGATCAAAGGCACAATCAATGTGCTCACGGCAGCTAAGGAAGCTGGAGTGAGCCGTGTCGTGTTAACTTCATCCATCTCTTCTATTACTCCGAGCCCTAAATGGCCATATGATGTTATTAAGAATGAAGATTGCTGGACCGATATCGAATACTGCAAGGAAAACCAAGTGAGGATTTATTTCTTTTCTTTTTTTCATTTTTTCTTGTTGGTTTTCGTAGTTACCCATGAAGTATAAATGTGTGACTTTAGCTTTGAACTGCTGCGGGCCAATTATGGTATCCGATGTCAAAAACATTGGCTGAGAAATCTGCTTGGGAATTTGCCAAGGAGAAGGGTTTGGATATTGTGGTGGTGAATCCTGGCACTGTCATGGGTCCTGTGCTTTCTCCAAAACTTAATGCAAGCATGATAATGCTTGTACGTCTACTTCAAGGTAAGCATTCTCTTGAAAATTTTCCATTTCCAATTCAAGCATAATAATGATTATTTTTTTAAAATTCCATTTGAATTTTGTAAAATTCAATACATATGCCAAACTTGATGCAGTTGAATTTCTATCTTTTATGCAACGGCTGATGTAGCTTCTAAAATCACTATTTTGAAGACTGCAATTTCAAAAGCCAATTACATCCTTTCTAGCTTTGTGACTGCAATCTCTTGGGCAGTTTTGTGAGGACTCGTTTTGTTTTGTACTTACCCTCTTAGGCAGTTTTGTCAAGGCGTAAAACTAAGTAGAGCAATGTGAATGATCTCTTATTGAAACTAGGATTGGTAAGATGCCCTCTTATGTTGCACAGTAAATTTTTAAGTATCTTCTTCCTCTCACCTCTTTTCCCCCTTCTTTTTGGTTTCATGTCGATCAAATATAGATTCTGCATATTTTTTGCTTGGAGATTACCATAATTAGGAATTGGTTGTGTGGATATTTTTAGCTCTTTCATTGTCGGAGTTGGAGATGTTGCTTTGTTAAAACCATACAAATTATGTCATGGAAAGGTGTAGGATCAAGCACTTGAGTTGCAGGCTCGTGAAAATTTGTAATCTCTGCACTTAGTTGCTAGTTAGAATAACGAGTATACAACCAAACCTTGAAACTTGCAAGCCTATTCATCGCATGTTCACTACTTAATACTAGTAATTTAATTTTTTTGAGCACATCTAGTGTTTTGCTAATTCATTCAAGCTGTTCAATTGAATCAATTCCATTATATCATAGAAAATGAAAAGGAAGAATGCTAGGAGAGTGGGGTAGGTTCCTATTGATGAAAGCCAACTGATTTTTGAGCTTTAAGAGAGTACCTGAATTCAGGTAAATCTGTCACTATGCCCTCACTGAATCGTTGGTAGTTGTTCATTCAAAAGCTGATTGTGATAGTGACTACAGTGAGTTTGGATTCAGTAAGAGATGGTCAGAGTTCATACCATTTGGAATTCAAAGGAATTAACAAACTAGTGTATTTTGGTTCGTGCAATTTGGAATATTTATTTAATTGCAGACATATTGTTGGGATGTATTTTTACTCCCACTTAGGGAATTTCTCTCTTACTACATCCAAATCTTGACTACACTAGCAAAATGATCTTTTTCCCTTTTGATGTGATTTTTCTTCTCATGACCCTTTGTTGTCTTCCCTTTTTGATGGTTCAACACATAATATAAATCACATTAAGTATGCTACAAACTGGACTGTCTCGGAACGCAATTAAAAAGAAAAGATCAGTAATGTCTTCCAAAGGTTTTATTTTCTGAAGTTAAATTGTAAAATCTCTCTCTAGACTCTAACGAATACCCAGCTAAACCCAAGTTGCATCACACATAATGAATACAAGGAGCTAAATACAAAGACCTTATCGTCACATGGCTCTTTCCTTTGCTTGTTTTCCTTACCCACACACACGTACACAAATGGTGATATGCTGGAGCAACTATCTTTAGGAAAACTTTAGGCGTAGTTATCTGTGTATTATTATGATTTGATTTTTCAGCATAAGTAGGCATTTTGTAAATTTTCGCACCATGTTATTGACTTATTTGACAAAAGATAAATGCATTCCCTCCCTTTGTAATTTCTTCCATTGAAAGCAGCCACTATGAACTTTGAAATCGTATAATGCATTCATGAACTTTAGTGTATTTTAAAGCAGACCTTTCATCAACTTCTGTTGAATAATTAATGGGTGCCTAACGTGTATGTGTGAAAGGATGAAAAATGAATGATGTTATCAAAATTTACTTTTGTCTTTGTTTTAGTTTCTCCCTTTGGATTTTTCTAAGTGTTTCATTATTTATTTACAAAGTTTAAATTATAAATAACAAGTTGAAAGTATTGACTATGCCATGTGAATAGAAGTATCAGTTTCCAAGTATGTCAAAGTGTAGGTTGATCTATAAATTTAATGACGTAAATAATAAAGGCTTAAGGGTGTGTAGTCATTCCTGTTTGAAAAAATTCTGCTTGAAGCATTATTAATTAATGCTGTAAACCATAATCATTGATGCTCTTGTCTGGGTCGTTGGACCGCTTTTGCTTTTAAGGATAAATTCTCCACTTACTTATTGGTGGCTTTCAATTTCTGCACCTCTTTATACATGTTTGTCTGTAAACCAAGATATGACCTATTAAATCACAATGTACTTAGTTGAATTGTTCATGCAAGGCTCGAGGGAATGTAGTTCACATCTAAAATGACTCACTTAGTTACTCTAGAACTGTCAATGAATCCCATTTATACGCACAACACCAAAAGAGTTGTCTCGGTGATGAGAAAATAGTGTTAACTGACATAATTTCTCCAAAACCATAATATTTAAGCTTTCCTTCTCGTCACATACTTAATAGATGCTTGCTGACAAAGGTTTATCTAATGTCATTTCATTCTTTCTAAAAACTAGACCACATTACACAGGTTTTGCTTCTTATTTCTAGGAGGAAAATGTTATTATAGAAGAAAACCTATTATTTAGTTTTAACTCATATAGACTTCCACCTGACGGCTATTACGAAGAAAACTTTATTCCCTTAGAACAACCAAATAGAAAAGGAGAATACAAAAGCTACTATTATATGTGTTCTTGTTTTATTATTTAAAATAAATTATCTTATTATTTGAAATTTGGTTTGCCCGAGCATGCTATGGTTGGTCTGAGAGATAGCCTAACAAGAACACCAATAAATGGAGCATTGGGATTTGTGGAGGGAATCAACCGATTGGGCATATGCAACCTTTAAAAAGCTTGTTGTTGGTATGTCTCAACTTGTGAAAAAACAAGTTGAACCTGTGGTTATTTCTCAATCAACTTCTGCATATGCAACCAACACTAGCGACGGGGAAGGGTGTGATAAACTTCCACACTCCGGCTGTAATACCCCAAAAATATGTATCATAATTTGGTAAGATTATACCTATAAAAAGTAGGTGAATATGAGATATAAAATAATAAGATATAATCATCTTATTTTCTAAGGAAAAATATCTTGGAAATTAGAGAAATTAAGGGCCAAAGTGCCAAATGACCAAAATGCCCCTAAGGGACATAAATATTTAGGAAAATTGTGAAAAATCCTAAAAGTCAGTGGAATAATTATTTGAATAATGAGAGTATGTTATCTCTAATTAGGGTAATTTAATAAGTTACAAACTTGGAGAAATTGAATAAAGATATTCAAAAAGTATTGTAATGACTATAATGCCCTCACAAATTCTAAAATACTCGCAGAACACATGGAAACAGAAATGTCGTATTATAATTGTGAGGTAATGGGACATTCTAAGTAAGAAAATTATCAACAAGTGATAATAAATTGATTAAGTAATTTCTAGCTAATTACTTAAGTCTCGAGCAAAAGAAATTATGAAATAATTATGTAAAACTCAAAAATTAGTGGTAATTGGCTTAAAATTAGTAAAAATATATTTACTAATTAATTGGAAATTTTGGAGAAAAATAGTTGAGTTTAGGTATTTTTAAGCCTAAATACAAGAATGGACCAATTAGGTAATTTTGTGGAATTTTTGGAAAATTAAAATAAATAAATCATTAATTAATTAATTAAATTAAAAAAATAAAATAATTATATATAATATATAAGTGTGCTGCCGACATCCATGGGAGAAGAGGGGAAAAAAATGTATTAAAATATTATATAAGAGTTACAAAAATAATAAACTCTATTTTAATATTCCTTAAAGTGAAATAGATGAATAGTAAATTAGAAATTAGGAAGCGGATCCTATCTAGAGATCTAGGAATGGGATTTCCAAAGTCAGGGAAAAATAATGATCGGTGGAATTTTGTCTTCCGTTATACTCTTCCTGGAGAAAATTTCAAGTCGTTTGTGCATTTCCTAATAAAACAAAATAGGGAAAAATGCATATAGGTATATTTTTGGATATAAGGAAAATAAATTCTAACTCAACATCTAGGCATGAGTTTGAATTTATTTTGACATATTTGGAATCAGTGAATTTTTCTGAAGAAGATGGTATTTTCGTAAATGCGTTCAAACCGGACGCGTCGGACACGTTTTCGAGAAAACTTCAACTGGACAGTTGGAGCCCTATATGGGATCAAAATTTAGGTTAACTTGGACGTTTCTAGTAAGAGAGAACATGTCTTCAAAGTTGTAAATCCAGAATTTTGAAAGTTCTCCGAAATCACGCGAATCGGGTACCGATCGGGGAAATTCTATTAGACCGGGTTATAAAGCAACATAAGCCATTATTTTTGGACCACTCCTAGGCTGCCACACAGCCCTTGTATGTCGACCAAACCCTTTCCATGGCCAAGGATTAAACACCAATTTTGGTTGATTTTACATGGTTAAAGACAAGGGAAAAATTACAACTCTACGAATGAAGAATTACCACATTGAACCCAAATTTTTCCTATATAAAGGCATGAGGGGGGTCTTCATTTTTCACACCATTCCAATTCTTCTAGCCGAAACCTAGAGGGAGAAAGTAGAGAGAGAAGCTCTGGAGAAGTTCTGCAGAAGTCTTCAACGGGTAAGTCTTTCGGGCTTTAGTTTTAATTCGAAAGATAGTAGAATTTGTTAGGATAGCCTTTAAATTTCAAGTATGATTGGGTATCATATGGGAGGGCTATTTTAGTCATTATTTTCAAGAATCATAATTGCGTCGAAGTTCTGGCGAAATTTTTGGAAGAAAATTTGTAAGAGTAACGAAGTGCTTTGCTTGTAGGGCGCTTGTTATTGAATGATCATGTATCATTGCCGTAATCATAGAAATATCTGTTGAAACATAAAGTGTTATATAAGCATGAGGTTAACCGTTACCTGAGATCCGATGAACATTGGATCTCAGCTCTTACTATAGCATCACATCAAGGTCCAGAGAGAGACCATGGACAGAGGATAAGAGTAAGCAGAGCGGACAGCTCACATGAAGATGAAGACCACGTGAAGACCGAGTAATGATCGGCCGAGACGATTTAAAGTCGTAAACAGATAATGTATTAATCTTTATGAACAGGCGGATACGCCACTGTTATTGTTATAATCAGTTACTCAATGTTTTTATTCCGATGCTCTACTCTGATTGAAAAAAAAAAATTGGCTCTGAAATTGGGATGTTACACCGGCGGTTGTACTGATTCAGATCTACTTAGGGTGTGGCCACAATCTTACGCATTGGAACCCTAATATAGGATCAGGTATTTTTTTCCTTAAATATTTTCATGTGTTATTTAGATCTAATTTTGTCCTCATCGATCTTTAGACTTGGTTTGGTTACTTCATCGTTAATATGTATTATTTTTCTGAATAGTATCGGAGTTTCTTTCGTTGACATTGAGCCTCCAGTTTGAATATTATTGGAATGTCTTGGTATTTGGGGATTTTGTTGATTAGAGTTTGTTGATGGATTATACTGCTGAAATGAGTCCTGAAGCACAAGATCTTATTGATCGGTAATTGAATATGTTCTGTTCTTATTTCAATGTTCTTCCTATTGGGCTTGGGTAGTCTTATTTGCTGCTTTTGCACCCCCAAAATTCAGAATATTTTGTATAGCAATCTTGGTCCAATGTATTCTGATGATTGAAAAGGCCAATGAATTATTCATGTTACATTCACTGATGCCAAATGGTTTGTTTCAGTGGAATTTTATCACGGTTGTTGCCTTACTCAATTTAGGTTCTTTTAGTTAAGTTTAGAGCTAGCTAGAAATTCTGCATTATTAAAACTTAAAAGTGTGTTCATGAATTTCAAAGTTAATGTTGTGTATCATATGGAAGACCCTTAAATTTTGTCCTTCTCTGACAATGGACATCATAATTTGCTTTCTCCTCCTGAAGGCTATTCTTAATTGATCTGTCACATAATTAAAAAGATGGATTTTTCTTTGTTTTGTGACTTAAGATGTTCAATTTTCAGATTATTAACTGAAGATCCTAGTCAGAGACTTGGAGCTGGAGGAGCATCAGAGGTGATACTAGAATTTTTAGATTATAATATGGATGGTTGTTTACATTCTTTAGATATTTCTGTTTTTTTTTTTTTTTTGAGTCATCGTTACAAAGCCTAAGTAATAAAACCTCAATGATTAAGGTAAAGCAACATATTTTTTTCAAGGATATAAATTGGGACACACTTGCCAGGCAGAAGGTGAGAACTACTTTCCCCTCATGAATTTAAATAGTATAAGCCGGCACCTAAGGTTGCTTCATGTCATGGTAGAACACCAAAATACTCTTAATTTTTGCAAGCTGCATTTGCCCCTGCCTCTGAGGGTGCTCTAGATACCAGTTATTTCACAAGTCGCTATTCATGGAATACTTCGGATGGCCTTGTGTATCAAGAAAGTGATGTTGAGGATTCTAGTGATGCAGATAGTTTAAGTGGCAGTAGTGGTTGCGTGAGCAATTGTTAGGATGAACTGGTACTTCATTTATGGGCGTTGCTAGATATATTGCTGCTAAATTAATTTATTATAGCCTGACTTGCTTTTGGGAACATCTTTATGTAGGGAGATGAATGGGGGGGGGGGCTTGACTGAGTTTGAGTCGGGCTCATATGTCAATTACTCTTTTAGCAATTTCTCCTTTAAGGTATCTCAGCTCCTCTCACTTTTGTTATATTTGAAATTTTATTTATTATTTCAATAAATAAGTAGAATTATCCATCATAATTCTGGTATGATTGTGTTCTTTTTCATCATAATGATGTACATCATGTGATGACTTTATAAAAAGGCTGCTCTAACCTTTTTGTTTGATCTTGAATTGGACAGCTTAAGATTTGTTCCCTTTGCTTGTCTTGCATGCTAATATTTTGTTGCTTATAATTTATGCCAAGTTGATTCATCCTTAATTAAACCTTATCATGTGCTAATGTCTCCATCTGGTTTTCAGAATCTCTCCCAACTTGCATCTATATCAACTATGATCTTCTCACCAAGGGATACAAAGATGACCCATCTACTAATTCTAGCTCATAACTGAGTCATTTTTGTGTGCACATGTACCTTATTTGTAAGCCTTGTGCATGTATGGTTTGAAACCTGTTGGCTGGACATCTTCTTCAACACATCGATGATTGAAGTTAGTCTTTATATTGCATAATTAGTAGGAGGTAGCTAGACAATTTTTTAACGCTTTGTGGTGATTGTTGTACATAGAAGAAGTAGTAGTTACCACTTGAATTAGTTAGAGCAAATTTGTTAAGATGAATTGAAGTTAGCCACTTAAACTTTGTTGTTACTACTTTGCTACCTCAATTTGTGTTTTGGGATATTTGTTATATATACATGCATGTATTTTGTATAAGGTTGGCTGAGATAACCTTTCTAGTACATAGGTTGTTGCTTTATTTTATCACATTGTGGTGATTGCTTGCTGAATTGTGTAAGAAGGTTTTTGTAAGAGTGAGCAGTCATACGAAGCAATTTTTTTTTTTTTTTAAAAAAACAAAAAACACTTACGGCGTCTAATTCTCGGAATTAGACGCCATAAGTTCAGACTTACGGCGTCTAATTCCAGGAATTAGACGTCGTAAGTTCAGACTTACGGCGTCTAATTTTAGGAATTAGACGCCGTAAGTGCGGTCTTTTAAGGGCATTTCTGCCATACTTACGGCGTCTAATTCCTAAAATTAGACGCCGTAAGTCTGAACTTACGGCGTCTAAGTTTTAAAATTAGACGCCGTAAGTTTCACCTACTACGCCCCCCAAATAGACGTCCCGCGGAAAAAGGACGTTAAATGTGCTAAAAATAGGACGCCGTAGCCCTATTTTGTAGTAGTGGTAGGTGAGGAATTTAATAAAGGGAAAATCCATTTCAGGACCCTTTTAGGACTGACAATCCCAAAAAAAACCCCAAGATTTTGACAATCTCAGAAAAGGCCCCATGGCCTTTTCTGAGATTTTCAAAATTTTTGGTGAGTTGTCAACGGGGCTGATATAGTTGTTAACGGGTAGATTTTAACAAATAAATCAGCCCTGTTAACAACATTTTACTAACAACTATATCAGTCTCGTTGACAAATATATCAGTACCACGTTAACAACTATATCAGCCCCATTGACAACTCACCCAAGATTCTGAAAATCCAAGAAAATGCCCTAGGGCCTTTTTTGAGATTATCAGAATCTTGGGGCCTTTTTTGGAATTGTCAGCCTTAAAAGAGCCCTGAAAATGATTTTCCCTTTAATAAACTAGACATTTTAAATTCTTTTAAAACAATAAATTTAAGTTCAAAATTATTTGAATCCGAGTATTCTAATTGGTTAGAGTATAAATGAATTGGTACTCCGAGAGTATCAAAGTATTTCTCATAATATCAATACTGGCTAATTTATATTAGGATTATTCAATCTCTAAACTCAAACATAATTCTGAGTAAACGTATAAATTATACAATCACCTCACTTGGAAGCATTTATTTCAAAAGCGGAATACAATCCAACACGAAGGAAAACAAGCAAAACTTTTAACACCAAACCATTCTGTCTTTCACTACTAACATATCAGTTCCTTCTGTTTTCATTTTAAAGTAATCTAAAGTCCATTTCTTAAATGAGCATTCAATGAAATCATAATAACCGCCATGAATGAGCAGTTCTCCTTTTGACAACCTTTCTTCTATCCACGGAAAGGTAAGTAGGTTCAATAAAGAATGGTTCAATGATTCCTGCATAAAATTCACTCAAATCGTTCAGGCTCCATCGATTTTCTTAAGGAATTGACATTTTACGGGCCAAAGAATTCTTCTAGAAGGTAACTTGTATTTTAAACTAGAGGAAGTAATAAATATCAATAACCCTGCCCTCCCCTTTATAAACACTCTTTCCCGTCCTAAATATAAGACAAAATTGATTTTTTTAGAGATATTAAGAAAGCTAATTAAATTACTTTAAAGTATTTATATTTATCATTTTTTCTTCAAATTATTTTGTCTAATTGATAAACTAATATATAATCTAATAATATACAACATATGATATGATTAAGTAACTTATTTAGCTTCCTTAATTTCTCTAAAAAAAAGTTAACTCTGTCATATATTTAGAACCGAAGGAAATACATCCATTAAACCAAACACTACGCCAGTAATGTCAACAACATGCACTATATATGATACAAGTATCTAATTCTGACTTGTAAAGATTGAGAGGGAAACAGGGAACAGAGGATAGAGAGATAACAGGATTCAAGAGGAAGGAACATAGGAGAGAGACAAAGGAGAGCAAGGAGCGAGAGAATAGAACAATCTATTGAATCAAATGACCAGAGGCTTACACACAGATTTAAATGGGTCCTATCCATTTATATATGCAATAGGAGAATTCCAACTGCTATATCCTAACTATAACTGTTATTTATTTTTGGTATGATTATATCACAAAGTAAACTCCACCTATGTTTTATAGCCAGTCCCAAGCCCGGACAAAGGAGGAGAGTTGTGTTAAGCCCTTTACAACCAAAATAAAACTGTCAAATCTTATGACATGGGTCAAAGAAGAAGTTGTTGTTGTTGTTGATTATATAACACATTACATAACAGTCATTGAGCTTTATCACCCAGACACCGACTAACTCTTCAAATATATTATTTACCATGAGAATGAACAGTGAACACAACAGACATTATATACACATTAACAAATAAAACAATAAACAATGTATACTAAGTCATTCACTAATACGTAAGGTGTAGAGAATATATTAGTTAGTTAGTTGTATTAGTTAGTTAGTTAGTTAGTTAGGAGGGTTAGTTAGTTAGTTAGTTGTTAGTCATCAATGGGTTTTGAGGGGTTGCCTATATAAGGCATAGGGCTCTTCATTGTATGCTATGCTTTTATGTTGAATGATGATTCATGATGAATGAAGATGCACAGTGCACTACTACAAAATATGACTTTTACTTCCTTAATCGGCGTCCTATTTAAAAAAAAAGAAGTAAAAAAGAAGGCGGTGGCATTTTCGTAATTATATGTGAGAAAAGTTGATTTTTGGCATCTAACTTTTTAAATTAGACGTCAAAAGCACACTTTTGACATCTAATTTAAATATTTAGACGTCAAAAGTGGACCCTAGCGCCCAAAATACGCTAAAAAGAAACATTTTTAGCGTCTAATTTTTAAAATTAGACGTCAAAAGTATAACTTTTGACGTCTAATTTTCAAACTTAGACGCCAAAAGCCCAAATTTACATCGCGCGCGCTAGTCTCCCGCCCCTCTGTAACATCCCAATTTCAGAGCCAAAATTTTTCTTTTTTTTAAAAAACATCAGAGTAGAGCATCGGCGGAATAAAAACATTGAGTAACTGATCATAACAATAATGGTGGCGTATCTGCCTGTTCATAAAGATTAATACATTATCTGATTATGACTTTACATCTCATCGGCCGATCATTACTCGGTCTTTACGTGGTCTTCATCTTCATGTGTGATGTCTGCTCTGCTTACTCTTACCCTCCGTCCATGGTCTCTCTCTCCGAGACCTTGATGTGATGCTATAGTAAGAGCCGAGATCCAACGTTCATCGGATCTCGGAGTAACGGTTAACCTCATGCTTATATAACGGTATATGATCACCGAGATATTTCTAAAAATACAAGAATGATTCTTGATCATTTAATAACAACTACCCTACAAGCAAAGTTATATGTCTGCACTTTAATTGTGTGCCACGATGTACTGTCGTGTCCGTAGCGCTAGGAAAACATGACGGTATTATACTTAATATAACCCGTAAAGCTGTAAGTGATTATCTAAGTTTATTACCTTAGTCACTGTGCATGGCCCGCAATGAGTTCCACCCATGGCTTATGAAACTATCCATATCATATATAAGCAGACTATAAGCATCAGAGTCAGTGTTACAGTACGTCGCGAACGTACCTTCGTTTGATGGTACTTCGCTACTTTTGACGGAAATGGCACGTTTTACGAAAAATGGCGAAACGTCCAACAATGCACTTCGGAACAGAATCGAAACGGCGAAATCGAGTTTTGATGTCCTATAAGAGTAATATCACTTTTATTAGTGATTTGACAACATAACTGGCATTTTAGGTAAAAATTACCATTTTGCCCCTATACCCCTAATTGGCGGAATTTCGCCAGCACTTCGTTACTCTAGCAAATTTTCTTCCCGAAATTTCGCCAGAACTTCGACGCAATTATGATTCTCGAAAATAATGACTAAAATAGCCCTCCCATATGATACCCAATCATACTTGAAATTTAAAGGCTATTCTGACAAATTCTACCCTTACTTTTGAAAAACTGTGAAAGCTTCAACTTTTCGGCGACCCGATCCCTACTATGTTTATACCTCTGCATATTTTTTCAATGCAAACAAGGCTTAAAACAAGAATAGGAATCTAGTCACCTACTTCCTAAATCTAACTAACAATTCTACTATCTACCGAACTAAAACTAAAGACCGGAGGACTTACCCGTTGAAGATTTCTGCAGAACTTCTCCAGAGCTTCTCTCTCTTGTTTCTCCCTCTAGATTTCGGCTAGAAGAAGGAAAATGGTGTGAGAATTGTGATGGAGGGGGTATTTATAGGGTTTTGGAAGGACATGGAGGAATTTCCAAAATTGTTACTTTATGCCCTATCCTACTAGTTTTTCCCCGATCGGTACCCGATTCGCGCGATTTCGGAGAAATCTCAAAATTCTGGATTTACAACTTTGAAGACATGTTCTCACTTACTAGAAATGTCCAAGTTAACCTAAATTTCGATTCCATATAGGGTTCCAACTGTGAGTCTGAAGTTCCTCGAAAAACGTGTCCGTACGGGTCCGGTTTCAGAACACATTTCTGGAAACATCATCTTCTCCAGAAAAATTCACTGATTCCAAATATGTCAAAATAAATTCAAACTCATTCCTAGATATTGAGTTAGAATTTATTTTCTTTATATCCAAAAATATGCCTATATGCATTTTTCCCTATTTCGTCTTATTAGGAAAAAGCACAAACGGCTTCAGAATTAACTTCCGCAAGAGTTTAACGGAAGATAAAATTCCACTGATCAATATTCTACCTTGACCTTGGAATTCCCATTCCTAGATCTCTAGATAGGATCCGTTTCCTAAATATTAGTTTACTATTCATCATAATAAATTATATATTAAAATAATAAAAATCCAAAACTTCTATCCTAAGTTATCTAATATTTTTAACTCAATATTATCCCACTTTTTTGAGCAAGATTCGGCTGGCCCAAAAAAAATAATAATAAATATTTATTTTTGTTACGGATCTAGTCTAGGCCCATTATCTCACTGGCTAGTACAGGGGGCAACCCACTATCCGTGGGACCCAGCCATGACCTTGGACATGCATACACGATCCCGGACACGCACAGCACGATCCCACCACCCCGTAACGAGCAGCCGATTAACCAATACGATGGAGACCATCAGGAAGGAGAAGATCGGCTATCTTAGCCAGAAGACCCTTTGATTCCCAACAATGAACGACATCAAGAGGACAACCTGTCCGACACGGAGTCCTCGGCTCCACGAAACCAAGACCGTGGACCACAGAATTCCAACTCACGAGGCGGCCGAGACATCCCGCATGCCGAGCGACTTTCGATCTCTTCAAGCCGGATGCTTGCGATAATGAGACGGGTGGACAACATAGACAAGCGCCATACCCTTCACTATCGAGCGGAAGAGCGGGAGAAAAGACGGACCCACACCCTTTCCAACGAGGACTGGAAGATAAAACTTGGAGAGAGGACGACGATGACGAGAGCTCGGCTCGTCGCACTGACAGGCAGAAGGCGGAAACCGTCAACAGCAGGAGGGCCAATAGGAGAAACCTAAACCGAGATGAAGAAGGTCGACCTCAGGCGAGGAACCATTGAGGTGACAGGACGATTCCTCCAAGTGGGTTCCAGCGACGGAGATATGTCACCAAATGCACAATAGTTTTTCTCAAAGAAATCCGTAACGCCCGATTCCCGAGAAGCTGAATTTGGGCGAGTTGACAAAGTACGACGGCACACAAGACCCGACGACTCATTTAGAAGACTTTGACGTTCACATGTCGGTTAGAGGTCTCAAGGAACCAATCGTGCCGCGGATCTTCGCCGCGACGTTAAAAGGGCCGGCGTTGAAGTGGCTCCACACTCTTCCTTTTGGGTCGATCCACAATTTTGAAGACGAGGCCTTTGAGTTGCACTTCGCAACTAGCAAACGGCAACCAAAATCCCAGTATTCTCTGTCCAAAATCAGCAATGCAGGGAGAGGCTGCTCCAAAGTTACCTTGACCGCTTCAATCATGCGGTACTACAGGTGCGCGGACTCAACGAGGACGTACACGTTCACTTGTTGGTGGACGGTCTTGATAAAGAGTCCCGCCTGGCAGAATCTTTCTTAAAGGAGCGGGCAAAAAATCTCAACGACTTCATAACCCGTTCAAAGAAGTACTTGGACGTCGAGCAGATGCGAATGGCAAACAATCCCAATTCGAGGCGGGACCAAGATAGAACCACCCCTCCCAGGGGTCGAGACTTCTCTGATAACAGAAATAGGGATTCCCGCAGAAGGGGGAACGAAAACAAGAGCCAGGGTGGCAAGTCTGATCAGCGCAGAGCAAGTACGAAATATTCAAATTTGACGGTGCCTCGGTCTCAAGTATGGAAGGAGGTGTCAACAACTGAGATGAAGAAGGTCGATCGACCTCGTCTGTCCTACCGAAAATCCGGGGTAGACCAATCTAAATATTGCTCGTTCCATGATGGTCGAGGTCATACAAATGATGAATGTTACGAGCTCCGTGATGCAATCGAACGATTTGTTCGTGAAGGCAAACTGCAACAGTATGTCATAGAGCATCAAGGAAAAGGTGGTAAACGAAAGACCAAGAACCGAAGCAGGACTCCCCGAAAGTTCAAAAGCGGAAGATAAGTGCAAGGCCCCGAAGTCGATGACGAATTTCCGTAAGCTGAATTCGATCATAACGTGTCAATCAGCGGAGCAATGGGCGGAGGCGGAGATACTATGAGCCGAAAGGAAATACCTTCGACAAGTCCTATCCGTCGAGACCGACCAAAATTCAAGGAACATCACACCGAGGTAGCACGATCGCCTTTGTTTTCACAAGCGACAACCTCAGGGACGTTGTCCCCGGCCATCAAGATGGGCTAGTGATAACCGGGACAGTCGTCAACTGCCGAGTCAGGAGGATATTTGTGAATGCCGGTAGCTCGGCCGACATACTAAGTTGGGAGGCGTTCAAAAGAATGAGCCTGGACCGGGACGACTTAAAGCCTTGCAAGACAACCCTAATCGGGTTTAACGGAGAACAATCGCGTCCGAAGGGGTTTATCGACCTTCGTTTCACCCTTGGAGTCCAAAACGCCTTCAAGTCCGAAAGAGTGCGGTTCATAGTGGCCGACTTCGTTTCACCCTACAACATAATCTTGGGAAGGCCAACCATTCACAAGTGGGACATGTTGGTATCTACTAAGCATCAAAAACTCAAGGTGATAGGCAACCAAGGAACCGTGGTCACGGTAACGGGGATCAAAAAGAGTCTCGACAGTGCTACTTTGAAACCGTCGAAATTGGGGAGGCGGATCTTCGTCTCGGCCCCAAAGAAGCAGCTATCCGGACCGTTCGGACCGAGATTCTCCAGGCAGCGAAGTTAATACCGTGGAGTTAGACATCCGCGATGAGGAGGTACGCCCGAGCCGGCGGGAGACCTGGAAGATCGGTGGTAGGAGACCCTCTCCGCACCACTAAGATCGGCAAACACCTATCTCCCGAACTTAAAAGCGGTTTGGTGGAGTTCTCGAAGGAAAACCGAGATGTCTTCGCTGGAATTCATCTCGGGTACTGGAATAGATCCGAAGTTTTGTTGTCACAAACTAGAAGTCTATCCGGCTCAATCCCAGTGTCGCAGAGAAAGAGGAACCACGGACCAGAAAAAAGGAAAGCATTGGAGATTCACATCCAAGAATTGCTTGAAGCCGGATTTATTCGGGAAATTCAGTATACAACCTGGTTATCAAATGTGGTGATGGTAAAAAAGCCAAACGGGAAGTGGAGAGTTTGTACAGTTTATAAGAACTTGAACAAAGCGTGCCCGAAGGACTCCTACCCAATGCCAAATATCGACCAGCGGTGGACAACGCCTCGGGATTCCAGCTCCTATCCTTTATGGACGCATATTCCGGATATAATCGATAGCGATGTACCAGAGAGGATCAGGAAAAGACGGCCTTCATTATTGAAAGAGCTAATTATTGCTACAATGTCATGCCCTTCGGATTGAAGAATGCTAGAGCTACATATCAAAGGATGATGAATAAGGTCTTTGCAGACCAGATCGGTCGCAATGTGGAAGTGTATATAGATGACATGATCGTCAAAACTTTGGACCAGCAACGTCATATACAAGACTGGAGCAGACATTTGCCAAACTCGAGAACCTATAGAATCCGACCGAACCGGCCAAGTGTGCTTTTGGCGTCCCATTGGAAAGTTCTGGGTTTCATGCTTGACTAACCGAGGCATTGAGGCCAACCCGGACAAATGTAGGGCGGTGATGGAGATGAAGGCTCCGAGTAATAAAAAAGAAGTCCAGCGATTAACCGGAAGATTGGCCGCCCTAACCGGTGTTTTGCCAAAGTCGGCGAGAGAAGGCTTTGCCCATGTTCAGGCTCTTAAAGAAGGAGGCATCGGTGGAGTGGAATTCAAAGTGCGATGACGCATTTGAAGAGATAAAGCAATGTCTGGCCAATCCTCCAGTCCTCTCAAAACCTCAACCTGGCGAGAGTCTTTTCCTTTACTTATCCATCGGCGAGGAGGCCGTCAGCGCGGCCTTAGTAAGAGAGGCGGAACACGGACAAATTCCTGTATATTTTGTCGTGAGAACCTGCGAATGCCGAGGTCCGATACCAAAAGCTGGAGAAAGTGGCATTCGCTCACGCTTATTGCGGCCCGTCGATTAAGACCTTATTTCCAGGGTCACCATATCGTTGTTAGAACAAGCCAGCCAATTCGACAAGTCCTACATAAGCCGGATTTAGCGGGGAGGATGACTAATTGGGCGATAGAACTTTCCGAGTTCGACATCACCTATGAAGCTCGCCATGCAATCAAGTCATAGGCATTGGCCGACTTCATCAGAGAGCTCACCCCGGCCACTAGGGCAGATGATACGATGGCGGGCGAATGTAAGGTGTATGTCGACGGATCGTCAAACACGAAAGGAAGTGGAGCCGGAGTCATCATTGAGAGTCCAGAGGGGGTTACAATTGAGCATTCGTTGCATCTTAACTTCCCAACTTCGAATAATCAAGCGAGAATACGAGGCCTTGATAGCGGGCTTTTCAAGCCAAGGAACATGGGGCCACAAGAGTTAAGGTTTTCACCGACTCCCAACTTGTGGCGGCTCAGATCGAGGGTGCGTATCAGGCTAAAGGCCCACTAATGGTCAAGTATCTCCTAAAAGCCAAGGACTTAATGTCAGACTTCGATGAAGCAACCGTGACCCATATTCCTCGAGGAGAAAACGCAAGAGCCGACATTTTGTCAAAATTGGCAAGCACCAAGCAGGCTGGTTGTCACCGCACGGTTGTCCAGCAAAATCTCGAAGATCCGGTGTGCATGATGGCTATTTCGGTTGAATCGATTGGAAAAAGCCAATAGAAGATTATCTTGAACGTGGACTCATCCCGACGATGCAATGGAGGCCAAAATGTTGGTTCGAGAAGCGGCCAAGTATACAATGGTGGAGGATCAACTCTCTAGAAAGGGATTACATTCTCCCATGCTAAGGTGTTTGAACCCAAATGAAGCCGGGTATGTCCTGGCCGAGGTGCATGGAGGGGCCAACGGTCAGCATATGGGGGCTAAGGCGCTTGCCAGAAAAGCCCTTCGAGCAGGTTATTACTAGCCAACATTGGAGGCAGATTCAAAGACCCTTGTCAGACAATGCGATAGTTGTCAGAAACATGCCAGAGTTATTTGGGCCCCCCCAGCCGAGCTGCATTCCATCACGGCCCCTTGGCCATTTTACAAATGGGGCATGGACATTCGGGGCCATTCAAGACGGCACCGGGCAGCTACGGTGGCTAATCGTGGCAGTAGACTATTTCACCAAATGGATTGAGGCCGAACCTCTCACAACGATCTCCTCGGCACGTGTGCAACGATTTGTTGAAGTGAATATAATTACGCGGTTCGGAGCACCCGCCGAGATAGTAATGAGACAATGGAACTCGGTTCACTTGGAGTCGGATTTCGTGATTTGATTTATGAATACGGAATACGGCATCACTTTGCTTAGTGGAACACCCGCATCCAACGGGCAAGCCGAAGCCGCCAATAAGGTAATCCTTGATGGTTTGAAGAAACGTATCTTTGGAGGCCGACACCTCTTGGGCTGATCAACTACCCTTTGTTCTTTGGGAAACCGAACAAGCGCTCGAGACATCCACTCAAGAAACTCCTTATAGGTGGCCTACGGCTGTGAGTCTATGATTCTGTCGAAATAGGGATGATGTCTTGGCGCGGGAAGAGCATTTTATCACAAGGAGAAACAGACCAATAATGAGGCGTTAGCGATCGAGTTGGATCGGCCGATGAGGCTGGGTCACCGCCCATTGTCGGGATATTGCAATGAAGCGGTGATCGCGGCTCGTTATAACAAGAAGGTTAGACCACGGACATTCCGGCCGGTTGCTTGGTCCTTAGAAGGGCCGACATTGGAAACAAGAATTCCAAAGACGGCAAGCTTGCGGCTAATTGGGACGGACCTTATCGTGTTCGGGAAACTCTTGAGAGAGGAGCCTACATTACGGAAAATTTGGACGGAGCCCCAATCAAGCGAACATGGAATGCGGACAAGTTAAAGGCGTATTTCGATTAGGCTTATCTTTTGTTTGTCTTAAAGCATCTTTTCCATTATGTCCTTTGTTCGATGTTGGCTCTTTGCTCTTCCTTTCGTAACAATTGCTTTGTCGAGTATGAATGAAACTTTCGTTGGAGAGTATTTATTGAATTCCAAACATTGTCTTTTTCAAGATTAAATTGTTACTAGCTTTTCAGCTGAAGAAAATAGGTCTGGACAGCTATCGCAGCCCAGACACGCTTATTTACTCCGGGGTATCAATAGAAAATGTCATGCAGACCACGATCGAGTCAAAATGCTCGGACGCTATCGGGACAAAACCGAACCGGGCGGTGGCGATTTTCGTTTGCCTTTGGATGACCGGTTACAATACCGGGAATCTTATAAGACAGTGCAAACACTAGCACTTTAAAACATTATGGTCTTATGACCAAGAAGCGCGTTCGCAGATTCGCTTACTTTCATATGACCTTGGCCGGTCGACCGCAATAACTGGTAAAGTTATACTCTTATATGATGCATATGATTGCTAGGTTACCATCTACTGTTAATCGTAAGCAAAAATGGCCAGATTGGCCAATCTGTTCAATAAGAGTCAATGCCGGTAACACAACCGGACAAAATATACAAAGTACAAATCAAGGAAATCAACCCACGAGCTTGGGGGCGGTCGAGACTTCCTCACCCTGCTCGGCTTCCAGCACAGCCGCATCGCCATCTACTCGGGTCTCGGAGTTAGCAGGAGGTTCCACATGGGGATAAACGCCCGTCATCCACATAGGCCGAAAATGATGCCTGTAGTGTTGAGCTCGACCCCGGGTTCAAAGCCGGATCTGGGCAAGAGAATTCTCAAACGCCTCCACCACGGATCCTAGTAGCAACTCCCGAAGCCGGGTTATCTCCGCCGTCGATGCGGCGAAGACGCCTCCCTTCGGCTTTGACCTGTCCCTCTCAAGCATTATGGCTTTCAACTGCTCTTCGCTGCTAGCTTGAGCCGCTTTAAAGCCCTCAATTATGACGTTGGAGTCGGCCAAGAGATCCTGGGTCTCTTTCAGTGCAAACTCCACTTTCCCCAGCTGAACCTCACGAGCCTGGAACTCGTTCGAAGCGATTTGCCATTGTTTCAGAGCTTCATCACGTTCTGATCGGGCACGCTTCACCTCCGCGGCAGTCTCCGCATATTTGTGGTGGAGGGTGAGAAAAGATTGGGTCAAACCAGCACCTCTCAGAAAGCATTTCCCAATTCTGGACATCTCGTACATCGACTTCCCGCAAGGTGCGGCTCTTGATAGCGGGTAGGAGGCGGGAGTGCGATGCTTGAGTTCTTCGGTAATTCCCTTACTCCACAAATGGGAACGGGGAATGACTGTTGGAGGACGAGGGGGAACCGGGGTATTAGGCAATGAGGAGGGCCCGACGTCAGTCTACTTGGGAGGCGGCGAGGCCGCGGTAGGGGAGGCTCGGATAGGACGAGCATCCCGGCATCGGTTGCGGGCTTCGATGACTCTCGGCCTTGAGCTTCTTTGGCTCGGCTGCTTCGATGACTCTCCGACCTTCGACTTGCCCGCGTCCTTGGCCGACCTCTTTCTCCCCTTAGTTGGATCAGGATCCCGAAAGATATTGCGGCTCTTTCATTTTGAGACTGCACAAAGCACAGACACCGTGTTAGCTACTAGGAAGGCAAAAACGATGAATACTTTACTAAGACGCGGAGCAACGCCGATATTTAAACAGCAGAAATATCATACTCGGCCTTGACACCATCTCATCTTGACGCTGAGCCTCGGCCCGATATTGGGCCACCAAGGAGCCGGCCCCAACAGTACCATTCGCTCTAACATGGTCTATTATAGCGTCGATGGCTTTCTTTTCAGGCTTCAGCAGATTGGACCGCTCTACCTTATAGGCGCTAGGGGACACGTTGTGGTGATCTTGACACCAATACAAATTAAATTCCCAGTCAACTTTTGCAGAGTCCGGCCCTTTGAGGAACCAAGGAGTTGTGCCAGTTTTAGCGACAACTTTAAAAAAGTTGCTCTTGAAGCGTTTGAAAGAGTCAGAGACTGGGGTAAACAAACGCCGGTTGGCTATTCCCCGAATGGACGTCCGGCCCTTGAGCTCGGCGGCTCTTTCCCGAACGAGAGGTATGGGGGTGAAGAAGTAGAAGAACATAGAGGTGGTGCAAGGCGGACCAAGGCTCAGCAAAACCACTCGAAGGCAATTAGGTAACCCCATCCATTGGGGTGTAATTGCGAGGAGCTACACTAAGGAATTGGAGGGTGGCCATTTGAAATTCGGAAAAGGGAAAGCGAATCCCAAGTCCGGTGATGTAGTCGGCATAGAAAAGAAAAAGGAGTTGTGGCTCCCCTCCCTCACGGAGCACACGAGGCTCTTCCTCTTAGGAGACAGAGAGAGTAGGTGTTAGTATCTTGAGCTGGGAGACCTTCCAAGTCTTCTATGGTCGGCTTCGGCCAGATAGGACAACACTTCACGGGTAACCCAAGGGAATTGTTCAATTAAATCCTGTGGGGGCTAGCGCGGTTTGCATTTCCGGACTCGGCTCGGCCGCGTGGGAAGAAGAAGACGACGCCATTATACCTAACACAAATAAAAATATAAACAAGATCGAGTCTTCCTAGCATACACGATGTCAAAAATTGAAGGCGAGATTCCACGGTTGTGGTAAGATTAAAATCCAAGTCAACAGGACTCGGCGATGAAGCTTGAGGAGCCGGGACAAGGTTGTGTCGGCAGGAGCCTAAAATCAAGTCGGTGTGGAGGAATCCCGCAAGAAATAAGTCGTGAGCATTCGTACAAGCAGTCATAGCAAGGCCCGATGTAGGAATCAACCTCGGCCCTAGGGCCCGAACTGGCCACTTCGTTATACTGGCTATTCGGAAGGCCCGGAGAAGCGGACACGTCGAAGCTCGGGTTAAACACCCTTGGATTGGGAAGAAGCGGGAAGGAAACATTGGGACTTCCCCTAACCGATGATGTGTCGTCTCGAGTTTTCGCCTGCCCGCCACTAGAAGCAACCAACGGCTTCTTCCCCTGACGGTTAAAGCAACGGTTTGCGACGTTGGACGAGAAGATTCATCGCCCCAAAGCCACCAACGGCTTCTTCCCCTGACGGTTTGGCGTAGTTCATCCAGTTCTTCAGGGGTCATATCCTTTATGTCCTTCGACATTTGGAACCACTCTCTCAAAGGAATTAACGATCAATGAACTGAAAAGGAAACGGCTCACTCGAAAAACGGGGATTTTTGCACAAATGTGGGAGCGAAACGGGACTACGCGAAAATTCACTCAACGAAGAAATCTACCCGAACTTCAACTAAGTACGAGACGCAATTTTATAGTGAAACAATGGATCGAGAGAGAACAAAAGAAAAGGCGGGAAAACAATAATACACGCTAAGATATGGAGATGCTTGAAGAGAGTTGTGGAAGGAAGATGGCTCACGAGACGGATTATCTTCCGGAGAGCGAAAATCGTCAGGAGAGAATTTCTTCAGAACAACTTGGGTAAAATGGCAATGAAGGAGGCCATAAACCTTTCGAAAACCCAATCGACGGGGCAAAAGCGCCTTTTCATTCATTAGTAAGGTGACGTGACTGTTCATTTAATGCACGTCCGTCGAGCATTAATTACGCCAAGGCGTTATAGGCTAGCACCCCTCGGTTCGGCTTCACGACGGTCGAGGGACGCCGGTGGCGAGGCTAATGATGACTTAGAAGAGGAATCGACGAAGAAAGCGCCGGGTACAAGGGCGCGCTCATAATCAAGTATCCGGCTCACCGGTTAGGCTAATCGGCACGAGAAAGGACCCACACTTGGAGGTTTCGGCCGTGCAAGAGGCGAGCCGGACTCCGGATGGTCGAAGAACAACGAAATTTAAAAGCAAACATAACCGGACCACATATGCAGGGCAATTCAACCAGAAGACTTGTAACTCCGAGGTTGTTTGAAATTATGATTGACACCTTATCAAAGTAAAATGGGTGGTACCAGCTCGGATACATAATCAGGATTCAGCAACATGTCCACCCCGGTTGACCAGAGACCTGGACAACCCGGCTGGGGGGCAAGGATATCATGTTACTTCGCGATCAACAAAGACTCGGACTTTCGTACTTCAGTCAAACGAACATCTAAACTCGGTAGCTCGAGACACGAGCAACCGAGCTTAGGGCTCAGCTGTTACGGACCTAGTCTAGGCCCATTATCTCACCGGCTAGTACAGGGGCAACCCACTATCCGTGGGACCCGGCCATGACCTTGGACATGCACACACGATCCGGACACGCACGGCACGATCCCGGGACATGTACGGTGTGGCGGCCAAGGGACTAACTAACCAGGTAGACTCTATATACGAGAGGAGGGAGACGGGCGCCGAGTACACAATCTCTTAGCCTTGACTAACCTACATTCGGTCACACGGCACACACAGCACCCCTTAGGCGAAACGCCTGCTTGTGTACCGTGATCATACCTTCTCCTGAACGCTTGTCCTATAAGCATACAGGAGGAGCACACAGATCCTATATCAAATCAACGGACCTTCAATAGGCCGGACATCTAAGTTCTGAACCAGAACAATTTTTTATTTAATTAATTATTTAAATCATTTATTTATTTAATTTTTCCAAAAATTTCACAAAATTACCTAATTGGTCCATTCTTGTATTTAGGCTTAAAAATACCTAAACTCAACTATTTTTCTCCAAAATTTCCAATTAATTAGTAAATATATTTTTACTAATTTTAAGCCAATACCACTAATTGTTGAGTTTTACATAATTATTTCATAATTTCTTTTGCTCAGACATAAGTAATTAGCTAGAAATTACTTAATCACTTTATTATCATTAGTTGATAATTTTCTTAATTAGAATGTCCCATTACCTCATAATTATAACACTGACATTTCTGTTTCCCTGTGTTCTGCAGTATTTTAGAATTTGTGAGGGCATTATAGTCATTACAATACTTTTTGAATATCTTTATTCAATTTCTCCAAGTTTGTAATTTATTAAATTACCCTAATTAGAGATAACATACTCTCATTATTCAAATAATTATTTCACTGACTTTTAGGATTTTTCACAATTTTCCTAAATATTTATGTCCCTTAGGGGAATTTTGGTCATTTGGCACTTTGGCCCTTAATTTCTCTAATTTCCAAGAGATTTTTTTCTTAGAAAATAAGATAATTATATATTATTATTTGATATCCCATATTCACCTACTTTTTATAGGTATAATCTTACCAAATTATGATACGTATTTTTGGGGTATTACACCCTCCATTAAACAAATCTCTATTTTATATATATATATTCTAAACTTCATATCTCAAACGCGTACGAGCTCACCGCCTGCCTACCTCTCTCATGTTTCTCCATTCCACCGAAGCTCGTCGATCTATTCCCTTGCGGCTCTTCCCAGCTCTTCCCAGGTGTTCCGCCGTTATAACCGACCAAAACTAAATCTAATCAGGTCGGAATCCTCCTAAGCGATTGGCAGTTTCTGTGAATGAGGTTCCAGCGACGAGATCTGTCGAGAAACGGGGGTTGGAGAAGGAAGAGATTGAATGGAGAGAGGAAGAGCAGGGGAAGGCAAGAGACGCGAGACTGGTGGCTGGAATCGCTGGTTTTCGGTTTGCAGATAAACAATTCTCCTCTCCTATTTTTTCCAGGTTAGTCCTATAAAACGTAACTCTCTCCCTTTCAGATCCAAATCGCCACTGATCTCTTGCCCTTTCAGATCCAAATCGCCACTCACACTCACTCGAAGCGTCGTCGGCGTCGTCGGTCTTTTTTCCCCCTTTTCGACTGCTTATTGTTAGATCTGAACTTTTTTTGGATCTGTATTGTATTATCTGTATCTGCTAACACCTGATAAATTTTTTTGGATTTGTATTGTATTATCTGGAATTTGTGTTTCTTCCTTCTCCAATCTGAATTTCTAGATCTGGAATTTTATGTAGATCTGAAATTTGTGTAGATCGATTTGGTTGAGGTTTTTTTTTTTAAATAAAAAAAAACCAATATGACGTCCTAAACTATCTTAGACACCGTAAGTCTTGAAATTTGACGTCCTAGAACATTTTAGGACGTCGAAAGCCTTGCACTTTCCACGCCCCCTAAATAGGCGTCCCTACAAAAAAGGACGCCCGAAGGGGGAAAAAATAGGACGTTAAATAGCTTATTTGAAGTAGTGGTGATGTGATTCTGTGTATTCTCCCCCCCCCCCCTCCTCTCTTCTCTTCTCATCTCAAATCCTCTAATTTCTACAACTATCCTATCATTCACCTCAGCATGCAAGAGCAAATAAATGTATAACAACAACAATAAGATCTATCTCACTAAGTGAGGTCAGTTAATTGCACAATGTCATTAAGATCTATGACCAACTATTAAGATATATAATAAGACATTAGGTACACTATGAATACCTTAGCAGATGGAAACATTAGAAATTATAAATGTACCTTCTCACAATGCCTGCACTGCTGGTCTTAAAATTTCGATCTATTTAGACCAGCCTATTTGTTTGTCCGGTCTTAAAAGTTGAGTTTTAGGACCGAACAAAAAATATATCAGGTCTATATAATAGACTTTTAAGACCTAATCTTTTAATGTCCAGTCTAAAAGAGTTTCTTTAAGACCAGTTCGAGTCCAGTCTTAAAAGTTATAGACTTTTAAGACCGCCTGGAACAAGACCGGTCGCGGATCTAGTCTTACAATGCCTCTTTTGTCCGGTCTTAAAAGCCTTTTTGTGTACCCGTGTTAAAATATATATATATATATATATATACACTTTTAACCTAACATACTTAAGTTGTCTATAGCAAATCACAGTCCATATTTCAATCCACCTGTTTTTATATATAAATTAGTTTTCAACCCATAATTATCTGTATATAAATCACTGACAAATAAACTGGAAAAAACATGTTAGATGATTTTAACAAGTAGGTGAAAACAAAGCTAAAAGCTAAACCGGAAACATTAGTTTGGTCTTAAACATCGGTGTAACATCCCAAATTTTGGGATTTAAAGTTTGAATAATATATAGAAATTAATTATGACCCATATAACCCAAAGCTAGCTAGGTAAGTCTTTAGGCTATAAGTTGCTGATCCATATAACCCAAAGCTTGTTATATCTATATATATATATATATATATAAACACATCGATGCACTTAAACCCATAAGGAATGTAGATGTATTACAAACCTCATCATGCATAAAAAGTAAGCATGTTTGTAAGGGATGCAAATAAATAAACCAAAATGGAGGATGACGTGACTTTGGGAAAATTCAGAGGAAAGAAGCTCATATTGAAATTGCTTTCAATTCGCTAAAAATGGTTTTTAAAGGTCAATCTAGTGTTACCCGGTTTAATAGAAATAGATATATGTTTCCATAGTTCCCTTCTATTTTATTTTACTCCCAGATATGAATTTACGTAGAAAAGCTAGACATTTACGAATACACACACAGACTGTAATACCCTAAAATCTGACTTAAGGTAAATATCAAAAATTGGGAAATGTACCTATTGAAAATAGGTGAATATGAGGTTTCAAACACCTTGTATTGAGTTTACCTTGTTGTCAGGGTAATTTCCCTTGAAATTAGATAATTTGCAATTAGGTCCCTAAAACGTTTGGAAATTTGCAAATAGGTCCCTAAGCGAAAGCTATAAAGGAGGCAAGTAAAAATCTATTTGAAATAGGGAAGGATATTGTCCCTAATTTAGGTAATTTATTAAGTTACAAACTTGGAGGAATTGTAGAAGAATACTCAAAAAGTAAGGAAATGACCGAAATACCCTCGTAAGTGCTAAGATAATGCAGAAGACATGAAAACAGAGATGTCAGGGCCAAAGTTATGAGGTAATGAGGCATTCTAATTAAGAAAATTATCAACTATTGATAAGAAAGTAATTAGGTAATTATTGGCTAATTACTTAAGCTTAAGCAAAGGAAATTCAAACATAATTATGTAAAACCCTAGCTAAAATTAGTGGTTTTTGGCCAAAAATTAGTAAAAACATATTTGTTAATTAATTGGAAATTTTGGGGAAAAATAGATGAGATTAGGTATTTTTGAGCCTAAAAACAAGTAAGGACCAATAGGAAAAAGTTATGAAAAATTATGTAAAAATAATTATTTAATAATATTATAATAATTAATTAATTAAAAATAAAATAAAATATATATATATTATATATATGGCTGCCAACATTTTTTGGATAAAATAAAAAAAAAGGAAAAATAAAATAAAATGAATTAAATAATATATAAGAGTTGTTAAAATAATAAACTCTATTAAAATAATAAATAGTGAATAGTAAAAATATAAATAGGAAACGGATCCTACCTAGGGATCCAGGAATGGGAATTCCAAAGTTAAGGTAAAATATTGATCAGTGGGTTTTTATCTTCAAGTAGACTTTTCCAGAAGTTCATTCTGAAGCCGATAGAGCATTTTCCTAATAAGACAAAATAGGGAAAGTCTCCCACCCCTCCCTTTGGTTTTCACACCATTTCCTCTTGAGATTTTCGAATCCTAGAGAGAAGTTAGAGAGAGGAGCTCTGGAGAAAATCTGCAGTGAAGCTCTGGGTAAGTTTTTCGGTACTTAGTCTTAAGCTTCGGTAGTTTTAGTAGGATTGTTAGTTAGATCTAGCAAGTAGGAGATGAAATTCCTATTCTTGTTTTTAAGCCTCATTGCATTGAAAGATGCCCCACGAGGTAAAACATAGTAGGGATTGAGTCTCTGAAAGTTGAAAGTTAAAATAGCAAGCTTTAAGCTTTTGTAGTTCTTTCAATAGTTAGAGTAGCCTTTATTTTTCAAAGTATGATTAGATATCATATGATAGGGCTATTTTAGTCATTATTTCGAAAATCATGATGGGGTCGAAGTTCTGGCAAAATTTTGGGAAAATTAGAGTTAAAATAGCGAAGCTCTGGCGAAATTCCGCCGATTAGGGGAATAAGGGCAAAATGGTAATTTTTACCTAAAATTCCTGTTATGATGTAAATCATTAATTAATATGATTTATATTTCGAAAATGATGTTGGAGTAAGAGTTATGTTGAAATTTTGGAAAATCAGAGTCAAAGTAACGAAGTGCTAGCGAATTTCCGCCAATTAGGGGGTCAGGGGCAAAATAGTCATTTTGACTAAAAATGGCCGTCGTAATGCTAGATCCTTAACAAGTACATTGTTATGTTGATAGGATATCCGTAATCACGAACCGCTGTCAGGAAATACTGTTTTACGTCGGAAGTACCGTTTCCGTAAACGTGCGAATCCGTCAACGAAGGTACGTTCGCGTCGTAACCTTAACTCTGATGTCTATGTATGCTTATGTGTGATGAATGGTAACTATATGTTTGTTGTGTGGTTATGTAGTATTGGTGTATGTACGTCCGCGTACTGGTAACCTTAACTCTGATATTTATGGTATGCGTGTATGTGCTATGTGAATTATATGTTATGTACTGTTGTTATGATTTTTGTCTGTAGTCCATATACTGTATATGTAGATATGAGGTTAACCGTTACCTGGGGTCCGATTGCAATGGACCTCAGCTCTCCATATAGCTTCAGGATCGGGAGGATCGAGGGCCGAGGAGAAGAGTAAGCAGTCCGCGTAGAAGTTCCGGCTGACGATTTCCTTTTGTTGTTCCGAGAGAAGCTTTCCTTTGTGTTGTATCTCACTTTTGAACCACGCGATTCTCGTACCATTGTTGTAATTAGCCAGACTTACGGCATTCTAAATACAAGTATCAGTTACTCAATCGCTCCGGTGCTCTACTCTGATGATTTTAAATGAAAAAAATTTATACTGCTTTTGAAAAGCTGGGATGTTACACAGACACACTTATTTGTAGTTGCTGTCATGTTATAATAAATATGAGTTAAAGCCAGCTTTCGTGAAGACGTCAAATTCGAGTTCTTGAAAAGCCAGTGAAGTACTGTACATGGATGTATATTAGTATATATATATATGGTTTGTGAGCTAATGTCAAAGTCAAACCATTGTGAGTCCTTATATATATACAAACATACGCAAATCACTGTGCAGGGAATTAATTAGAAAAATAAATAAATAAAAGGGTTTTATATATATATATATAGAGAGAGAGAGAGAGAGGTGCTTTAGAAAAAAAAACCATGAGAAACATTATACTTTGGGAAGACCATGAGAAACATTAAAGCATAATTTATATGATGATTGATATTTACAAACTCTTAATTAAAGTGTTAGGAGAACCTTGAGAGTTTAAAGTAGTTATAGAAAAATACCAATAAATAGTAAAATAATAATAATAAAATAAATAAATATTGTTATTATTATTAGTAAAAAAGGAATAAATAATAAAGGAAGTTATTAATTAATAAAGAAAAGAGTGTTATTATTAATTAATAATAATTAAAAAGGGTATAAAGGGGTAATAAATCCACCAGGGGTAGAAAACTCAATAGTGGCAAAGACATCTCTTAGGATATTATTTATAAGGGAAATAATGCGGTGATACTATTATAGGATATCCGAGAAAGTCAGGAATCGGTACCAAAAGGTGAAAGTACCACTAGCTACGCAGACTAAGGTACGGACGCGTACTGTAACTCTAACTCTTATGTTGTCTTGTATGCTTATATGTGATAGGATGATTCATAGAGTCATGGACAAGACTAGGTCTTGGGTCATGCACAGTAGCTAAGACTCGGTCTTAGGTCACCTGTTTATATACATTCAGCTTTGCGTGGGTTATAGTCATGATAATGCCGTATGTATGTTTTCCTAGCGCTGAGAACACGAGAAGCTGTCGTGGCACTGGTGAGCGCAAACGTTGTTGACATTACATGTGATGTGTGCTATGTATTGTTGTGTTGTTAACATTACATTGGTTGTGTGCTATGTATTGTTGTGTTGTGAACTTTACATTGGCTGTGTGCTATGTACGGTTAATGCTGAATGTAATGAATATATGTCATACATATATTGTTTATACTTGAGCATGAGGTTAACTGTTACCTGAGATTCAATGGGTATTGGATCTCAGAATTTACCCTAGCTTCAGGATCGGGAGGATCGAGAGCCGGAGAAAAGGGTAAGCAGCACGCGTAAGGATTCAGCCGGAGATTTTATTTTGGAATAGTATTTATGTATAATTTTTTATTAGTCGGATAATTGTACTACTAACATGCCGACCGGATACACCGCAAAGAATTTAAGTTGTATCACGCTTATATTCCTTCGCGAATTTTAAATAACCCGCATATTTCTGGGCATATGTTGTCAGTCACTCATTCGTCCAAACGTTTATGCATGCTTTCTGTTGTGACTCATTCTGATCCGTTAACGCCTTCACTCTGATAACTTTACACCAATTAGTCTAATAAGGAATTTAGGACATAAATGGACATCATAATGGACGTAGAAATTAGGGAATTCACATTACATGCTTCTCCCTTACATGCTTCTTAGGTGCTTATCCCTTAATTAGAGGGTTGTAATCTTTTTTTTTTAATATTTTATTTATTTTGATTAAATTATATGCTGCATCCTAATTTTTTTTTTTTTTTTTTTTGCACACAGTATCTCAAATTAATTAATTTTCACAATACTGGTGCTACAAGGAAAATATTTCTGAATACAGGACAAAATTAATTAATTTGAGATACTGGGTGCAAAACAAAATTCAGGACGCAACATATAGTTTAATCTATATAAATAAAACATATAAAAAAATTAAAAAAAAATGTTTTTATCCCTCTAATTAGAGGAACAAGTACCTAAGAAGCATGGAATGTGAACCCGAAATTAGGACCATTACAACATTAAAATTGAGAAAATTAAAATCCAAACCGGAAACTAAAATCAACACCAAAAACTAAAAAAATTGTGAAAATTTAGACCGAAAATAAATGCGCCGCTCTACATTAATGTGGTCTTAAACATCGGTGCTTTTAGACCGGTATATTTATTTGTCCGGTCTTAAAAGTCATACTTTTTAGACCGTCCTTTTTAGTTGTCCGGTCTTAAAAGTCCTATTTTTGAGACCGACCTTTTTAGTTGCCCGGTCTTAAAAGTTGGGTTTTAAGACCGAACAAAAAATATATCAGGTCTATATAGTACGATTTTAAGACCTAATATTTTTAATGTCCGATCTAAAAGAATTTCATTAAGATCGATTTGCGTCTGGTCTTAAAAGTTACAGACTTTTAAGACCACCTGAACGAGATTGGTCGAAGATCCGGTCTTACGATGCCTCATTCATCAAGTCTTAAAAGCATTTTGTGTACCCGTGTCTGTTTACCGTGTTGCAGTCTAGATGAAGGAGGGCGCCAAAAGATGCTGATGCTCGATGTAAGATGTAGACTAGGACGTGTTTGGCAAATATAAATTGATGTGTTTTGACATAATTTTAAGTGAATGTATAGATTATTATGAATGTCATAACTTCATACCTTTAACATTGTAAAACGAACAATTTGTAGTATCAAAATTACATCACTGAGGTATAAAAAGATGTAATTATGATACAAATGTAAGAATTTTAACTAAAAGAGCCACTTGTAATTAAAGTATAGATTCACGTGGTGCAATAGAATTAAAGCTTTGAGTCCTACTTTCATATATATACACATATATGTATGTATACGCGAGCCCCACACACACATATATATATATAAGACCCAATACATAAACTAATACCAAGTGGGATGGCCTCACGGTAAAACATGTATCATTCCATAAAAACACTTCATTAGCCTTTTAAAAAAACATAAGTTTTTTATTTAAGAATTATTAGGTAAAAAATTTAAATACGAATCATTAAAATTGTATTTTTTTTTTTCAAACAGTTAAAAATGTATTTAAATTTCTGACAGTGCAAATCTTACCACAGAGGAAGTGAATATTTTGCGTTTCGACTCACATAGAATTGAACTTTTGAATATGACAATTAGAGTAGTAACTGCATAGATGAATTATTATAGTAATAGAAGAAGAAACCAAGGGATTGAATAGGAAGTGGCTTTGGCAAAGAATAACAAGAAATAATTAGGACTAGAGGTAGTAGTAATAAAAGAAGGGAAACCAAAGGATTGAATAGGATGTGGCTTTAGCAAAGAATAACAAGATATAAGTATGTTTGTATTACTAAACAAAGCTGTGTGCATAATATTCTGATATGAATTATTGTATGTCTTAGGTATGATCCCATCCAAAAATTCTCTATATTGATTAAACTAAGAGTCAGGGTTGCTTACTAGACTTTTTGTGTAACGTTGTGTGTTTTTGAAGATTATTTTCCTGGGTACTTATGGGTAGATCAGTCTGCAAACAAATTATAAAATGCATAGGTAAGCTTAACAGGGAACATTTATAATAGAAGAGGAAGTTTTATTCCTATATAGAATTAGAAAAATGAACATCTTGGAGGGTTATCCTTATTAAAAGAGATTGTGGGGAACGTAAATATAATAAGAAACATATAAAAAAAAAATCATCCATCAAAGAATTGTGGTTTAATATTTAAAGTTTGTAACATCCTCTTTATCGGGAAAAGAAAAGTTTGTTACATAACATTATATTAGCATATTAAATTAAATAATAATTAAAGTTATATATATATATTTAAGATTTTTGTTGATCTCCTTACTCATGAGATCTTTAAAATAGGTTATATCAAAATTATTTATAAATAGAGATTGTGAAAGTATAAAGTTAGAAAAGAGGAAAAATACATAAGAATATCTTTAAAATATAGGAGGCAACGGAAGTTATCAAGGTGTAATAATTAAATTTTATTTTGGTCTTATATCCATCGCTTTAATTTCACGCACGTTCTCTCTATATATATATATAGCCAGATCCATTCCAAAGCAGTTCCACAAGTTCGACAGAAGCACTATAAACCTAGGTTACATCCTTAACCAAATAAAAAAGAAGAGAACTATTTCAGAGAAGACAATGAATCCATTTGAGATACCATCTGGGTGGAGATTCTGTCCAGAAGACTCCGAACTCATAAAAGACTATCTTTACAATAAAATCATGGCACAAAAATTACCTTTCGAAGGTATAATCGTAGAATACGACCTTTATGGTAAAGAGAATCCTTGGGAAATCTGGGAACATTTTAGTGAACATGTGGTTAAAACAGTTCACAGTGAAGATCTCTACGTCTTCACAAAAGTAAAGAGGAAGAACCCTCAATCTAGAAATGCAGAAAGGAAGGTGGGATTAGGTTCTTGGGAAGGAGAAGCTCATGCGAAAAATATCACAGTCAACGTAACCAATTCTAATCATAAAATTGTGATTGGATTCATGAAGAGCTTTAGGTTTGAGAAAAGTAGAACTCATCAAGATGGAAAATGGATCATGCATGAGTATTCTCTTCATCCATCGCTATTTCCTTCTAATTATTATTACCTACAAGTTAGTACCTTTTTCTTAATATTTTTATTTTCATTTATTTATTTTAAAAGGAATGGTTATCAATAACTCGCAAATCAGGGGTGGCTTAACATTTTTTTCCTGTAATTTACAGATGAAAGATTATGTTCTCTGTAGGATAAGAAAAAATGACAGACCCGTGAAACTACGGGAGAAAAGAAAAGAGCCAGAAAAAAGTCAACAAAAATATTATGGAGAGCAAAGAGATAATCAAAGAAACAAGAAGACAAGACTAGAGCCGAAAGAAAAGATTCAAAAAAGAATTTGTAAAGAGAAAAAAGATAATCAAAGAAATCCACCGGCGAAGATCCAGACCAACATGTCAATGGATGATTTCTGTTCTTGGTTGGACACAAACTTAACAAGGGCATATTGAGAAATAGTTTTCTGACAGGGGCATTTTGGGAAATAGTTTTCTGACATTGGCATTTTGGTAAATAGTTATTTAATAAGGGGCAAATTCAGAAATTCTTGTGTGAACATGATTTGCCACATCATTTGTGGTCCGATCAGTTAAAATACAACAACTTAACTAACATTAATTCTAATTGGCTCCTCATATATTTCATAATTTTTTTTCCTTAAAAAATGAATCCCTTAGTTAAGATTTCACAAGTAATGTAAAAGTGAATTTTGTGAAATCTTTTAATTTTATTAATATGTCAGCTAATATTTAGGAGGTGACAAATTAGTGGTTATATTTTACTTCTTCCGGTCCTAATTATAGAAAACACTTTTGCAGTGTAAATTGCACTACAAAAGTATTCCTATAATTAGGACCGGAGATAGTAATTGATTAGACTACAAATGACGTGACAAACACTAGATTCATACCAGAATTTCTATACATATGATAAGACAGTTTCTTAATAATGTTCATCTCATATTAATTCATTTTCTTAATAAAGAATCACTTGATTATATTTAATGAATTTTTAGTATCTCCTACACAATAATAAATCACTTGTTTTTCCTTCTTTCTCTTCATTAAATTCAGAATTTAATTTTTATGTCGGTGCATAGATCTCAAAAAGTTATGTGGAATCAAAAAAAGAATCGCTTGATTCGGACTCCCGAGCCAGAAGTTATGGCCTTCCGAAGTTTTAACTTTTTTTTATAATGATTTAGTCGACTAAATGGGTTTTTTAGTCGACTAAATGGGTTTAGTCGACTAAAATTTAAGTTTTAGTCGACTAAATGTCGAGGGTTTTCAAAAAAAATTTGGCCCCGCGATTTAGTCGACTAGACCATATTTTTAGTCGACTAAACAATGGCATATTGAGAAATAGTTTTCTGACAGTGGCATTTTGGGAAATAGTTTTCTGACATTGGCATTTTGGTAAATAGTTATTTAATAAGGGGCAAATTCAGAAATTAGCCGAAATTCTTGTGTGAACATGATTTGCCACATCATTTGTGGTCCGATCAGTTAAAATACAACAACTTAACTAACATTAATTCTAATTGGCTCCTCATATATTTCATAATTTTTTTTCCTTAAAAAATGAATCCCTTAGTTAAGATTTCACAAGTAATGAAAAATTGAATTTTGTGAAATCTTTTAATTTTATTAATATGTCAGTTAATATTTAGGAGGTGACAAATTAGTGGTTATATTTTACTTCTTCCGGTCCTAATTATAGAAAACAATTTTGCAGTGTAAATTGCACTACAAAAGTATTTCTATAATTAGGACCGGAGATAGTAATTGATTAGACTACAAATGACGTGACAAAAACTAGATTCATACCAGAATTTCTATACATATCATAAGACAGTTTCTTAATAATGTTCATCTCATATTAATTCATTTTGTATATTGACGTTTGAAACTTTTATTTCCAGAATTAAAAGTATTGTTTAAAAATATTATATCATATAAAATTAAATTTTTAATAAATTATTAAATAATTTTACATCCTTTTACTCATCCTCTACATTATAGTAATACTTATTATTAAAAAAAGTATAAGTATTATTGTAAAATATCTTTTCTTTTATGAACATACCAGACCCTTATTATTCTATTTCATGTCATGTTCATCCTTCAATTTTTTTGTAATAAGAGTTTCTACTAATTAATACTCAATACTCACATTTTTGTAATGTACAGATGAAATATTACGTTGTCTGTAGTTAAAAAAAATGGTGGAATGGATAAACTACAAGAGAAAATAAAAGAACTTCAAGCACATCAATAAAAATATTATGAACAGCCATAAGAGACCAGGTAATTCAGGAACACTTTTCCTCCTCGGAAAACAAATTTTTGGTATGATATGTTTTAAAAATCAATTTCCGTTTTTTAAAAAATATGTTAGGATATTTATTAATTAAGCAAGGAAAAAATTAGGAAAAATCCCATTTAAATACCATCTAAATTTTCAAAACCTCAAAAAGTCTGTTAAAAAATTAAAAGGACACAGAAGTGGTTGGGAGGAATCTGCAATTTTGAAATTTAAGTGTTTTTACTGAAAAGCCCCACACATGATATAAAATCACACTCCTCTTTCTCTCTCCTCTTCCTCTCTTCTTCTTTCTAGCTTGGGCTCACGCTTTCCCTTCCTCTCACTTGCGCCGAAGCCCCTCCTTCCTTTCACCTGGGTCACTGAAGCTCCTCACTCCTCTCACTAATGCGTCGATCTAAGCCTTACTCTCTCCATCGAAGCTCCTCAAAGAACATAATCGAATCCTTAAACAAAGTTTTGAGGGTTTGAGGTTGGAAACTAGGTAGGCTTCTTCTTCTCTTTCCCGTTATCTTCTTCTTCTTCATTCAACGTCATTCTTTATCTTTACTTTCACCATCACAACGCCGAGAAACCAGTTTCCAACGAAGTTCTGCAATTTCCGACGAGCTTATGAGTTTTCCAGCAAGCTTATGAATTTTCCAGTGAACTTTTCCAGTTTACTAATAGAGTAATGGTTTTGACAAAATCTATAATGGTTTTGACAAAAATCTATAAGTACTGATAATATATATAAAAGGTTGACAAAAAGTTTTGAGTTGTGACTAATTGAGTAATAAGATTGACTAAAATAGTAATGGTTTTGACAAAATCAGTAAACCAAACAATATGTGTAAAAGATTGATTAATGATATTCACTAAAATAGTAATGGGGTTAGCAAAATCCGTAAGGATTTTAACAAAATCTTAAAATCGGTAAGTGCGGACAATATGTGTAAAATGATTGATGAAGAGTTTTATATCGTAACCAATTGAGTAATGGTTTTGAAAAATATCGTGGGGTATTTTGAATCCTGTCACCTTTTTTATTTAAAAACTGAGGACATAATGGTTAATTTATCAACATTTTAAATTTTTAAGTTGATCCCTTTCACCTTTATTTCTTTTCCAAATACTAATAGATCGTTTGGGCTTTTAGAAATTCAGATAGTATTTAAATAATATTTTCACAAAACAATTAAGTATACAAATTATATTTCTTCTTCTTCATATGATTTATTCAGGTTCGTGTTAAAATAAAATTTTTATTCACACATAAATCATGTTTTAGATTTAATTGATATTTTGAAAATGAAAAAATAGTTAAGTGTAAAGTAACGGTAAAACAAGAAAATTAAACAATTTTTGTTGTCTATTATATATTTTTCAAGGTATTTTAGAATCTTGAAAAAATATTGCAAGATATTGAATGGTACTAAAAACATACTTTAGGATACTAACCGATACTAAAAAAAAAAAAATACTTCATGATTTTTAAAAATTATTTTAGGAACTTGAAAAATATTTCAAGGTATTGAGTATTGGCTGATACTAAAAAAAATACTTCCGGATATTGACAAATACTGAACAAATACTTCATGATTTTGAAAAATTAATTTAGAATACTGACGGGTACTAAAAAATATTTTAGGATGATGAATACTAATTTTTTCTATTAAAGAAGAAGAAGAACAGAAGTGAGTAGTGCATATTTTGCACCATAACGGAGCAGTTTGATAGAAAAGAACGATAGCGGAGCATAATGGAAAAGGAGGAACGCCGCATACTGGGGTGGCAGCGCTCCAATGGTGGATTCAGAATGGAGAGAGAACGGATGGAGAGAGAAAGAAGGAAGGGAGGGGTAGGTGAGGAATTTAATAAAGGGAAAATTCATTTCAGGGCCCCTTTTAGGACTGATAATCCAAAAAAAGACCCCAAGATTTTGACAATCGGGCCTTTTCTGGCCCCAGGTCCTTTTCTGGGATTTTCAAAATTTTTGGTGAGTTGTCAACGGGGATGATATAGTTGTTAACGGGTAGGTTTTAACAAATAAATCAGCCTCATTAACAACACTTTACTAACAACTATATCAGCCTCGTTGACAACTATATCAGTACCCCGTTAACAACTATATCAGCCTCGTTGACAACTCACCCAAGATTCTGAAAATCCTAGAAAAGGCCTTGGGGCCTTTTTTGAGATTATCAGAACCTTGGGACCTTTTTTGGGATTGTCAGCCTTAAAAGAGCCCTGAAAATGATTTTCCCTTTAATAAACCTAGACATTTTAAATTCTTTTAAAACAATAAATTTAAGTTCAAAATTATTTGAATCCGAGTATTCTAATTGGTTAGAGTATAAATGAATTGGTACTCTGAGAGTATCAAAGTATTTCTCATAATATCAATACTGGCTAATTTTTATTCGGATTATTCAATCTCTAAACTCAAACATAATTCTGAGTAAACGTATAAATTATACAATCACCTCACTTGGAAGCATTTATTTCAAAAGCGGAATACAATCCAACACGAAGGAAAACAAGCAAAACTTTTAACACCAGACCATTCTGTCTTTCACTACTAACACACCAGTTCCTTCTGTTTTCATTTTAAAGTAATCTAAAGTCCATTTCTCAAATGAGCATTCATTGAAATCATAATAACCGCCATGAATGAGCAGTTCTCCTTTTGACACCCTTTCTTCTATCCATGGATAGGTAAGTAGGTTCAATAAAGAATGGTTCAATGATTCCTGCATACAATTCACTCAAATCGTTCAGGCTCCATCGATTTTCTTAAGGAATTAACATTTTACTGACCAGAGAATTCTTCTAGAAGTTAACTTGTATTTTAAACTAGAGGAAGTAATAAATTGCAATAACCCTCCCCTCCCCTTTATAAATACTCTTTCATGTCCTAAATATAAGACAGTTGATTTTTTTGGAGATATTAAGAAAGCTAATTAAATTACTTTAAAGTATTTATATTTATCATTTTTTCTTCAAATTATTTTGTCTAACTGATAAACTAATATATAATCTAATAATATACAACATATGATATGATTAAGTAGCTTATTTAGCTTCCTTAATTTCTCTAAGAAAAAAGTTAACTCTGTCTTATATTTAGGACGGAAGGAAATACATCCATTAAACCAAACACTACGCCAGTAATGTCAACAACATGCACTATGATACAAGTATCTAATTCTGACTTGTAAAGATTGAGAGGGAAACAGGGAACAGAGGATAGAGAGATAACAGGATTCAAGAGGAAAGAACAGAGGAGAGAGACAAAGGAGAGCAAGGAGCGAGAGAATAGAAAAATCTATCGAATCAAATGACCAGAGGCTTACACACAGATTTAAATGGGTCCTATCCATTTATATATGCAATAGGAGAATTCCAACTGCTATATCCTAACTATAACTGTTATTTATTTTTGGTATGATTATATCACAAAGTAAACTCTACCTATGTTTTATAGCCGGTCCCAAAGCCCGGATAAAGGAGGACAGTTGTGTTAAGCCTTGACAGCCAAAATAAAACTCTGTCGAATCTTATGACATGGGTCAAAGAAGAAATTGTTGTTGTTGTTGATTATATATTTATATAACACATTACTTAACAGTCATTGAGCTTTATCACCCAGACACCAACTAACTCTTCAAATATATTATTTACCATGAGAATGAACAGTGAACACAACAGACAATATATACACATTAACAAATAAAACAATAGACAATGTATACTAAGGCTATGCATGGTTTGGGGGGAGGGGAGGGGAGGGAAAAATTTAAAGGGGAGGAAAACTTTTGTGGGCCCCACCACAAATAACTTTTCCCTCCCCTCCCCCACCCCAAACCAAACAAAGCTTAAGTCATTCACCTCAACATGCAAGAGCAAATAAATGTATAACAACAACAATAAGATCTATCTCACTAAGTGAGGTCAGTTAATTGCACAATGTCATTAAGATCTATCACCAACTATTAAGATATATGATAAGACATTAGTACACTATGAATACCTTAGCAGATAGAAACATTAGAAATTATAAATGTACCTTCTCACAATGCCTGCACTGCTGATCAAAGTCAAGGCCAGAAGCAGCAGTCTCAGTTTTAATTCTGGCATTTTTTCCAGCAACAACCCAGCTTTCCAAGAGGCTAGGGAATAAAAGTAACCAAGTAAGAAAACGTAAGGTACAATTTCTTATCATAGAATGGAAAACAGTAATGAACATGGATATTATCTAGGTTCAACCTTCCACTTGCATCATCTTGCATGCTCATAAGAGCACGAATTCCCCCACAGCAGCTGTGACCAATAACTAAGATGTTCTCCACCTACAGTGAGAATAAGCTTTCATAAAACTATTGTTCTCATAACAGAAGGTTATATGTATATATAAACTGAAAAGTCCTACAGATGCATGACACAAAGTCACAAACCCAGGCTATAAGTTTTATTATTACAACGTATGGCTTAATGTTATAGTTCAAATCCATTTATGTCCTAAGCTTAATAATAATTATGGGCAGTTGACCTAACAATGCTCTGCTACTATGATTTCCCCAGCTTCATTTCCCATATTGAGCTCAAAACTTGTCACCCAAGCAGTCCATTGAAGAAATAACACAAGATCAACCAGTTTTATAACTACAAGTCTCATTTTCTTTCTCTCATCCTAGTCTGTGAATAGCCTATAAGAATAAAATGAATTCATAATCATAGTTATTCAACATAGTGGATTTCAAGGTTCTCAATGAATTCTGTAAGAACTTAGATATCTTTCCAGCTTTAAGAAGCGCAAAAGTAAATAACAAATGGACCACAGAAACGAAATGCACAGAAATAAATGTATCAAACCATTAAAAGCTAAAGAATTCATTGGCTATAAAGTCTTACTCTAAGTGTGGTCACAGCAAATTCCAGAGCAGCATTTGTCTCTGTTGGTCCATTCTGCATCAAGGAATATGGGATCAGACTTTAGAAATGGAAGGCAGGGTCTATCTCCCCACAGTGCAACAACAATACTAGTTCGATGATGTAGGCAAATACCTCAAATGGAGTTACCAAATTAGCAACATTACGAATCATGAAAGCTTCTCCTGGTTGGAATCCCAGAATATTTGATGGGCAAACCCTAGAGTCTCCGCAAGCGATGACCATAAACTGTTCTTGTACATGTTAGTCAAGAGAAATTAATTTCACTACAAGACAAATTGAAGCAATGGTCCAACAAGACTCAATAAAAACCCATAAAGCAAAACACAGTTAAATGCTTAGTCAAAATGGTGTGGGAAGACACAGAGTAATTACCTTTGGTAATTGAACCTGGGCAAGATTTTGGAAATGTTCTAAGTTTCCCCTGCCAAAAAGCAGAAACCAATCTTGGAGAATGTTATTCCTTTTTTTAGAACAAGGCAATACTGAAACAGAGAAACTTACATGTATTTATTCTTTTTAAAACTTAAGAACCTGCCCTTCAGATCATTAAATAGATCATGCCCCTTTTCAGCTTCTGTCACAGTTTCTTGATTGTTGTTTTCCTGTTGCTGGGTGAATCCAGAAGGCCCCATGGAAGCCTTCAAATCTAAAGTTTTATTGCTCCTACAAACATAAGAAAAGGTACTGATTGATACAACAAAACGGTTTTACTGGATTTCATCACCATAAGGAAAAAACACTTTGTTAGTCTAACTTTTACTTCAAAGTGTTGATTATAAAATCCACAGAGAAGTATAATTATAGGGACCATTAAACCACAAAAAATTAAAATTGAACCATGAAACACCATAGGATCACATTGCACACATCAGTATCCAATGTAGAATAGTGATTAAAAGTTTTGGCGTTATCAAACAAGCATAGATCGCTCAAGTAAAACATGACCAAACCGAAATCCATATAGGAGACACACCAAGCCCTCTACTAATAATCAATCCAAACTTTTTACAATTTAAAATGAAAAAAATGGTAAACAATAATCAAGACCTCTTCTAATAATTTCCCTCCCGAATATTTTAAGTCATAGAGCTATCTCTTATATTCAGACTAGTATAAAGATTGTCACCACCAAATAGCCAGGGGATTAGTTGAGAACAACCATTCCAGACATTAATAATTTCTGTTTAAATAGATATAAGGAAGTTAACAGTAAACAATCTAACATTAACAGTTTCACTTTAAGTAGACACCAAAGCACTCACCTTAAACCCTTCAACAATCTCAAATGCGTCAGCTTGGTTTTCCGTGATTCCAGCTTAAAGCTAAAGATCTGCCACAGCAATAGTTATCTAATTAGCTCATTCGCAAAATCAGAACAAAATGGCATCAAGGAAATAAATCATACAACGCAACAGAAATACCCTTGAAGCCCTCAATGTAGCTCCATGAAGCTCAATGCAGGAAGAATTTAAGGGTAAGGGTAAAGAAAGAGGCTTGGAAATGGAAACAAAAGGGTCACCTGAAACCGAAATTGAACGAGCAGAAGCAGTCATATCAGAGAGAGCTCAAACAAAAATGGATTCGCTTCTCCTTCAGTACGGATTGAGAATTGAATGAAACAGTCATGGCAGAGGGGGAATTATTTAAAGGGTGGGTAAAGTGAAGTTTGGTTGGATTGGATCAGGACGCATCTTCGAGTCGAGTCGTCTCCAACAAAAACGGAGAAATCTAATAATTGGAGAGAGGAAAAGAAGAGAAAAAAAGTGAGAAGGAAAGAGGCTTTATTATTCTTTTTGCACCGTAGCTACTTCATTCACCACAAGTTCATCAGAATGCCGTGAAGGTCACTTTTTCCTTTTTAGGGTAGTGAGATTCTCCATTTCGGATTGTCCCTCTCGTCTTACCCTCTCTGGGTACCGGATAAACAATTTCTTCAACAATTGATCCCTAAATTCATGGAAGGAGATCCCCGATTTTCTCCCCATCTCTCATTGTCCTCATCCTGACCGTCAAAATATTGATCCAATGGGTCAGATTTATTTTTAAAATAACCGCACGCGGTTTGGTGTTTTTAAAAATAAATTTGGCCCCTTGGATCGATTTTGACGGTTAGGATGAGGACAATGAAGGAAGAACAGAAAATTGGAGGTGAGAGAAACCGGACCCTAATTCATTACCCCAACTATGTATTTCTGTTTCCGTTGTTATACTTTGTTTTTGCTATCCGAACAGAGTATAGCACACCTCCACCATATTATCATGGAACATAAGGTTTAAGAAATAACTTGACCAACGAACTATTACCTCATGAAGCTCCGCACAAATAATTTTTAAATAGACCAAAAATACTAAACACACTTGTAAAAATTTACTCCATTTTTGTGCTAACTGCACATTTTTAAAAGAGTAAATACCATTTTTGGTCCCTGGAAAAACACATTTGACCCTTTTTCGTCCTTGAGTAAAAGAAATGTCATTTTGGTCCTTTTAGGACTAAAAAGGACCTTTTAATTTCGAGGATTAAAATGTGCAAAAAAATGATCAAAAGGACTAAAAGGGACCTTATTTTTCCATTTTAGGGACTAAAAGTGACTTATTTTTTTTCAGTGACCAAAAAGGGCATCCGTGTTTTTTCCAGGGACCAAAAAGGGTATTTACTCTTTTTAAAAGTTTTTTAATATTTTTAGTCCACTTAAAAGTTAGGTAATAAATCGTTGGCCAAATTGCTCCTTAACCCAATAAGAAATGATAGTTAAATTATTTATTACTCCCTTCGGTCTTAATTATAAGACATATTTAACTAATTTTGGGGTAATTAAGGAGAGAAGTTAAATTAGTTAATTTTACTCATTTTATGAAAATATCCTTATATAAATTTAAAATAACATAAGTAAAAGTGAATCAATAGCACTTCATCTCCAACCTAGAACTTTCCTTTCCACACACTTTCTAATTAAAATAATGGCATTGTTATATATACATGTGTGTGTGTACATATAGATCTAGAGATAGGATATTGTTACTACCAATTTTATGTCACTACCACTTTTTCGCCGTTGGATCAGAATCTTAATAGGAGAGAAAAATGATAAAAATAAATGAGATTCTGATCTAACAGTGAAAAAGTAGTAGTGACTTGGTAGTGATATAAAATTGGTACCACAGATCTATACATATATACACACATACACACACGTATTTGTGTGTGTTTATATATGTACATATGATATATGTGTGTGTGTGTCAACAAACACATGTGTGTATCTACACATATATATATCATGTGTGATACACACACATATATATTACTTTTACCAAATGTGTTTAATTGTAATGAGAATGTTATTTTAGATGGATAGAGGATATACTGAGTGGGTAAAGTTAGAAAGTAAGTATTAACCATATGCCAAAAAAACATTAATTAAACTAAATGTTACTCATAAACATATATTTTTTTTAAAAAGTGCTCTATATTATTGTTTTTTCTTCCATTTCACCACCTCAAGTATTATTGAGGGTCATGTCATAGATTTCTAATCATTGGAATCCTTTATTTATTTTTTATTTGCCAACAGACCCTTTCTTTGTTAAACAATTTGCAATTTTTCTTATAAAGTTGAAAGCATTACAAAGTAAAAGTAAAGATAGAATGAAACATGTATAGTACGTAGTAACTTGCAATCTTAGTTTGTTCATGAGAAATATATTAGCATTTTACTTGTCATTAAAAAGGGGAATTACATTTCTGGGAAAAAGAGAATTATAATTAGCTTTTAAAGAAGATATTTAATTATCAAAAAATTCTAATGGCAAACAAGGTGTTATCATTTCCTACACTTAAATTTGTCATTACATACTTTTTAGTTGTCATTGAAATTTCTTATAATTAAGTTCCTTCCTTGTAGTTAGAGGTGGAAACAGGCTAGGTCAGGTAAGGCCTCACCCTTAACAGATCAAGCCTGTTTGGCTACAAAGTGGTTTGAGCCTAGCCTGTGACCTATAATAGACCCGTTTTTTTTACTTGAGTCTGGCCTAGCCTGTATACAAGCCACAGGCCTATTAAGGTGGCCTCTTTTATTTTATTTTTTTTTAAAGTTTTTAAGTAGACTAACAAGCCACAGGCCTACTTTAAACAAGCTGAAAACATGCCAAATTACATAAATTAATTTTAATGATTTAAAATACATCATAAAATATGAAACCAAATAAAACAACACAACAATTTTCATTATAAGTTCACCAATTTAAACCAAGTAAATTTAAAGCCGTTGAAATTACATAAATTAATACTAATGATCTAAAATACATCATAAAATATGAAATCAAATAAAACAACATAACAATTATCATTACAAGTTCACCAATTTTACCCTTATAACAAGTCGGCTTTACAGGCCTAAAAGGCTTATTGGGAAGCCTAGACCTGGCTTGTTAAAAAAAAAAAAAAAATAGGCCTTGGACTAGCCTTTTAGTCTGATAGGTCAAGCTTGACTAAGCCGCAAGCCCCTGACAGGTCATTTGACCTCTTTCCACCCCTACTTGTAGGAGCCTCATTATTTCCCAAAAAAAAGTATCAAAATATTTTAGACTGAAGCCCAGGCCTAAAAAAACATATGTCATCCTTCCATTTAAAAAATACCTTTTGCAATAAAAAAATTTAAAATTTAATGTGTCTAGAAGTTTCTTGTTGCACAACCGTTTATAAATGATATATATATATATATATAATATAAAGATGAACCTCTCTCTATTTGGATTATACAGATCAGCACAGCACCATAAGAGGATCACAATTAACACGGTCCCGTTTTCTTTGACCGTGAACAAGGTCCCATTTGACATTAAAGAAAAAACACAAAGGGACATCCAATTTTGGGGAAATGTCATTTAACTACCGTTTGAAATTCTAAAACTTTAAAACGTCTGTTAAAAAATTAAAAGGACACCAAGATGATTGAAAGAAATCTGGGATTTTGCTATTTAAATAATTTTACTAAAATACCCCTCATGTATTCTTTCTCTCTCCTCGCCTTCTCTTCTTTCTCTCTTATCACCCTCTCTTCCTCTTCGTCTTCCCGGTGTCCTCTCTCTCTCTCTCTCTCTCTCTCTATCTTTATGTAATACCCCAAAATTTATATTTTGGAAATTATTACCTATTTAAAATAGGGAAACATATTGTCTCTAATTTTAGGAATTTATTGGTATATTTTCCTTGAAATTTAAAGAGATAAAAACCCAATATTATTTTAGGGAACATAAGTTGCCCTATGATTTTTAAAATAATGCATGGTGTATAAATGACCAATGTAAACCTAAAAGTTGTGAGAAAATAATTAATCCAATTAAAAAAAAAATTGCCAACAATTAGTAGATAATTGATTATGGCTAGAATAAGCAAGAAAGTGTTATGTAAACACTTAAACAAATTGATGGGAATTGGCAACAATAAATTAGCTTGCACTAATTGAGATTAGTTGCATAATCCTTCAAGATGATTAAGGGAAAATTAGGATCATCATAGAGGACCATAATTTCGAAATGTATAAGGGCCAAAAATGAAGCATTAAGCTTGTCTAATTAAAGCACTAATCAATTAATCAATGGGAAATACAATGCAAGGGAAATTAAGCATTGGATTAGGGATTAATTAGGCTTTACTAATCAAGGTTGAAAATTAAACAATTGCAGCTTCTATCAAGGGCCAAGATTTGATCTAATAAAGTTAATCTAAGGGTCCTAATTAAATAAACCTTAATCCTTGCCAAATTGTGTTAGCCAATAGGAACACTTGGTTCATAGGATATTTGTACAAGTGGGAAGCATGTTCCTTGGCCAAAAAGAGGCCATGCTATTCGAAATATTTGAGAAGCAAGGAGAGAGGAAAGTGTGCATGTGTGGTGTGTGTGAGCCAAGCATGTCTTTGAGAAAAAGTAGAAGATATTTGTGAAAAAGCAAATGGGATAAATGAGAATCGATAAAAACTAAATTGTATCTTGAAATATGTGAACTAAAGATCAAACATAAGGACTTATCATAAACAAGTATATTTTTAGCCCGAAGCAGGTTATCTCCGAAGTTATTTCCGTAACTTTCGGGGTTAATCCTAAAATGACTAAAAGGCTAGTAAAAACCCCTAATTGGACCATAATCCTTGTTATTCCAAATACTTCTCAAGAGGCTACATAAAATTCAATGTTTACCTCTAAAATTATTTGAGATTTATAACCATGTACAATTAGAACACTGAGCAGGGGAATTAATCGGTAAGAGAAATTATCTCTTTGAATAAAAGCGCATGGGAGCATTTATGTGTGGAAGAGGATAGGGAGGGGAGAGAGAATGAGGGAGACGTTTTTTAGAGATGGAGGGTGAGGATGGACTTTCAAAAGAAACCCTAGATCCGACGGTCGAAGATTGAGCAGAAAAAGTTCAATGGAATTACCAACCATGCCATAAGCTTCTCCTATAAATAGCCCTCCATTCCTTTGATATTTTCACACCAAATTGCCTTGAGCAATTCGAAAGTTTAGAGAGAATAGAGAAGGAGGATCTCTGGAGAAGGAGTAGCAAGGTTCTGGGTAAGTTCTTCGGTCCTTAGTTTTAAGTTCTAGTCTTTTGTTTAGTAGTTCTTAGTAGAATTGTTAGTTAGATCTAGGAAGTAGGAAATGAAATTCTTATTCTTGTTTTTATGCCTCATTGCATTGAAAGATGACTGACGAGGTAAAAACATGGTAGGGATTGAGTTTCTGAAAGTTGGGAGTCAGAGTAGCGAAGCCCTAGCGAAATTTTATCGACTAACGATTTTCTGAAATCAGGGGTAAAATAATCATTTATGACTAAAATATCCGTTAGGATATTGTTTATTAATAAATACGATATTATCCTTATAGGATATCTGTGATCACATTTCGACCGACAGACGTACCGTATTTCGTCAACGAAGGTACGGACGCGTACTGTAACCTTAACTCTTATGCTTGTTGTATGTTTATATATGATAGTTGTATTCATAGACTAAGACTCGGTCTTAGATGTTTTCATTATACATCCAGCTATATACGGGTTATGGTTATGTAATACCGATAAAGTTTTCCTAGCGCTGAGGACACGGGTGTACACCGTGGCACTGGTGTAGAGTGCAGACATGAATAACATGCATGAGCGTTGACTATGTGTGGTTATTGTTTTACATATGGGATTATGTACTGCTGGGATGTCATGAATAACCGTCATTCATATATTGTTTACATAAGCATGAGGTTAACCGTTACCTGAGGTCCGATGGGCATTGGACCTCAGTCTTAACTAATAGTACATGAAAGGTTCAAGCAGAAATATCAGAGATATCAGAAATATCAAGAATATCAGAAATATCAGAGAGGGTACCGGTAGATGGAGTCATAAAGAGAAACCAAGGGGCAAAGTCGTAATAATGCACAGGTCGAGGCAGGAGCCGGAAGAAGTTATCAGAGCCTATTGTCAGGCATGGGTCTAATAAAGTTATTTCGAATAGTTTGGTGCCGAAGGTAAGGCTAGTCTATGTGGGGCAGCCAATAAGTCGCTGTGAACTCGGTGAGGCCCCCATGATCATGGTAGTCAAAAACGCGCTTTAAAGCGTAAAAACGCCGCTTTCACGATTTAATATGAGCAAAACGTGTTTCGTTGTGGGAAAAAATGTATCCTGAGTAAAATCGGTAAAAACGCACCGTTTTTACCCAAAAACGTAAAAACGGTACGTTTTTGAAAAAAACTCCCAAAACGCCAGATGCCCTATTTTTCTTTTTCCCCAAATCGATTATCCCATTTCCAATCCATTATTCTCAGTCATTCTCTCGTTCTCGGTCCAGTCGTGCTCGTGTGTGCTCACCGGTCATTCCCAAATCCCTAATCGAACCTCGTTGTGTCGCCTCCTCCTGCTCCGGCGGCCGCTCATCACCCAAATCCCAAGCTTTTCCGACGCCTCCGAGGCTCCGAGGGTTCCACACTTCCACCCCTTCAACTGCACATCGCCTCAGCGCCTCTGACGGTCTTCACGGTTCAACCCCTTCATCGTCGAGTCATCACCGTAGAAGCTAAGCTATGAGCTTTCTTCGACTCTTCGTCACTGTGATACTCCAACTGGTACGAGTCTCTACTTCTAGAACCAGTCTATTTCTTAATTTAAAATATGATGCCTTACCTTTATTTTTTATTTTCCTTCCTTTTCATAAATTCTCATTCACTGGGTGCATATTTGGTTTCTGATTCTCATTTTTCTACATCCTATTTGGTTTCTGATTCTCATTTATTTTTCTGATTCTCATTTTTCTCCAACGCAGGATCTCCCCTTGCTACTCTATAAAACTTACTAGGTGTGTTTTACCTTCAATCCTAAACTATGTTCTGATTCTGACTTGATGGTAAATGCATGTTCCTTTTGCTTTAAGTATATACTATATTGCTAAATGTATTGCTGAATATGGTGTCATTTTATAATTACTACATCACACAACACTGAGAAGTCTTTCAAGTTGAACTATCTCTGATGTCTTGGGCTTGACCACTCCTCCTCCCTAAATAATGCACTCCTTTTCGTGAACTATAAAATTCCTGCTTAGGCACTAAAACATTATATGGCCGAACCTGAATTTTGAATCAAACAAAAAAAGACATTATGTTGGAAGATAGCTGTATTAGGTTGCTTGGGAGGAAGAGACATTATTTCTGGAGCCAATATGGTCCATTTACTGATTGGGTTTTGGCTATTGGATCCTTTCGATTCACATCCCTCTCTCTTAATATATTACATATGTTTACCTTTTTGAATATAAACGATATATTAATTAAATTCTGTGGTATCTTGTTTCCTGTTAATGTTCATGCATATTATTTTGATGGGAAAGTTTGTCAGCATAAACTTGTTCTGTTGCAACTTGCAAGATAGTTCTTTTCTATTGCTTTTCTGTTCTGTTTAGCCAACTATAGAATTGCTTTTCTGTTCTGTTGCAAGATAGTTCTGCAGAATCGTTTTTCTGTTCCGTTCTGTTTTGAAAATGGCTTCTGTTGGAAGTTGAAGTGGAAGTAGTGCTGCAGTTCAGAGTAATTCTACACCTTCTGTCCCAGTGAGTGGAGCAGGAACATCTTCAAGAACTTACAAGAATGCTCCCGGAAGTAGAACTGATGTGGCATGGAAGCATGGTACTTCAGTTGATGGAGGTACCAATAAAATTAAATGCAATTACTGCCAAAAGATTGTACAAGGAGGTGTTTATCGAATGAAACATCATTTGGCTTGCGTAAACAAAGATGTACAAGGGTGCAAATCTGTTCCTGAGGCAGTCAAGAACCAAATGTTCGAAATTGTAAAGGAGTTACAAAAAAAACTAAACAAGAAATCTGGTGGCATTGATGATGAGGATGAGGTTGTACAAGGTGGAGAAAAAAGATCACGTGATGAAGATAATGAGAGCTCTAAGAATATCTTCAAGAAAAGAGGAGCAAGCACCCAACCTACCATCAATAATATTTTTAAGCAGAGTTTAAGAGAGGGTGCATGTGAGAAAATTGCTTCCTTTTTCTATAACAATGCCATACCATTCAATGTGGCACGAAGTGTTGAATTTCAAGAGATGTTTGAAATGGTTGCTCGACACGGTATTGGCTTTAAGCCACCATCCTACCATGAAATTAGAGAGAAATATTTGAAGAAACAATATACGGAGACAATGCAGAGTATTGAAAAACATAAAGCTTATTGGAAGGATATTGGCTGCTCCATAATGACGGATGGGTGGACAGATAAAAGGAGAAGAACGCTTATAAACTTCTTAGTAAATAACCCAAAAGGAAGTGTGTTTTTGAAGTCAATTGATGCATCTGCTATCACCAAAACAGCTGAGAAGATATTTCATATGATTGATGAAGTGGTTGAGGAGGTAGGAGAAGACAATGTTGTCCAAATTGTAACGGACAATGCTGCGAACTATAAAGCTGCAGGAGCATGTTGATGTCGAAAAGAACAAGGTTGTATTGGACACCTTGTGCGGCTCATTGTATTGACCTAATGTTGGAGGACTTTGAGAAGAAGTTGCCAGTTCATCATGAGACAATTGCAACAGGAAGAAAAATTACTACATATATATATGCAAGGACTTCTTTAATTTCCATGTTGCAATTTCATACAAATGGAAGAGATTTGGTAAGACCAGGCAAGACTCGCTTTGCCACATCCTATCTAACTTTGGGTGCCTCAATGACAACAAAGGAGCATTGATAAGGATGTTTACTTCAGATCAATGGATGTCTAGCAAGTTTGCTAAAACAAATGATGGCAAGTATATTGCGGATGTGGTTATGGATATGGAGTTTTGGAAAAATGTTGTGACATGTTTAAAGGGTGCTTTTCCACTTATCAAAGTGCTTCGTTTGGTGGACTCAGATGAGAAGCCAGCTATGGGGTTCATTTATGATGAGATGGTTCAGGCCAAGGACAAAATTCGAAAGCATTCAATGGTGTAGAAAGAAGGTAGTATAATTTCTTGAATCTAATATAATTTTTTAACTTTTGTTTGCTATTTTGAGTCTAATGTAATTTTTATTTGTCATTCTTTACTCTTTAGTTATCACCGCTATGTGATATCATTGACGCTAGATGGGAAAATCGGTTGATGAGGGCTTTGCATGCAGCAGGCTATTTCCTCAACCCTCAAATACAATATAGGCTAGGATTTCGTGCTGATTGCGAAGTTAAAATGGACTATATCAATGTTTAGAAAGGTTGGTGGAAAGTGTTGAAGAAAAAAGAAAAATTGATGATCAAATGGATGATTTCAAGCTGCAATTAGGGAGATTTGGTTCGAATTAGCCCAAGGCGGCATTTATACAAAATCTCCAACACAGTTGTGGGAATCTTATGGTTTTGATCATCCAGAGCTCCAAAGATTTGCAATGCGTATTTTAAGCTTGACATGTAGTTCATCTGGTTGTGAGAGGAATTGGAGTGCCTTTGAGATGATAAGTTTTCTTTAATTTGTAAATTTGGATTTGTGCTTGCTACTTGTTGTATATTAATTGGATTTGTTTTTGTTTAGGTCCACTCAAAGAGAAGAAATCGCTTGTCACAAAAGAAAATGAATGATGTTGTGTTTGTGATGACAAATTCAAAATTAGCCAGGAAGAAGCAAGTTAGAAAAAATGAAGAATATAGCATTGATGATGTTTCATCTGAAGATGAATGGATTGTGGAAAATGAAGGAACGCCTTCTAATGTTGAAGGTTTAGATGAAGATAATTTTGATTTCAATTTGGATAGTTTAATTGAAGAAAACTTGGCTCAAGTTGGAGGAGAGGATGACACTGGTGATGTTGGTGCCTTTGTACATGATATGGAGATTCCTAATTTTGAGTTGGGCAATGAGGTTGATAGAAGAGAAAGAGAAGTTGACATGCATCATGATGTAGTTGAAGATCATGTGGAGCATAATGCCTTTGATGATGATGACTTGAATGATTTATTAGCTTAGATTGTGAGTTGTGAACTTGTGACAATTATTTACATTTCAATTGGATAATGAGTGGTACTGAATTTAAATTAGACTTGCATTTTGAACTGTATTGAGGTTGTTTGCCTTTGTTTAAATGGTATTTGATGACAATGTTGGATATTTTGATTGATATTGCATTGATGAATATATGTATGGATGATGGTAGGTGCCTTGCTTTTCTTGAATTTCTTTATATATATATGCAGGTAAAAACTACGTTTTGTATTACGATTTTACGTTTTACGTTTTTTCATTGCCCTTCCGTTTTCAGGTGAAAGCTATGTTTTCACTACCATGCCCATGATAGACACTTACCTGGCCATTCTGTTCAGTTAACAGAATTAGGTTCATTGCCCCAAGTCTAGTTAAGGCTTGGTCTAGATTGTATAGTTACTTTTGAGAAATGTAATTGTACAAAGCTCTGTATATTGTATCACATGAATATTCCTTCGGGATTTTCAATTTAACCAGCATACGCCTGGCATCATCATATGTCGGGGTATTTTATATCAGATACTCATTGTCCAATTGTTAGCACATTGCTCTCCGTTTCCGCAATACTCTGATGTAGCACCTCAAACTCTGTCAAATTTTCTAAAATCAAGTGTCATCCGACACCATTTGAGGTACGGAATTTGGGGTGTTACACTTTATCTCTCTCTCTCTCTCTCTCTCTCTGAAGCAAAGGCGATGATGATGGTGAAGCAAAAGTGAAAGTAGAACAAAGTGAAAATGATAGAAGAAACCAGTTTCTACTAAGCTTTTTTAGTTTTCGGCAAAGTTCTGTAGTTTCAAGCGAGTTTATGTGTTTTCTGGAAAGCTTATGAATTTTCCAACAATTGTAGCCTTTGACAAAAATTCATAATAGGATTAACAAGAACAATAATGAGTTTGGCAAAATTCATAATGGTTTTTACAAGAGCGTTTCTTGATGAAAAAACATTAGACAGGATTCACCAACATTTGTGGCCTTTGACAAAATTCGTAATGAGATTCATAAGAGCAATAATGAGTTTGACAATATTCGTAATAGTTTTCACAAGAGCAATAATCATGACTTGCATGTTTTCATCAACAAACGCTTTTGTCAAAACCATTACAATTCTTATCAAAGTCATTACTAAACTTGTCGATCCCATTATAAATTTTGTGGAGCTCGTTCTACTGTTCACCTTATTCTTCCTCAGCCTCCTAGCTTACATGTTTTTATCAACAAACTCTTTTATCAAAACCATTACAATTCTTGTCAAAATCATTACTAAACTTGTCAATTCCATTATGAAATTTGGTGAAATGTCACAAATGTCGGTGAATCCTAACTTCATGTTTTCATCAGCAAACGCTTTTGTCAAAACTATTAAAATTCTTGTCAAAACCATTACTAAACTTGTTAATCTTATTATGAATTTTGTGAAACATGTTTTACAATACACCTTCTTCTTCCTTAGCCTTATGGCTTCCTCCAACAACGCCAATTTCATGACCAGAGAGCTTGGACCCTAAGAGCTTGATGGTGGTGGTAAGGATGAGACCGAGATGGTGAAGGACGATGGTGGTGAGTTAAGCTTCGTCCTCTTCCTCCTTTTCACTATTATGAGTTGAGTTATGTGGCTCAAAATCATATCCACCACACCCTACGTCGCAACTCTCTCTGGTGGAAAGCAAGATGCCAGCGGTGAGGAAGAAGGTGGTGATAGTGGTATTCTTCTTCCTCTCTTGCCGTTTGATTTGAGCTTTGTGGTCTCTGCTTCCCCAAATCACTCTCTCGTTCCCAAGCTTTCAGTCGCGGTACCTCAATCTCTGGTGGATGGTGGAAGAAGCTCGCCAGCGGCCTTGGTAATGAATGTTGCCGCCGACGAGAAAGAAAATAAAGACATAATGGTAAGTTCATTAACATTTTAAAATCTCAATTTGATCCCTCCTTTTACAAATGTTAACAGACTTTTGGGAATTTTAAAATTTCATATGATATTTATCTAGAATTCTCCCTTCAATTTTTGTTACAAAATATAAACCGATTAATGAGGTTTTCTTTTTAACCCAACAACGAGGTCTTTAGATTGTCCGATTATCACCTTTGTCTATAAAAAAAATTAGATGAACTAAAGTTTAAAAAAAAAATTGTTTTTGGTTAATAGGACTATTTTTACATTATTTAGAAGCATGTAAAAAAAATTAGGGTCAAATTATTTTGTTATTCTTGTAAATAACGGTACTCTATTTGTTGCACTTGCAGCCCAAGAGTCCAAGATCCTATTGGTTTATATCAGCATTGGATCAAGCATTCTCTTGCTTTCCTCTTTTATTATTATTTATTTATGTTTATTTTTTTGGTGTACAAGGTCCAAGTGATTCGATACCATCACAATAAGCCAAATTCAAAACCCACTTATTTTCACACGGTTTGATAAATCTAAGAGCCGAGAGGCACATTCATATTCTAAGTTTGCATCAAAATTTTTAAGGATTATTCAGAAACATGGTTCATTGTTGCCCACGTCTGGATTCTGTAAGGGATAACCGTGAGACAGTGAAACTGAGTACAAGAAAAGAAAGTCACCATAATCAAAACAATTAGATAAAAATAACATTAATATTAACTGACTAAATGAAACTTGAAAACTTATTGTGGATAGAGAGCAGACTCTTTCACGTTCTGCGAGGGTTTGGGTTCAGATTGGGGATCACTTGCTTCCATCATGTATCAAAAGAAACAAACAATCAACCTTCATAGACAATGAGATTCTGAAACAAGTCAAGGAAGCAGTAATTTTCACAACAAATGATGGTTGGAAAGAGGATCTTCTAAGGCAATTCTGGGATGAATGATTCCAAAAACTAATCCACGAACTGATCCTGTTTCTTCCCTTTCCCCCTAGTTTTCCCTTTCCTATACGATTTTGTTCTTACAATTTGATCGAATTTTAGCTTGGACCACTCTTTTCTTTTCAATTCATGCACACAAGCACCAGTCTCCATTCAACATATAGGCAGAAGAAAGCAAATTTTCATATGATGAAAATAAAAAATATATGCCTTACTTTTTAAAGTCATGGAGTTTCTTCTTTTTATAGATCTAATACTGCAGAATTCACTGCATGAGTATATATGATAACATGCACAGGTAAGTAATTCAGATTGCAGAACCACTATTTAACACATCAACATTTTCTAGAAAGCAATAAACAATCCGAATCTTAAGAAGCAAGTAGGCAGGTCCCAATTCAAACATATACCCTACATTCCTCAAAGTGAATGGTGCTATAAAGTCAATGGTGTTATCAAGCCAATTCATGTGTAAACTGCAAAATGCTCCACCATATGACCAAAGAAACTACATAAGAAAGCATGCTTCTCTCTTTAGCTTTGAGTATAGGATGGCTGAACGAGTACTTAACCTTAGAATAGTCTTAACAGGCTTAAAGGGTACCCATTAGATTCCACCGTTGCTTTTTTAAAGAACATTTAACTGTCTTTTTTCCTGAAAGAAGTTAAAAAGGATAATGAAGAAAGGAATAGATAGTAGTAAACCAAAAAGATGCTTCTTCCAATCCTTTTCAGTTCCAGGACAGTCAAAACTCAACAGACAGATATAAGAAAACAAATGCTGCAGAACAAATGCTGCCGCCAACAATACTACTACAACAAAAGAAAACAGAGAAAAGAAAACACATGTATGCATTAGGAAAATAATTCATATAAACTAGATTAGCTATGAAGAGAACAACAGTAAAACCACAGAATACCAAATTAAAACAACAAAACAAATACTGCAGCCAACAACACATAACTTATCAGCTATAGAGACAGAGAGATGCTTCTTGAGGGGAATGACAATCTAGCATTTCAGAGCACCAATAAGGCCATTGACGAGCTAAGAGACATATAAATCAATGACTTCTAATGGAAAGCATAATGAGGTTAAATGTTTATCTCCAAACGAAGCCCACATGGTTCATTAGCAAGAGAGTATGCGACTATTAAACAGAACAGTGCAACATACATCAGAAAAGGGGATCCTAAAATATTTCAAGATGAAGTATGCACATATTGCCGCAAATTATTATAAGATTAACCCGAAGATCGATAATTCGCAGTACCTGATGCTACAACACTTACAAGCATGATGCATACAACTATAAATAACAAAATCTACAACAAGGGGGGAACAAAATATAGTGGCGGCTTTTAAATACTAATGACCCTTGACCTTGTCGTCTGCCACGACATTGAGAATGGGCAAGCTGTTAAGGAATTCATCAAGACCCTCAAAAAATGCATTCCCTTCTATATTCTCCTCAGGATTTCCAGCCACATTACCATCTCTCACCGCCGGAGCCGGCTCTTCCACCTCATTACTAAACTCCACATTCAAATCCAATTTCCCCAGGTTCCCTGCACCCCTTCTTCTCGAACTATTCACAGCTTTTTTACTCAATTCCGCCCTAGCAGTGTTAGGCACACCAGACCCACCACCTTCCCCAACCACACCATTTTCTAAATTGGCATGTCCTGTCCCACTCTGGCTCCCTCTCCCAGTTCTCTCAGAAAACGCCTTTCTACGATCACCACCACTAGCATTACCAGAATTTTTCCCTTTGTTCTTAGCCCTCTTCTTCCTCTTTCCCCAATCAGCATCATCTGAATCATCGTCGCTTGGATCAGAATGTTCAATGAATGCAGCAGCAGCATCATCATCATGATAAACCCAAGACCCTCTCGCAGATTTTACTCCTCCCCCTCCTTTCAAAGGGCATGCAAACATTGCAGAAAATGGGTTCCACTTGGAATTAGTCCCACTTATATCTTTGAAATCCCCTGAAAACCCTAACGGGAAAAACCCCCAACAGCAATAATACGAATCTTTCCCAGCCATCGGCGGCGTCCGTACCTTCATCGCATGAAATCCCCTCCTACAGCTCTGGCACCTTAGAGTACAGTCCTCGTACAACGTCGGGTACTCATACATCACGTAACAGTACGGGCACGCCGTCCAGAAACTCGAACCCGTTTCAGACTCCACTGGGTCGCTCGTCCGAGCTTGTGTGGTCGGCTCCGTTGCCGCAATGTTAGGGTTCGGCCTTTGCTCCCCGGTTCCCGCCCTATCTTTCGGCTTCGGGCCTCTCTTCGCCGGACTTTTCTGCTGTTGCCGCTGGACTGGGGCTGGATTCGGTGTCGGAGTTGGGTTCGGAACCGGGACCGCGGTCGGCACGTGAACCGATGACGCCACCGGAACAGGCTGCGGGGAAGGGGCAGCAGGAGGAGGAGCGGTGACCAATCGCAGCTCGTTGTCGTACATAGCCTTCTTGGCAGGATTGGAGAGTACAGACCACGCGTCATGCACGAGCGTGAACGCATGGCTTGAAAAAGCAAAAGGGTTACGGTGCGGGTCGAGGAGGAGAGCGAGACGACGGTACTGAGAAGCGATGTACTCGATGTTGTGAGTGTAAGGAAGAATCTGGAGGATGCTATACCAGTCATGGAGGCCATTGATCTGAGTCTCACCGGAGAGGAGGGTATCGATGACGGCGAGGAGCAACTCGGAGGCGTCAAATGTAGGATCGGATTCACGAGCTCGAACAGCAAAAGACCTAGCCCCGTGCAGATCACGTGCGGTGAGGAGCTTATTGGCTGTGTAGAGCCATCGTTCAGCTTCGGCTCTGCTACCAGTATTGTCCATTTTTCTCGGCAGTGGTTTTGGCTTTTGGGGCTTCGATTGACGCTGTTTGTGAGTGATGGTGGGTTGGGGGTTTGGGAGGAGATGGGGAAGACTGGAGAGAGAAAGAGCTTGAATCGGAAATGACGAGAAAGGATAGGTAGGGAGGGGGAATTTACGGGGACTGAAGAGAGGGAGGGAGGGGAGGGTAGAAGGGCATAATGGTAATTGAAGCTGTGGGGATAGGGGTTGCTGATGCAAAACACTGCCACATTTACCACATGAGGATCTGTGTAAGAGAGAACCGAATGACGAGAAGTGAAGTAGGTTGGATCCTCTAGTTCAGTGACTCAGTGTTGTGACCGTTGACTTAGGTGTTGCTGTGTAAGAACTTAGAATGAAAAATGTATTTACCATTAGTTCCTTCTAAGTCCAACCATGTTTTGTTCAGAATTAAAATAAATAAATAAATAAAGTTTATTAATTATATCTTCAAATTTATTATAACCAAAAGTTTTAAATATAAGACATAATTCGAGCAAAAAAAAAAAGACATAATTGACTTTTTTTTTTTAAAACTAAGAAAGTCAAATAAATTACTTAATCATATCATATAAGAAAAATTATAAAAATAAATGTTATAAAATAATTTAATTAGTTTTTTTAATCTCTCAAAAAAATTCAAATTTGTCTTTTATTTAGGATCGAAGGAAGTGATTTTTTATTTTAATTTAACCTTTTATTTAATATGATTATTTCCCAAATTTCCAAGTTAATTAGAAGATTAGGAGCATCTTCCTCTCCCCCTAGTGTCAATGCCCAACGGTGGTCGGCCATGGCGGAGCCTCCACCACCACAACAATTTGACCATCAACAATTTGACCATCATATGAAGGCTTTCTTCTACATTTGCCAGTGCTGAGGTCAATGGATCCATTTGGATAGCCCATAGTAGAGAAACTCAAAATCCTTGACAACAAGGGGTCGGATTTCTTTCATTGTCTATTTTTTCATTATCCCTCATAATTTTTAAATCATATCCGTTCAATTAAATTTAATAGGTAAAAAATAAGCTACTAGGAGGAGATCCTCTCATTATCTCCACTAGCTCTGCCTGCTTTTCTGTCTAAATTTGTTAGTGTTTTAATACTCAAGTTCTAAATTGGCTTTGTTATTAAGGGGGAAAAAAAAAGAGTCCCCTGTGTATCCAGTGCACATTTGATATAGTATATTCAAATTAAACTTACAAGTTAAATGTTAATAATATTTTTCAAAATTAAATATTTGTAGTTTTAAAAATCGAATAGCTTGGATCTAATTTGAATTTTATTGGCGCACGATGGCGCAGTAGATGTTTTACATTTCTAAGTATTGGTAAGAAATCTAAAATATAAAACAAGACAAATTTTAAGTTAAAATTTAAAGAGAACCCTTTTATTTTTGTTAATAAAAAACAAATACACCACAATTTATTTTATATATGAACGGCAGAAACTCTCATTACCTTTAAAAGAATTATTTGATTTTTGATTTTTTTTTTAACTCTTAATAATACTCTTAGTAGGACAATAGCCTTTTATACTGAAATTAGTGCTGACATAAAGAAAAAAAAAACATAAATTTCAAAAAAAAAAATCATAAAAAAAATTACAATTGTCTCTGCCACTAATACTCTTCATTGCAACCCCTCGTCCTTAAGCTCAACTGGCAAAGGGGTCGGACACTCTCATCAAAGGGAGGGGATTCGATCCTGGAGTTGGTCAAGGCGTTGGGGAGGCATCCTAGCTCCTAGGTGCCTAGGTTAACGCCTGAGGGTAATAGACGGCACGCTCTGCCCAACATCGGTATCACTTAGGAGAAAGGGAGATTTCGCCCTGCTCTTGGATCGTGGGTAAACCCAACCCATTTCCTAAAATTTTTCCTATCAAAAAAAAAAAAAAACTCTTCATTGCTATTTTGATGACAAATTATAATTTAATCAGTAAAGCATGTTAAGAAAATTGATTTTCTGTTAAAAATAAACACCACTTTTGATCAGAAGTTTCTATAAAGCAACCAAACTGAAAAGCGAATTTTTTTTTTTGATAAAATGAAAAGCGAATTGTTCAGTCCTTTTTCTCATACTTTCGTTTCACCTCCTTTGGTGAACACAGCATACGGTAAAGCAAGTCCTAAAAGTCATAAAGAAGTAGAAGAATAAAAAATAAAAATAAAATATTTTTTAGAAAATCTTATTTAGGCCCATTATACTAGTGGTCCGTATTTTAATTGTTGGCCCATTTATACATTGGCTGTTCAGCTACATTTGTATGTGGGGAAAATCCCCCTCAGGGCCAAAGTGATCAAGATATTCTAAAACAAAGATCTAAAGAAAAGTCACATGTCAGAAAATGTCCTAGGGCCTTTTTGGGTACTATGTCAGAAAACGAAATTACAATGTTGTACTGATATAGTTGTTAACGTGTACTGATTTAGTTATTAATGTTGTACTGATATCGTTGTTAATGTTTTCTGATATAATACCCAAAAAGCCCTAGGGTCTTTTATGACATGTGACTTTTCTTTGGACCTTTTTTGAGAATATTTTGGTCACTTGGGCCCTGAGGAGATTTTCCCAAAAATTAATTAAACCCAAGGAGATATTTTTATTTTTGCTGAACATAATCTTTGGTCTCTCAAATTTACTTTCATTTTGGTTTTGATCCCTTAAGTTTTAAATTAGGTTTTGGTCTCTTTAGTTTTATTTTGTTTAAAACATTAGTCCCTATAACTCAATAAAAACGTAGACCTTGCCTTTAGAGAAACCAAAGCCTATGATTTAAAACTTGAGTGATTCAAAACAAAATGTGGACAAACTTAAAGGATTAAAGATGGTATAAACCCTCTATTTTTTATCAACAAATGTTTTGTTAAGATGTGATAATAATAATATGATAGGTATATGCTTTTTTATGAAACATCATTGCATATTACCAACAATGGCCATGGAAAAATGGGATTAGTTCCAACGCTATGACAATGTTTTTTTTTTCTTATATATATAAAGAAAAAATATTACTACTTAAATGAAAAAGATTATAAAGTACCACAACAAATGCCACAAACAAATTGATGAAAATAAGTGAAATAAACAAAAAATAATAATAATAATAACATGAATAGGCCGCATATTGAAAATCCTATGAGAGCCAATATTTCATGCAATATGATGCTATTTACTAAGGTTCTGAAACTCGAACCAGCCACTGAATCAGTGGGGTACTAGGTTAAGGGTCAGTGGGTCAGACCGGTATTAATTAAAAAATAATTTAATTAAAATAGAAAAAATATTCATATTTTAATAATAAAAAATATTTTATAATTAAAATGTGAGAGGATGTGATGTGATTATATGGGTAATTGTTTAATAAATAAATTATTTATAAAAATAAATGACATTTCTCATCGTCCGACTTTTACTGAAGAATTGAGTCATTTGCCAACTCCTTCTGTAGCACTTGTACTAACCTACTAATATGACATCATTAATCTATTAGACTATTATCATAGGTTCAGGTGGATGCTTTTTCAAACCATAGGCTTAGTTGTATCCCTCTCCAACGTCCCTCCCTCATTTTATGAATCCTCATTCTCTCAAATTTCAATATTCAATGAAGCTACTCACCCTCTTTCACCTTCCTTCTTCGCCTGTGAACTTCTGCTCCACCAGATCTCTTATCTCTACCTTCCTTGACCTTCCTTCTTCATTGTGTTTCCTTGCCTCCATGGATCCTTGCCCTTTCGTGTGACTCACCGGCGCTCTCAAGATTCTCGTCGCTTTCCGTCGTTTATCCTTCTTCTTCTCCCAGTTTCTGTCATTCATCCTTCTTCTTCTTCTGTCGTTCCCTTCATTCCTCCAACCAAACTTTCCTAATTCCTGAGGCCCCCAACTCGTGACCCATTTCAACTCGGCCGAGTTGACTCGGAGTCACTGAGTCAACCTGTTTCTCCCCTAAACCGGACCGGCTTTCCGGTCAGTTGGCCAGTTTTTAGTCTGAACCAGCTGGTCCGGTCCGAGTTCACAAACTATGCTACTTATCGAAAACTGTCTGATGGAAACACCAAGAATGCCTTGTTAACATAGATTATAACCAAATGAAAATGTCCAGATGTTTCATGAAGCTAAGAGTTAGTGATCTAAAGTAGAGCAACCCACAAACATCTAGCATGAAACGAAGAACCCAAATTCCCTATTCTACCATGAGTAATGAATAAGAGGGGAACCTTGATGGCAAATATAGCATTCACAGAAGTGACTAGTCATCTTCTTAAAGTGGGCATAATGATATTCCATTGAGCCGAAACAATAGTACTCACATGATTTATTGGGAAGTATGTTGTCTTGATGATCATATTGTTATAAAAAGGTATAAAAAATTACCGACGGAATTCCTTCGTAAATGTCTGTCAAAACCCACAATCACAGCTTTCAGTTTCCAAAATGCTCGTACACTAACTCAGTGTCGCTGGATTCCATCGAAGGAGACATTTGCAGAGCATAGCTTGCTCTTCTGCTTCAAGTTGTCCTCTCTCATCTCTATTCTTTGTTATTTTACTTCTCATGTATCACAATTTTGGTTTCCCTCTCCTCCTTCAATTCCCTTGGTCTAGCCTTTACCCCAATTTTTGCCACATCATGTATGCTAGATCTTGTTTTATTTTTCTATTTTGTGTTTACAGTTCATCAATACAAGGGCTTCTTCCCCCAATTAGGACTATATATTTGTCCCACGACGTTTAGGGTTCACTGGCTTGATTCGAGCTATTCATTCAACTAAATTTGAGCTTCAATCTTTACTTACGTTACAAGTTCATTCAACTATTCTAATTCTTGCAGATGAGCTAAGCAAAGAAGAGCGTTAGGCATTTTTGCAGAGAAGAGCATGAGGAATTTGAAGGTACTGTTATTAAGAATGCTGCTTGTTTTAATAGTTTTATTATCTTTCAATTTTTGATGTTAGTTCATGATCTCAATGCAATAATTTCATAGCCAATAACAAAATTTAGAGCCTATTTCTACTGGGCCTCAACCACCTACCATCTGCCTTAGAGTGCGAGCAAGAAGAAGGCAAGCCACTGATCCCTAAAGTATTGCCAAACGGGTAAGGCACATATACATTTGCCTCCATGCCCCGTTCCTGCATTTCATGAAATAGATTAAGTGCCTCTATGGTATTCCCAACCTTAAAATATGCATCCATAAGGGTTGTATATGTTTAACTATTTGAAGTTAGATCACAATCCTTCAACTCATGTATTACAACCTCTGCTTCTTCAATCTTGTTCTGCTTGTAAATGCCCCATATTATGGTCCCATAGAGCAACAAATCCAATTTGATGCTTTTCTTCTTCATTTCATTTAAAATATCCCTTGCTTTCTTTGGCATCTCAGCCTTAGCATATCCATGAACAAGGGCGGTATAAGTTTTTATATTAAGATCTACTCTAGCTTCTAACATTGCCCTGTATAACTCCTCATATCTCCAAAAAGCCACTATACCAGTACACAAAAAAGAGCCAGAATGGGAGAAACTTCCTTAAAAATTCTTCAGCGTTTCAAATGAGAGCTCTATGGCAACTAATAGCAAGCAATGTAAGTCCTTGAAATAGCAAACAAACAAACTAGGCAATCAGAATATTCAACCTCATAGGTCTTAAAACTCAAAGATTGGTGATCTAACAGGAGGCCATTATCATCAAACTCATCCCTAAATGTCTTCTCAATAGATTTCCAATTCAAACCATGAGCATCCTTACCCCCAACAAGATGACCAAGAAAAGGTCTATACATAGATGAGGCATTATGGAGCCAATCACAGACAACAGATGCATGCTTGGTAACTATGGCTTTAATCTCATGAGAATTCATATTAATATAGTAAATTTGACATTTTGGTCAGGAAAAAATCTCGGTCGCTAATAATCACATCCATAGCAGAGAAAACCGGAGATAAGACAATTTCAGGATGTCAAATTTTTTTGAGGGGGATCAAAGAATACCTGAAAGGCTTGGCTCAAATGCAATAGAGGAGATCCATATATAATGAAGCATAGAGATTCATATCTTCTGTATTCAACATTGCATAGAGGAGATCCAACTTTTGAGCAGGGATGCAAAGGGAAAAACAATCGGCATTTCATTCTTTCCTATATAGGTTAAACCCAATCAATTTAACTTCGCAGGTGATGATACTGTGGAGTACTTGTCCGGATGCTCATTGTGAGAACTGCCATAAAATTCTTCCAGAGCAGTGGCGTGTCGAAAGAAATTTATGAGATCCAAGATTTCACAATCAGCGATTTTCAGAGGCTAAATTAGGGCGCATTTTAGCTATAGGTTCAAAGTATTGAATCTTGACATTGACCATATCTATCAAGTAAAAATTTAGGGCCTCAAGAACTGTACTCAGGTCTCTTGAACTTTAAGCTTCGGCTTATACCCTTGGGCATGGTTTCAAACTCAGGGACGTCTGAACTATGCAATTTGTCGCTAGCTGATGTAACCATTCATCACCACGTTCAATAATTGTGCTCTCCTCTAACAACAAAACTTTTAAAGCCTTGCAAGACCAGCCAATATGGTAAAGGCCATCCGTGGAAAACCCAGAACACTTGCTGAGTTTGAGAGCTTGCAAGCTCAACATCAATTAAAACTCAAACAAAACCTTTCCAGGCTCAGCATCAATGGAGAGAATGCCATCCGTGGAAAACCCAGAACACTTGCTGAGTTTGAGAGCTTGCAGGCTCAACATCAATTAAAACTCAAACAAAACCTTTCCAGGCTTAGCATCAATGGAGAGAATGCCATGTAAATCAAGCTCCAGCGATTTCTTCCTTCGTTCCTTCTTCTGCTCATCTTCCTCTCTGCTCCAATTTTGGTTCTAAAGAACACAATGAAGCCAACCGTTCCCAGGATAGATTTGATGCCGGCTTTCATGAAGGCATTTATCTAGGCTTTCATGGTGGAATCTATCTCGGCTTAGGAACCTGGTTTCACTCTTTTTTCTGAGCAAGATAACCTCGATCTTGGCTTTGAAACCTGGTTTCTCTCTTTCTTGATCTCGGCTTCGGAACCTGGTTTCTCTCCTTCAAACCTCTATCTCGACTTAGGAACCTGGTTTCACTCTTTTTTTTGAGCAAGAGAACCTCGAACTTGACTTTGAAACCTGGTTTCTCTCTTTCTCGATCTCGGCTTCGAAACCTGGTTTCTTTCCTTCAACCCTCTATCTCGGCTTAGGAGCCAGGTTTCACTCTTTCAAACCTTGATCTCGGCTCCATTATCTCAGCTTCAGTTATCTTGGTTTCGTCACTATAGTAGCTTCAGTAACCACGATGATCTCGTATTCACCTCGTCGATCATTCTCGATCTTGTGTGCCTTTTGGTGGCAATCATGGATGCGAGATGGTAACATTAACAAATTTAGCCACCAACTTTGCATTGTGATGGTGGCGAGAAGATCATAATCATGCCGCAAAAAAGTAGACAGCCGGATCTTCTCGTCCTCTTTGCCAGAGCCTAAACGATTAGGGCCGTGTGAAGGATTTGAATGTCGATGATGATGTTGTTGCTCTTCATATGTACATCTGTTTTTTCTCTTCTTCATCTCTATGATCTCCCATGAGCAAAGGTATAGAGAGATTGACAGATCCCCTTTATCTGCACAACGCCTTATTTGTAAAAAGCTTCTCTAACCAATAAATGATTATTCGTTTGGCAGTTGGGAATTTGAATTTTCGACCCTCTTTGGTCGCGGGAATCAGAAATTTACCGATTCCCCACAGACGATGCTAATGTTCTGTTATAAGAACACAGATGTCTAGCCCTAGGTGGACTAGTATGTTGATATTGGATCAAATAGCTCTCTTTTAGGTATCCATTGATGAGATACCTATCAGAATAGAGGATCACTGTGCAAAAACATGAAGAAGGCTTTCGCCTAAGGGGGTGAGGTGTATGCACAGTGTCAGCTGAATAGTAAATTAGAGAGAGTGTAGAATCTGTGTACCTTAGGGTTTACCCTCTATTTATAGAGTGTACCTTAGAGTTAGGGTTTGGATTGTTGGGTCTCTTGTGCCTCCAAGCCCAAATGTTGTGCCATCATATCTGTGCCACATTAGTTGGCTCTTGTTAGGCCACACCTTGGATGAGCCTCATATTTGAGTCCATAACAAATCCAAATCCGTTGATATCATCTTCTCATCAACTTTATATCAAATCTACTTTTAAATTGTAGCAATTTCACCTCGACTATTATACAGGTTAAATTTAGCTACTAGTTGACCACATATGCTAATCTGGTAAGTCCACGGGTCATCATCAACTTTATTTCCTATCCAAGTTGGATTTATAAACATAAAAGAAATTAAAAAAAAAGATGCATCCTTTATTAGAGAAAATTAAAAAGATGAAAGTATCTTGTGCGATGATGAGAAAATTAAAGAAGTACTTGCCTATCTTAATGTCATTGGGGCACGACAGTAGACCTTCACTGTGTCATGCATTTAGTAATCGAATCCTTTTCTTCATTATTCTCTAGTGAACGTGAGTTTCTCTTCCATCTGCGGCTCCTTCTTCTTCACTGTAGTTCACATTGTCGAATAGTTTAACATATTTGGTAAACTAATGGTTAAATTTGACTTAGATAACAGTTAGCGTGACATTGCTATAATTTGAAAACTTCTGGGACAACAATGCTCTTGAGTAAAAAAAAGAAAAAAATTGGGTTAAATTTGCACCTTAAAAAATGATATAGATACGTGGACCTACTTGCTTAGCAAATTTGGTCAACTAATAGTCAAACTTAATATAAATAGAGGCGGGATGAAATTGTTATAATTTGGAGACTTCCGAGGTGATGTTTTGCTCCATTCAAAAGACCAATCATTCAAGACCAAAACCCCTTCATCTCAAATTACAATTCACGCTCAATCAATGATGCTAATCACAAAAGATGGTCTCACAAATGATGCGCTCAATCAATTAGTCTCTCAAGTGTTTAAGGTAAATAAGTGTATCGCTCAAATTCTACTCAAGAAAATTGTTCTACCATAAGCTTGCTCCTTCTCACGTCTCCACTACTCATAACACATACATGCACAAATCAAGAGAGCTTGTAATTAAAGGTTGTAAGGGGCTAGGGTGAAGGTAGGTAATAGTATGGAATAAGAGGCTAAGCACCAAAGAAATCAAAAGGAAGAAGCGATTAACACAATCATTCTCTATGTATGAAACTTTTATTCTACTCATATATACATTCCTTTCTATATATTTTCTTTTCTTTTCTCTTCTTTTGTTGTTTTCTTTTTCTTTTTCTTTTTTTTTCTTTTCTTTTTCTTTTACTTTTCTTTCTTTCTTTCCTTTCATTGTATACGTAATTACAATGTCAAAATCAAATATCCCCCATCTTCAAGGTGCGGAATAAAATGGTTTTACGCTTGGAAGCATGTAATGGCTTAGAAAAGAATGGGTCAAAAGGCACAAATGGGCTAGCAAGGGAATTTTTGGCCAAAGTGAGTAGAATAAAGAAAGAAAACAAGCTTCCATCATACTTATGCACGTAAGTGAAAAATGTAGTTTCTTCTAGAGAACACAAATCATGAGAGATGCACACATGAAAGAAAGAATGGCGAAAGATGAATTCCATTCATGCGGGCCCAAAACCTCACAAGGTCAATACCAACTTAGGTAATCAACAACATCAAATCAACTACCAGACTTGTAATCGAAGAGTCAAGAGTTCAGACTCTACAGAATGATCCATTAAAACCAAAATGTCTCATTAGAAAGAAAGAATGTATTTATTTTCAAAAAGCAAAGTAGAAAAGGAAAACAAATAAAAGAGAAGGAGGAAAGAAAAGAAGAATACTCCCAGGGTTTATGGAGGATAAGTGGCATCAATGAGGAGAATCTGCTTCCTCAGCTGGATCCCTCAAAATGGCTTGAGACGATGCCCATTGACCTTAAAAGTCCGTCTGTGGGTGGATCACATAGTAATGACACCAAATGGAAAAATGTTAGTGATCACAAAGGGCCATCCATCTAGATCGAAGCTTACGGGCATAAACTTGAACGGAATTAAATAGAAGAACTTTCGGCCCAGAAAATTCTTTCCTCGGATATGCTTATTGGAATGCCTTAGTCTTTTCCTTATACAACGTGAGCTTTCATAGGCATCCAATCTAAGCTCATCTAACTCTTGCATTGCAGACTTCCTCTCCATCCGGACTTAGCCAAATCCATGTTGCTTGCTTAATAGCCCAATAGGCTTGATGCTCCAACTCAACAGGAAGATTACATGCCTTACCAAAGACAATCCGATAGGAGACATCGGAGTCTTGTAGCTGCGATATGCCCACAAAGCATCATCTAGCTCCAATCTTTAGGGTAGAGTTGACGGTCTTACGAAGGATTTGCTTAATCTCTCTATTTGAGACGGCTTGACCAGTTGGTGTGGATGGTATCCCTTGAAGCACTCCATACTTGCGTAGCAGCACCCATGCTTCGATTGCAAAAATGAACCACGATTAATAGCTCTAGGAATGCCAAACTGCGAGAAAATGTTAGACCTAACAAAGTCCACCACAGGAAGAATCATTAGTCAGGGTGGCTTTGCCTCAACCCATTTAGAAACATAATCAACAGCCGGCAATATGTAAGTGTAACCATATGAAATGGAAATGGACCCAGAAATCAATACCCCAAACATCAAAGATCTCACAAAACAATATAGGGTTTTGGGGCATCTCATGCCTACGGAAATACTTCCCACGCCCTCGACAGGTTAACATGATTTACAAAACAAATGGGCATCATGAAACGAGGAAGGCCAAAATAAACCACTTTCTAGCACTTTCCTAGAGTTCTTTGGGGTCCAAAGTGACCACAGCGAGCGAAAGCATGAGCAAAATGCAATTTCAGGCACATCTCCTAACTACTTGGTCACTACAAAATTTCCGAGATAAGGTCTTAATATTTAGACTCACTTTTCAATTTAAGGGTTTGGGCCTAGTGGATTCACGGAAAAACACTAGCTACCAAGTAGTTAACTAAATCGGCATACCATGGGGTCTTAACTTGCATTTGTAGAAGCTTGCTCGGGAAATCATCCAGAATATAAGAGGTGAGAGGGAGAATAGTGATCGACTCAAGTGGTCGGCTACCGGTTTTGTGCTCCGCTTCATCTCGAATCTCACATCAAACTCTTGGAGCAACAACATCCACGGGATGAGTCGTGGCTTAGCATCACCTTTTTCAAAAGAAACTTTAAAGGCTGCATGGTCGAGAAAACAATGACTACTAGCTAGCGGATATGACCTAAACTTATCAAAGGCAAATACAATAGCCAACAACTCCTTCTCGGTAGTGGTGTAATTGGTTGACGAATCCAAAGTCTTTGCACGACAGTAGACCTTCACTGTGTCATGCATTTAGTAATCGAATCCTTTTCTTCATTATTCTCTAGTGAACGTGAGTTTCTCTTCCATCTGCGGCTCCTTCTTCTTCACTGTAGTTCACATTGTCAGTTTAACATATTTGGTAAACTAATGGTTAAATTTGACTTAGATAACAGTTAGCGTGACATTGCTATAATTTGAAAACTTCTGGGACAACAATGCTCTTGAGTAAAAAAAAGAAAAAAAATTGGGTTAAATTTGCACCTTAAAAAATGATATAGATAATACGTGGACCTACTTGCTTAGCAAATTTGGTCAACTAATAGTCAAACTTAATATAAATAGAGGCGGGATGAAATTGTTATAATTTGGAGACTTCCGAGGTGATGTTGCTCCTTAAAAAACTTTTAGGACAATATTACTCTTACATGACAACTTTTAAGACAAAAATGGGCTTTATCCCTTTATTTTAATAGAAAGCATTTATATGTTGTTGTTGTTGTTTTTTTTCCCAATTATAATGTCTAAAGAGGATATTCGACGTTTAGCCAAAGTCAAATTGGCACACATATGTAGAGTTGTCAAAATGGGCTGGACCCTATGGACCAGCCCATTAAGCCCCATGTTTGGCCCCCGTAATTTTAGCCCCCATATGATGGGGTCATTTTTTGCCCTAACCCAAAATAAGCCCCACTCTTTTGGGTTATGTTGGGGCCAATCCGTGGACCACCAATCAACCCCGTTTCCAACATTCAGAAATTGTATAAATCCATCTGAAACTACACCTCCTCGCCTTCTTCAATCAAGGAATTGGATTCAGTCCACTGCCACTAGCGTTCACTTCCGGTCCACTGCGCAAAAAACAACACTGATCCCTCTTCTTCTTTTTTTTAAAACAAATATTTCAGGATCTTGTAGATATTTAAAGATCTTGGCCAAACCTTGAAAAATACTAACCGGTACTTCATGATCTTGAAAAATTATTTTAGGATGTTGAAAAAATATTTCAGGGTACTGACTGATACTGGAAAAAATAGTTCAGGATGCTGACTGAGGATACTAGCCGGTATTGAAAAAAATAAAAAATACTTAATGATCTTGAAAAATTATTTCAGATCTAAAATAATTTTTCAAGATCATTAAGTATTTTTTTCAGTACCAGCCAGTATCCTCAGTCAGCATCTTGAAGTATTTTTTCGGTTCGATCGGTACCTGCAAATATTTTTTCAACATCCTAAAATAATTTTTCAAGATTATGATGTATTTTTTCAGTACCGGTCAGTATCCTGAAGTATTTTTTTAGTAACTACAGTATCCTGAAATATTTGTTTAAAAAAAAGGGATCAATGTTGTTTTTTGCGCAGTAGACCGGAAGTAAACGCTAGCGGCAGTGGAATGAATCCAATTCCCTTCAATCAATGGAGCGATTGTTGTTCCCAATGTAGGAAGTAACATTTTAGAAGGAAAAAATGCAGAGGGCAGCTTGATTATTTTGTACTTCCCTCTATATAGTCAGATAATGAATGATTGTGAACAATGTTCTAGTTGGAAATGAAGTTGATTATTCAAGTCTAAGTTGATTATTCTAAAATGATTTTTGGCCTGCGGGCTGGCCCTAACCCTTAGGGTTATATAATTTTTTGGTCCGTGCGGGCGGTTTAACTTGTGGGTTTTTTGGCTCTAGCCCGCGTGGGCTAGGGCCTAACGGGCCGGGGTGGCCCGTTTTGACAGCTCTACACATATGATTAGTATTTGTTATTTGATACTTAGTAAATAAGTACCATTCATTTTGACAATGCACGATCGTATTTCTTTTTCTTCCATAGGTGTTACGGATCCAGATAAGGCCCAATCATGGCAAGGCCCAACCATGGGTAGGCGCGTCAGATCCGTCATATCTGCTACCCTGAAATATCTTAACTACCCCGGAAATATAGGATCATCTCCGTATAAGGATAAGCAGCTCAGATCCTAGGCGGGGATCACGCTAAAGCCGCTCCGGTATATGCTATAAATACCCAGTCAACAACCTAAGGTACACACGCTCTAACCTAGACTATTTACCTACCGTCACACTGAGCACACACCCCACTCCCTCGGCTACGAGCCTGGTTGTGTTCAATGATCCTATCTCCACCCGTGTGCTTCCCCATACGCACCCAGGAGGAGACCCTTGATCCAATATCAAACCACCAGCCCACACATACGGCTGGACATCTGTGTTCTACACCAGAACAGTGGCGCCGACCGTGGGGATTGATAAATTTCAATTCCCGTGACCAATGAGGATTAACACACGTAGCTTTAGCCACAAGCAGTCGGAGGTGGTTCGGCCAGAAGATCAGCGGCAGCCACCTCGGCAGTCCTAGCATACCGAGCAGCCAGCCAATCTCCTCGGTAATGGCGAGCAGGATGATGAAGACCGGTTATCACAACCGGAGCAACGACTAGATGAACACAACATTCCTAACGATAAAAGGCGTCCGGAGGGCAACCCCTCAAACACCGAATCCTCGGCCCCGCACAATCAGGGCCGTCAACCTCAGAATCCGAACCAGGAGGTTAATGCAGAAATCCCGGTCCCGAATCCTGATATGCTCCTTGTCCAAAATTCATTGGCCGCGATGATAAGGCGGATGGAGAACATGGTCAAACGGCACACCCTCCACTTCAAGCGAATGGAAGAGCGGTCCAAGACAAAGGATTTGGCCTCCTCAAATGGAGGCAAGAACGATAAGACCTGGAAAGAAGACCAAAATGGCGACAGTTCCCGATGTCAGAGAAGTACGCAGGAGACGGAGACCGGCCGAAGCAGGAGGGCGGCTTCTTCCACCAAGGAGTCAAGAAGGGAGAAGTCAGCCCGGGCTGAGAGACCACCCCGGCCTCCACCTACCGGGTATCAGTGGAAAAGGTATGTCGGAAATGTCGATGACAACCCTTTCTCAGACGAAATCCTCAACGCTCGTTTCCCGGAGAAGCTAAACCTTACCGAATTTAACAAATACGACGGTTCTCAAGACCCGACGACTCACCTGGAAGACTTTGAGATGATCATGGTATGTAGAGGCCTTGGAGAACCCATCATGACTCGGATCTTTGCCACAACCCTTAAGGGGCTAGCGTTAAAATGGCTCCACACTCTGCCTGTAGGGTCGATTCACAAGTTTGATGATTTGGCCGAGGCTTTCGAGCTCCAGTTTGTGACTAGCAAATGGCAGCCGAAGTCCCAGTACACCTTGTCTAAAATCAGGCAGCGGCCCGACGAATTACTCCAAAGTTATCTGATCGCTTTAACCATGCGGCCTGCAAGTACAGTGATTAAAGGAGGAAGTCCACGTTCACCTTTTGGCCGACGGCCTAGATAGTTCGACCCGACTAGCTGAATCGTTCTTCAAGGGACCGGCAAAAAGTATTAACGATTTCATGACTCGGTCAAAGAAATACCTTGAGGTCGAGCAAAAGTGACAAGCGAATGCCAGAAGGGACCCAGACAGGAACACCCCGCCAAGGGACAAAAGCGATCACGAGATGCGCAAGCAAGATCGTCGTGGCAAGGTTCCGGATAATAAGCCCTCTGGGGCAAAGTTGGAGTCAAAGGGTAAATATAATAGTTATACCCCCTTAAATGTGTCCCGCTCCCAACTATGGAACGAAGTAGCATCGACCTAGATGCAGAAGGTCGAGAAACCCCGACCGCTCAGAAAACGACCCAATACGGATCAGTCCCGTTTCTGCTCTTTCCACGATAGTAAGGGGCATACCACGGACCAATGCTATGAACTCTGGGACGCCATTGAAATGTTCATCAGAGATGGAAAATTGTGCCAATATATGAACAAAACGCAGGGGCGAGCAAGAGAAAAGCGAAAACAGGATGACCGTTTTGACAGCCCGGCCCCTGAAAGAAAAAAGGATGGTAAAAGCGAAGCGGCATCTGAGGATAGCGGGTTTCCCGAGGCCGAATTCGATTGCAACGTGATCAGCGGAGCATTCGGGGGAGGAGGAGACACGGCAAGTCAACGGAAAAAGTACCTCAAGGAGGTCCTCTCAGTGAGGGACCGACCTAAATTTATGGAGGACCCCGAAATAACCGGTAAAGTGGAACGACCTCAGCTCATGTTCACAAAAGAGGATATGACCGACGTACTGCCTGGTCACCAAGATGGTCTAGTAATCACTAGAACCCTGGTCAATTGTCGAGTTAAAAGGATATTCATAGATTCGGGGAGCTCAGCAGATATCATCATTTGGGACGCCTTCAGAAGGATGAACCTCGATCAAGAAGACCTGAAGCCATGCAAAACAACCCTCGTTGGGTTTAATGGCGAGTTGTCACTCCCAAAGGGGTATATCGACCTCCCACTCACCCTTGGAACGAAGGAAGGCTTTAAATCTGAGTGAGTCAGATTTATTGTGGCCGACTTCGCATCCCCTTACAACATCATACTGGGAAGACCGACGATTCACAAATGGGACATGCTCGCATCTACCAAGCATCAGAAGATAAAAATGATAGGCAACGCCAACTGAGTCATTACCATCAAGGGCGATCAAAAAGAGTCCCGGCAGTGCTATGTCGAGACGATCAACGTAAAGGAAAAGGCAACAACGCCTCAATCTCGGCCCAGGAATGAGAAATCCGAGCCGATGAACCAAAGGCATGAAAAGACCCACGACCCGGTTTATATGGTCGAGTTGGACCTACGAGAGGAAAAGGGGAAGCCCCGGCCAGAACCAGAAGGAGAGTTAGAAAACCTCATACTCGGGAACAATCCGGACCATAGTACAAAAATAGGCACGGCATTGACCCCGGATTCGCGGTTATGGATGGAAGAGTTTTTGGCTCTAAATCGAGATGTTTTTGCATGGAGCGCGGCCGAAGTGCCCGGGATTGATCCTGGTTTCTGTTGTCACAGATTAGCCCTTCAGCCGGGGTCAACCCCAGTAGCCCAGAAAGAAAAGAAAAAGGGCCCCAGACAGGCAAGTGGCACTGAACCAACATGTGGACGAGCTGCTGGAGGCCGGCTTTGTCAGGGAAATACAATATACCACATGGCTTTCCAACGTAGTAATGGTCCTAAAACCAAGTGGCAAATGGAGAGTATGCACGGATTACACAGACCTGAACAAAGCATGCCCAAAAGATGCCTACCCTATGTCGAACATCGACCAACTCTTAGATAACTCGTCCGGCTATCAACTGCTATCATTTATGGACGCCTATTCCGGGTATAACCAAATCGCCATGCACCCCGATGACCAAGAGGAAACTTCCTTCATCACAGAAAAGGGAAATTATTGCTATAATGTCATGCCATTCATCAAGCAATGCTTGGCAACTCCGCCAGTCTATCGAAACCACAACCCGGGAGACCGCTTCCTCTACTATCGGTCGGGGAAGAGGCAGTAAGCTCGATACTAGTCCGAGAAGGAAAGAATGGTCAAGAACCCATATACTTCGTAAGCAAAGCCTTACAAAGCTCGGAGTTAAGATACCAGAAGTTGGAAAAATTAGCTTTCGCCATACTAACAACGGCGCGAATACTGCGCCCTTATTTTCAGGCTCACAAGATAACGGTCCGGACCAGTCAACCAATCCGGCAAGTGCTCCATAAGCCTGACCTGGCCGGCAAAATGATCAGTTGGGCCATAGAATTATCCGAGTTCGACATTGCATACGAAGCCCGACATGCCATTAAGTCACAAGCTTTGGCCGACTTCCTCCGGGAGCTAACCCCTACCAAAAATGATCTCGGCAACACCGACCTCTGGAAGGTGTACGTCGACAGTTCATTGAACTCTAAGGGAAGCGGCGCCGGGATAATCATAGAAAGCCCAGAAGGAGTCACAATTGAACACTCCTTGCAGCTGAATTTCCCGACATCAAACAATCAGGCCGAATACGAGTCGCTCCTGGACGGACTCCAACAGGCCAAGGATCTCGGGGCCCAAAGAGTCTCGGTCTTCACCGACTCGCAATTCGTCGCCGCCCAGGTAGACGGAGCATATCAAGCTAAAGGCCCGCTCATGGCGAAATACCTCAACAGAGTTAAGGAAATCTAGGCTGAGTTCGATGAGGTAACGGTCACACATATCCCGAGAAGGGAAAATGTCAGAGCGGACATTCTCTCCAAACTCGCTAGTACTAAAGACACGGCCAACCACAGGACCGTCATACAACAAAAAGTCGAAGAACCGACCTGCATAATGGTTATATCCGACGCTGCCGACTGGAGGAAGCCGCTCGAGGACTACCTCGAGCGAGGAATTATCCCCTCGAGACAACCGACCCCAAAAATTGTTTCGGGAGGCCGCCGTATACACAATGGTAGATGATCAACTCTACGGAAAAGCTGCATACCCCAATGTTAAGGTGTTTAGGCACTAATGAAACAGATACGTTCTTGCCGAAATCCATGGAGGGATCAATGGACAACACATGGGAGCGAAAGCATTAGCAAGAAAGACGCTGCGGGCCGGATACTACTGGCCAACTATGGAGGCGGATTCCAAGGAGTTCGTTAAGACATGCGACAGCTGCCAAAAACACGCCAAAATCATTTAGTCCCCACCATCTGACATGGAATATATCTCGGCCCCATGGCCCTTCTACAAGTGGGGGATGGACCTACTTGGACCGTTTAAGCCTGCTCCCAGATAACTACGATGGTTGATTGTGGCGGTCGACTATTTTACTAAGTGGATTGAAGCCGAGCCCCTTGCCACCATCACATCGGCCAGGGTTCGGCGCTTCATTCAACGGAGCATCTTTCCCGCTTCGGAGTCCCCGCTGAGGTAGTTACAGACGGCACGCAATTTACTAACATGAATTTCCAGGACATGATGATCGACCTCGGAGTCACTCACCACTTCGCTTCGGTCGAACACCCTCAATCAAACGGTCAGGCCGAGGCAGCAAATAAGGTAATCCTGGACGGCTTAAGGAAGACGATGGAGGAGGCCGACAATAGTTGGGTCGAACAGCTCTACAATATGTTGTGGGATTACCGAACCACAATGCAGTCGGCTACTCAAGAGACTCCTTCCCGCATGACCTACGGATGCGAGGCCATCATTCCAGTCGAGATAGGGCAGCCATCATGGAGAAGACTCAGAACCCTGGAAGAAGGAGAAGGATCAAACTCCAAGGCTTTGGCAACTGAGCTGGAATTGGTTGATGAAGTTAGGACCACGGCACATTGTCGGGACATGGCGGCCAAACAACTCATCTCCGCCAAGTACAACAGAAAGGTCAGGCCCAGACGTTTGACCGAGGCGACCTAGTCCTACGAAGGGCAGACGTCGGCAACAAAAATACCAAAGACGGCAAGCTGGCCACAAATTGGGATGGACCGTACCGAGTCAAGGAAAAGCTAGAGAAAGGAGCCTATGTTCTCGAGACTTTGGCAAGGAAACCTATCAAGAGGACATGGAACGGAGACAAGCTAAGGATCTATTATAGCTAGACCTAGTTGCAGCTGAAATCTCGCGATGGACGCCTCATGTCCGAGTTAGTTTTGCTTTTGTTATTTCCAGTTTATTTTGGTTTCAGTCATTTCCCTTCTGCAAATTTTCGTTTCGAGTTCTCAGCTTTGTAAAGCAAATCATCTCTTGAATTAATAAATGGTTCATTAACCGAAGTTCAATTTAAATGATTCGCTAAATAAGCAGACTGACACCGAGGTCCATAAGTCCGGTAACCGACACCGAGGCCCATACACCCGGTAAATATTTTGATGCATCGAAATTGACACCTAAGTAAGAAGGCGAATAGTCATACCGGACCCCACGGCTGAGCATGTGACAGTTTTCCCTTACCCTGGTTAAAAATCCCGGATAACGACTCCGAACCTCGTAGCGTGGTATACTTAGACACCCCTATTCATAACACCCGGTTATCTACACGAGAGGAGTACTAAGCGGACTCTAACTATTAAAGACCACTGCCCGGTCTAGAACTTGACTATGTGCGATTTATGCATAAAGTTAAAATGAACAACGAACTACTTACTTGAATCCTCATTCATTAAGTTAAATTGTTCAGACAATACAAGAAAAATTGAAATACAAACTACTACAAAAAGAAACAAAGGAAAGGAAAAATAACAACTCCTTCAATTTTAATGGGCCGCCTTGTCCACAGGCGCCCCACCGCTATCAGGCTCGGCCCCAGAAGCAGCCTCTTCTCCAACGTGCTCGCCACCGTCGTCCTCCGCATTTGACACAGACTCATCTTCAGGGGACGGAGGCGGAGGAATGAGGACACCACCACAGCGGGAGCGGCATCCATAGCCGGCAAGGTTCAGCTTCACCCCCGGATTTAAATATTCAATCTGAGCAAGGGCCATCTCGAAACAATCCGACGCGGTTTTCCTCACCGCATCCACCGCCTTCTGATGGGCGGCCTGCTCCTCTCCCAGGTCACCCCGGGCCTTCTCTAACTCCGTCCATAACTCACTGCGCTGTTGGGTAAGCCGCTTCACAGCGTTCATAGATTGAGAGTGCGACGACCGCATCTCCGCCAGATTGGAGTTGGCTTCGGCCAAATTACGGTTGGCCTCGGCCAGGTTAGCATGGGCCTGCATCAGATCAGCGTTGGCCTGCGTCAATGCCTGGTGGGTCAGCAAAAGATCCTCGCCGGCCTTGTCCGCGGCATCCTGGGAACTTTTAAGTTCCATCTTCAGACTGTCCCTTTCAGTCTCGACCTTTTCTTTATCCTCCCTGAGCCTCTTAGCTTTCTCCTCAGCCGTCTCAAGACTCAGCTTTAAAGCGCGGGATTCACCGGTAGCCCGAACATAGTAATTGTAGAGATGCAGGTAGGCCTGAGATAATCCAAGGGCCTTATAGAGACAATTGGACACATCCTGCATCTCGTGCATGTCCTTGTCTGAAAGAGGATGGGGACATAAAAACCGACGCGGCGGAAAGAAGGCCGCGCCGATTTCTTCAGAGACGCTCCCGTCCCAAGCCTGGCCTCGTCTAAGGCCACCAGGGCGATGAGCGGTCGTCAATGGAGACGAGGGAGGAACCAAGTCAGAGACAAGCACGTCTTTCCCCTTATCAATGGATGGATGGGGGTCGGTAGATGGAGAGGCCCAGGTCGCGGCAGAAGATGGAGTGGACGAAGGCACCACCTCCATATCGGCCGCCAACGATGGAGAGGATGAAGGCACCACCTCGGGGTGGACAGCCGAAGAGGGAGCGGTCGAAGGTGTTACGGCGGTATCCCCAACCCTGGCCCTCTTTGCCGAGGAAGGCTTCGGGACCGTAGACGCCGCAGGAGTTTTCTTCTTGACGAGCTCGGCAGCGGGCCGTTTCTTGGGAACTTTCTCCTTCGGCTTTCCGCCTGCCGGCAAGGTATACGCGAGGTAGTCCGGATTCAGCTCCATAGCACTTTGATCTGTTACAAAGAAATTCCAGAAACAAAGATAAAATGTCAGAAGCTAATTAGGTGACAAAAATCAAGTAGTATGACAGAATTCATATAAATAAAGCCATACTAGAGGCCGATCCCGACTCTACGCCGGCCTTCTTGATATAGAAGGCTGCACTCTTAACACCGCGTTCAGCGACGTACGACACCAGCCGAGCTGCATGCTCCCTCTCCTCATCAGAGAGGTCCTTGGCAGTGAATTGATAGGTAGAGGAAGAAAAGTTATGATGGACAGAGGTACAATAAAGAGGGAAGCGTCATTCTACGCCGGGGCCCTCAGCACCCTTGAGGAACCAAGGCACCTCCCCAGTTATTGCAACCACCTTGAAAAATGCATTTTTGAAATGCTTGAAGGAGTCGGAGAAGGAGGTCATAAGTTTCCGGTCCGCCTCGGCACGAAGAGAAGTCAGTCCTTTCAGAGAGGGCGGCTCTTTACCCGAGCGAGGGGTGAAAGGAGAAAAGAAATGAAGAAAGAGGGCGGCGGTGCAGGGGATGGCAGGAGTCATCGACCTGCAAAGGTAGGAAAATGCCGCCAGATAACCCCACCCGTTTGGGTGAAGCTGAGAAGGGGCTAGATGAAGATAGTGGAGCACGGACATTTGAAACCCGGTAAACGGGAAGCGAATACCGAGCCGGGACATATACTCCCGATAGAAGAAAAAGAAGTTGGGAGATCCGGGCTCCCGGGTGGAGCAGATCGGCTCATCCTCCTCTGGAGGGGCAAGACAGCATCCCGATGACCCCGACGACCCCACGTTGGCCACGTCCGTTTCCGTCATCAACGAACGTATGGTTAACATCTCACTTGTCACCCAGGGATACTTGGATCTCAGGGCCGGTGAAGGACTGCCGGAGTCTGCCTCCGCATCGGAGGCGGAAAGACGAGGAGAAGACGTAGACTCCATTTTCCTACAACAAAAAGGAATAAAGCCAAAATCAGAGCTAGATAGAATACCTGATTGTGACAAACTACTAAGGGAACACTAAAGATGGATGGCCTCAGGTGATGAGCCGTGCCGACATGATCCTAAGATGACTTCGGCCATATGATCTTGCCCACTCGCAATGAGGGAGGAGCTCTCGGCGACACAATCCCAGCAGGGACCGAGATACCCGGCCGGTAATGACTCTGACCCGGACGGGCGACGCGCTCTAGAGGCAGTTATAGGCTCGGCTGAAATGGCCTCGGATATTGGTGAACGATCAGAGTTCAGCCTGATGGGGCCGGATTCCGATTGACTGGACCTAGGAAGTATTGGTTGGGACCCCCCGGCGCTCCTAATACCTGACCCGCCACGAAGAGCCAATGATCGTTTCTCCTCCTCGGTCAAGGGAGTTCCTAGCAACCAAAAACTAAGGAATGGATAACGCTCTCGAAGGGCTTCGTCATCTCGTGGATCTAAGGATGGACGCGAAGACGAAGAATGTTTTCCCCTATCCATCAAGGGCTCAAACCTATACAGTTATCGCAAGGATAATGAGAAGGGGGAAAACTAAGACCAAAATGAAGAAAACCAGAATTTCCCAAAGCCAAAACCTACGGGTTCGATAGCACACTCACAAACACTCCACCCAGAAAACCCAACATCCAAGAACGCACCAGCGAAGAAAAAAGGAAGAGGGAGAACTGAAATACTGGAACGATACAAAAAATTCAGAAGAGAAGAAGAATACCTGAAAAACTGAAGACTGCGAGAAATGAGCACAACGAAAGACGACGGAGGGTTCTGGGCAAGTGAGAATCCCAGACTCTTCAGAAAGTTCAGAGAGGAAGAAACAGACACTCTCCGGTACCAGGGAAGCTTTGTACAGACAAAGTTTTGTGGAGCAGAGTGAGCAAATGAGAAAAGTGGCAAAAATGAAAAGTACCAACAGTTTATACTGTGAGGGAAGGAGGAGGGAAATTCGAAAACAAAGCAACTCAACCGACAGGGGTAGCCATGACTTTTCACCCCAAAAGTTGAGGGGACGTCCGACGTACCCCCAGAACATTAAATGAGCACGAAATTCGGGGGCGGCGGGCGCGAGGATCGAAGCGCCTCCCCAATCCAAGGGAGCCAGGTGTCACAGGCAATCATGGCAGGAACAGAGGAGGTTTCCAAGAGTCATGCCATGGTCATAACAACCGCTCTGGACCTTTAAATGCCGAGCCTTGGCTCCGGAATCTTACCTCGGTCGAAATCGTACCAGGTTTCACTCACACCATCTCGGATTCTTAGCTCGGCGGTCCACACCACGGCATTCTTAAGGCAGGATATGGCCCAGTCCTTCTCTGGACGTCGGCCACCGCCAACAGCCTTCAAGCCGTAAAGCGCCAACGCGACATCTTATGAGTCGCAGAGGGACACCCCGGCTCATCGGACCTTGTGACGTTACCGGGTACCCAGGGAAATGAGTTCAACAAATCCTAGCCCGACGCAGACGTCAGGAGATGGGTAACACCTCGGATGACATTTCTAAGACAGCATACACCCCGGCAGTCCAAAACTTTGAACTACCGGGCTGGGGGGCAACTGTTACGGATCCAGATAAGGCCCAATCATGGCAAGGCCCAACCATGGGTAGGCGCGTCAGATCCGTCATATCTGCTACCCTGAAATATCTTAACTACCCCGGAAATATAGGATCATCTCCGTATAAGGATAAGCAGCTCAGATCCTAGGCCGGGGATCACGCTAAAGCCGCTCCAGGTATATGCTATAAATACCCAGTCAACAACCTAAGGTACACACGCTCTAACCTAGACTATTTACCTACCGTCACACTGAGCACACACCCCACTCCCTCGACTACGAGTCTGATTTTCAGTGATTCTATCTCCACCTGTGTGCTTCCCCATACGCACCCAGGAGGAGACCCTTGATCCAATATCAAACCACCAGCCCACACATACGGCTGGACATCTGTGTTCTACACCAGAACAATAGGGATATACGATTTTTTTTCACATTGATTTTTTTTTTTTTTTTTGGTTACAGAATATATTTTCTTGATGCTTATACAATGGTCTTTTAGAAAATTTGTGCATGTAATATTTAATATTTAATTACTACTCATTGTAATTTTAGTTAGATCATTATTATTATTATTAATATTATGAGTTGATCTCATTTGTAAATTCTTTGAGATTAAGAAAAATTCAGATTACGCGTCATAGTGATCTTGTTTTTCCCGGAAAAAAAAAAAAAGTTACAATAATGAGGAACCATCTTCTATTACTCGCCTATATGCAATAATTTATAATTTTTTTGGACCTGAATTGCAATAATTTATACTAATAACTGATTACATTATTGGATGCGTTAAAATGAGATACACCTAATAATTCATCCAGTAATAATGTATATTGAATATTAGAGATCCACGTGGCAACGCAACCCTACCCTAACACATATAGGACCAACTCAGTAATTATCTCCACCAATAATTTCAAGCTCCTAATTTATTGCTACTTTCGCTTTTTTTCTAAAAAAAATAAAAAATAAAAAATTCTTAGGCTTTGATACATAAATCAAGAAATATAACTACAGTATTTTTCAAAATTTCTCTTAACTTTGTCCTCTATGATAAGATCATGCCTATACTGAGGATGTTAGGCTTCTCCCACTCCCAAGGTAATTAAAATCGAGATTTTATGTAAAAGTGGAAGAGGGATAAAAAATCGTAACGTAGTAAAAACGTAAAAAAAATCGTAAAAACATAAAAGCGTTTGGAAAATTGATAAAATCGTTTTAATGAAAAAAATCATAAAAACATAAAATCGCAGTAATAAATCGAGATTTTAACTATCATGCCCGCTCCCATTCTTTTCTTTCAAATGGTGCCGTTTTGGCACATAATAACACTGTTCAGTTTTTTTTTTAACTAGTATTTATGATCTGAATTTTTTTTTTTTTAATACCAATCAGTACACTGAAATATTTTTTCAAGATCCTAATTTTTTTTCAAGATCATGAAATATTTTTTTCACTATCAGTCAGTATCCTAAAGTATGTTTTTAGTACCAGTCAGTACCCTAATTTTTTTCCAATATCTTAAAATAATTTTTCAAGATCATGAAGTATTTGTTCAATACCAGTCAGTATTCTAAAATGTATTTTTAGTACCAATCAACACCCTAAAATATTTTTTCAAAATTATAAAATATTTTTTTTAGTACCAGTCAGTATTTTGAAATATCTTTTTAATACCAGTCAGTATCTTAAAAAATTTTAGGATTTTGAAAAAATATTTCAATGTACTGACTCGTACTAAAAAAATACTTCGGGATGGTGAATACTAGTTTTTAAAAAAAAACAAAAAAAAAACTGAACAGTGTTATTATGTGCCAAAACGGCACCGTTTGAAAGAAAAGAATGGGAGTGGATGATAGAGGCAGCGGAGAGAAGCCTGATCCAATCTTTTAAAAATCGAATCCAACGTTAACGGATCATAATTAATGAAAAATTTATATAAGAAATAAATATATAATAAATTTAACTGTCAAATAATAACACTATAATATATGAAAGTTTCAATGAAATAACATAATACGACTCGATTTCAGTCTAATTCCAAGTTCTAGTTTAATAACGATTAGGGTTAAGGTGTAGATTTGCCAACCAACTATTACCCGAGGAGCATCTGGCACAAAAAACAATTGAAGGGATCAAAATTACCAATCAACAATTAAAAAGTGAAAAATAACACCAAATAACTATTTTAAAAAAAAATCTCACAATTAAGTTAAAATATGAGATACTGGCGTAGGACGGTGGCAGAGACACTGGAGAAAAGAGCGGTTAAGAAGCCTTCTTGTTAGATAAACCAAACACCAACAGAGATGGGACCCATGAGAGTAGGCACTGTGGCAGCGACGGGTACTGCTTGTGGTATCGGAGGAATGGAACCATGGTTCAAGGCGCGTGCCGGTCGAAAGCTGTGGGATTGCTGGATGAGTTCAAGAGGGTGAGTGAAACACTTAGCAACAATGGAAGCTTTGGAGACGCTAACGTTGCCGACACTGTGACAGTCAATGGAAGACGGAGACACCAAAACAGTGACGGGGTAATAGTTCGTTGGCGAATCTACACCAAATTGTTTTTTTTTCACTTTTTAATTGTTGATTGGTAATTTCGGTCCCCTCAATTGTTTTTTGTGACAGATACTCCTCAGATAATAGTTGGTTGGCAAATCCACACCTTAACCCTAACGATTAACCTTGATCCAACCTACCTTCAACTATGAAAAGGACTTGTCCTTAATATAGGTAACTTTTTTTTTTTTTTTACTTAAGTAACAAATTTACCCCAGAAGTTTTCGCTGAAGAGCAATGTTACTCTGGAAGTTTTTCTTGTCTCAATGTTGCCCCAGAAATTTTAAAACATAGCAATATTACCCATTTCCGTTAAAAAGTTAACCGTCAACGTCAAGTTTTTGACAGTCATCGATAGTTTTTTACGGAATAGGGCAACATTACTACGTTTTAAAACTTCCGGAGCGATATTAAGATAAGAAAAACTTTCTGGGCAACATTACACTTATGCTTTAGGAGCGGATTTTACTAGAATAAAATAACAATAACCAAGAGCATAAAAGTGTGTCAGTTTTGCAACTGTTTCTGGCAGTGAATATGAACAATAATACTATGCACCCACCAATGCCCCACCTACATTTGACGCCATTTATAACTTTATGCTGCGGAGCTACACCCATATTTTTGAAGTAGCATCATTCTTTTGGAGGCATTTCTCACGATTAATTTTTAACATATTTGTTGTTAATTATATTAATTCTATACAGATTGATATAAAAATGTATTGAATCCACTAAAAAGTGAACTTGATAGATAACGTAAACATATGACAAGCATACACAATGTTTTGACATTTTTGTATGATTATTTATAAGGTTAACAACAATTTTTTTCCTCATGAACGTCTGACAGAATTAAGTTTTGAAGAATGCAAAAAGTAGAAGCAACATTTTATAAACCATACAACTTAAGTAGTTCCATTAAATTGACTCAAACGTCTATTGTGAAAGCAGAAGAGAGAACAAATATGTCCGACATAAAAAATAGATGGATGTTTGGGCTAACTTAACATAATTATTTAAGTTGCCCCATTTTAAAGAAATTGTATCTATTTCTGTATCCTTCAAAACGTAATTGTGCCAGACGATCATCACAAAAACTTCATTGTTAAAATGGCATCATCATCAGGCATATCTAAAAAGTTTTCATTACTCAATATGCATACTTGTTATCTTCATAGTTAATTTAGACGACATATAATTAATAATGCACAATTTTGTCAGCAAACCTCTCCTCCCAAGTTAGCCTATAAAAACCAAAGGGCAGGGCTCATGCCTCAACAGCATAACCAAGCCTCAGACTTTCCCCTTTCGGCTTAAGAATCTTAACTTGCTTCCCATTTCCACTTTTTCATCTACCAGATTTCATACCCAAATGGCTTCTTCTTCTACCCGTTTGCTTATCATAGCTCTCTTCATTGCAGTGTCTTTCTGCAGTATCTGCAGAGTTGAAGCCATTGGCAACAGAAAGCTTCTGGCTCCATCAATTCCTAATTTTCCTCCTTTTCCACCTATCACTGAGTGGCCTGAATACAGATTGCCGCCACCATTTTTCTCATTTCCTAATACGCCCTTTTTTCCCAATGTTCCTTACTTCTCCCCACCTGCCTCAACCACTACTACCCCCTGAGGGTAATTTGGTAATTTTGTGTTCCTCAGTGGAGTTTCCCATGGCATTCTCTAGCTTGCATGCATATTGTGTCCAGACAAATAAAGGCTCTCGTACAAGCTTGCTCTTCATGTTTACTTCTCTGTTTGCTTTTCTTTCTTTTTCTGTGTTGATCAGGCAGAACCTGGTTGTGTCCAATCTGTTTTCCCTGTTTCTCATAAACATTGTATGTGTATGAGAAGAGATATTACTAATGAAATATAAATTTAGTGGATTTCATGTGCATGTGAAGCACCAATATTATAAAGTGCCTGGTTTAGCAGATAATAATCACATAGTCTGATTCTAAAATCCCTACAAGGGATTGAAAGACATTTGAGAGTAATTGCCGACAATTTCATAGAGACATAATCTTATAGCCAGGACAAACAAATTCCATGAAGGCTTGCATATAATAATGCATGGACATACACAAGCATGATCCAGTCTAAAATTACAGAGAGTCCTACATTTTCCCAGCCAGGACTTGGATCCAGATGCGAGGGAAAAATTAAAAGGGTGGGGGCTTCCAAACTTATTGCCAAACATATATGTAAATACGAGGGACCCAGCTTGATTGATGCTCAATCTGTCAGCATCACAAACACAACATGGTCCTTCAATTTTTATATTCGTTTTTTCTGTGATTCTCATGCTGAGATGCAGAAAAAGCGAACACTCTTTAATGTGCACTGGCCTACACATCATTAACAAGAAGAGAACTCCATACCAGAGTTTAATACTGCAAATATTAGCTGCAACTTACCAACAATTCAAGCATTTACATTGTAGACAGGTAATGAGCTGAGCTTATTGTAATTCTGGCAAGTAGCAATAAAGGCTTAATATACACAGAAGCACCAGGAAAACTGTGCAACTCCATAAGAGACAGAACAGAGCATATCATGCACGGAAATTGATACTTCACTTTCGTGGTTATTATAATAACTACATAGCACAGAGCATTTCGTGCAGGGCAATCAAAAGTTCCTATAATCAAAATTGGCGTATAGTGATGGAATGATAGTCAAGATACATACATAGAACACAAGAACATAGGAAAAATTCAAAATTTATTCATCAACAATAAGTTATACAAACTGATCTAATATATCAGTCAACAAACTCCAACCATCTCTGTCTTCGTTACATGACAAAATTCAAAGCATCTAGCTGCCTTCATATTTTGGGTCAGCTGTAACTAAATGATATGCTATAACCAATGCAAAAATGAAAATGCCAATGTAGTTGGCAATATATCCCAAGGCTTGATCATCAATCATCTTACTTCCTGGAGGAGATAAAAAAATTTAATCAGCGAGAATTAATCATCAGAATCAGTAGCATGATAAATACAAATAATAGCATATTTTCAAGTATCATTATCATGGTGTCAGTTTCAATTCTTGCTCCATAAAAAATTGCCCAAAATAAGCAGGATACCACCGACTCAAGACAGCACACATCAAACATCAAGGTCTAAAAGGGAAGAGAGTATTTTGCTTTGAATGGACCACATGACAAGACTATTGTAACACGCGTCCAGTACAAGTTTAATCCAAAATTATGGCTTCACAATGACATAAAAGTTTCTCAAATATTATACTCATCTTTCTAACATTTAAATTTTAAATCCTATTAAATTATTAAAAAATATATTTTTTAAAATAGTTGCAAGTAATTTGATAAGAACCATAAACTTATGAATAGTGCAACACTCTAAACAAAAATATTTTTATACTGACAAATGCAGGATGCAAAAACCGAATATTAAGTGAGGGCGAAAGTGATATTTGGGAGAGAAAAATAAAGAAAGGAACATCCAGAGAAAGAGGTAAAAAAAACAATAAACCTGAAGTGCAAAGTGGTCATTAGTAGAATCCAACTTAATATTTATGTGACCCCTAAACTAATGGAAATCCCAAATCATTTAAAATGACCTAAGAGTTTAACATTATGAATACAAATATTATATTGTCCTCCCAGAATCCAAATGTTTCTTTCATATATCTCATCTTTCCATACCTTTCTCTATTAGAAACTAATTAAATGAAGTAAAACTATCAACATATACACAATGATGCAACAGAGAAAAAACTATCAGCCACAGAAGTAAAATGAAGCAATACATAGGACTTACTACCTCACATAAAACTCTTTGATTTACAATAATAAAAGGTCAAAGAAACCATGACAGTTCATCAGGAACAATTCAAAACAGTAACTTAAGAACCGTTGTATGCTATGATTGGTGACACTGATGAGCTTATAACTAGATTTCTCAATAATCAGTTCATAAATCTTTCACTTCCGTTCAGGTTCTTTCTTCCACAAATATTAACAGCCTTTAAACATTTTATGCCAACAGTTGTTTTTTTGGGTCAATTTTATACTAACAAATGAAGACAACTTATTTACACTACATCTGTTAAACATAACGATCATCGGTTGCTTTCAAGTGCGAGTAAATTAGTAGGCCGCCTAAGTTATACCAGATAAACTATAACCATGGATCCAAACAACAAGGGAGTTCTGTAGCAACATATCAAACAATTATTGATCTCAATGCAAGCAGAAGATTTTTCAAATGTATTAATCAATGTTCCTCAGAATGCATCCGAAATAACGGATTTGGCTCCCCAAAAACAATCATGATTAAAACCCTAGAAATTGTTTGGCAAAACGCCCAAAATTCTTTATGGAAACAAACTACGAAGATCAGTAACCGAAAGAATAAAAGTGAATAACAATGTGAAGAGGATCGTTGAAGACGTCACCTTTAGTGGTTGAACAGATTTCTTCTGTGAGATCGTCTGAATTTTCTGCTTTTGTATTTTATGTCCCTGGATCATCTTCAGCTTTAATGGTTGTGATACTTGTGAACTTATATATGTGGAAACAGTTCAGGCCTCAGGGGATCTGGAGAGCAATTCCGGCCAAAAAAAAAAATCTGGAGAACACACAGGTGACAAATAAAACGTCGTCTTTGAAATTTTTGGTTTTGAGAATTGTAAAACTTGTAATTTTTTCGTTTGAATCTTTTCAATCAAAAATATATTTTATTGTGTATTTGTCTTAGAAATTAGAAAGTAATTATTATTATTTTTTAAAATTGATACTTAGCTTGCTTAATTACATAAATTTTATTCTGATTAAATAGAAAAATCCTAAATTTTAATAGGGAAAAACACTTCTCATATTGTAGGAGAAGTGTTTTCTTAGGCTAATTTCTGAATTTGCCCCTTATTAAATAACTATTTACCAAAATGCCCCTGTTTGAAACCTATTTCCCAAAATGCCCCTGTCAGAAACCTATTTCCCAATCTGCCCCTGTTTAGTCGACTAAATTTTTTGGTTTAGTCGACTAAATGGTGGGCAAAATTTTTTTTCCATGGCCCCGACATTTAGTCGACTAAACCAAAAATTTAGTCGACTAAACCGGTCGAGGTTTTTAAAAGCCCATACCGACATTTAGTCGACTAAACCATTTGGTTTAGTCGACTAAATGTCGGCAGAGGGGTTTTTAAAACCCCAAATCGCGCCTCCTCTCACACACCCACTCTAATCGATTAAACCCGCCCTTAACCTCTCCCCTCAGTTTTTTTGCCCCAAATTCTTGTTGAATCCGTTGGTGGGTAGCGAAGAAAACTTGTTATTGTGTCATTTGCGTCACTTTTGGTATGTTCTCATCTCCATTTTGAATTTCGACGGTTGTTTTTGCGTTTTTGCGTTTTTGGTGCGTTGGGTTATGTTTTTCTCCCATATTTCGTTGTTGTGTGTGATTTAAATGAGTCTCGATTGAATATATGTGGTTGGGTGTGGTGGATTCCCCTATTCCAAATGAGTCTTGCTAGTGATGTATTGTTTCATTCTTATTTATTTGCAAAACTATATATTACCGATTGATTGGTGGTCCAATTCCTTGAAAGTGATATGATATGTGTGTGGGTATATAGCATTGATGCTCTCCCCATAAATGTGCTTTGTTGCATTGTGTACCGTAAGTCAATGTTTTAGAGTTTGCTAAAATCATGAAAATCAAACTAAGACTCGAAATAAGTTTTGTAGACTTATCTTGCTGAAATAAGTTTATAGACCATGGTTGAGAATAGATGGCTGTAGTTGTCTCTGGATGTTGTTAACTTGTTGTTGTTGTTGTTGTAGGTTATTGTTGTCGTCATGCCTCGTAGAGAATCTCCTTCTAACACCGGCAACGAGCATGGGAGGCGGGTTAAACGACGGGCTAGCCGCGGGGCATCCTCCTCTAGGGCACAACAGTCACAACAACGGGAGCCCGTTGTGGATCTCCCTTACGGTTATCTATTTGATAACAACGTCGAAGAGCACGAAAAATTCGTTGCGAATTTTGCCACGAGACCCATCTGCAAGCCGAAGTCACTGGACATAGCATTCTTTGCTCGTGAGGGATTTGAGATAGTGCCGACGTTGGATCTTGCCCATCTGAGAGGCTTGGCGAGATGACTTGTCCCTATTCTGAGGTTATGGTGAGAGCTTTCTACCATAACATGAACTTTGTTGATAGTCATCTGGAGTCTCGCGTCTGTGGGACTGACATAGTGGTGGATTCTGATTGCTGGAGGAGCTTATTGGGATATAACTTTGATGCATTGGAGACTCATATGTATGACGGGGATTCTGCCACTGTACCCTTCCCGGGATATAATCGGGAGGATGCTGTGCGTGAGGCCAGGAGGCTAGGACCTTGGAGACCTGTCGTTTCAGTGGGCCAGATGACTATTGATGCCCGCATCCTCTTCTACGTCATGACTCACATTTTATTCCCTCGACCTTTCAATCATTCAAGGATGTTGGAGGGTGACATACCTGTCATGTGGGCTATTCGGCATGCCATTAATGTCAATTGGAGGTACTACATTTGCCGGATGATGATGAAGGCCAAACGAAGCCTAATCTTTGCACTCCCATATGCCTATCTGGTTCAAAGGATATTGGAGTATTTTCGTGTTCCTATGGACAATGAGCAAATGGTGATTCAGAGGGCGTGGAATTCTAGATTTGGTCAGCGTCTAGTGGAGCAATGCAAGATCATGAAGGGGGAAAATGGTGTGTGGCATTACACCAATGTGCCTGAGGAGGATGCTGATGTTGGCGAGGCTCCACCTATTGTTCCTCCTGAGGTTCAAGATGAGGATGATGAGGATGTTCATACGGAGGAAACAGTTGAACCGGAAGGTGGATTCTCCATTGGTGATGTCATGAGAGCCATCAATGCCATGGAGATGAAACAGAAAAGAGGTGGAGGAAGGAGAATGAAAGGTGGAAGTGGATACAGGCCTCCATGCAGGGGATAGAGCATAGGCTTGGGCAGTTGCAGCTTGGTCGGGAGCAGGAGGCAGCCGATGATGAGGAGGGTGAGGAGGAGGTGGCACATCTGAGGAGGAAGCTTAGATTTATTTGTTTTGTCATTGTTGTTTTTAGATTTGAAATTTGATGTAAGCGCGTCGGATACTATGTTTCTTTTATTCGAATAAATGAGTGGATTGATGTTTCAGTATAATGTGTTTACCTACTCTAAAGTTTGTCATTGTCTTTGTATGTTTCTTTGATTTTGTGGTTTTACTTGATGTTTCTTTGTTGTTGTAATGTCATGTGTGATTTTTACTGGTTTAGTCGACTAAACCATATGGTTTAGTCGACTAAACCAGTAAAATAGACACAATATTTTACTGGTTTAGTCGACTAAACCATTTGGTTTAGTCGACTAAGACCATCCAGAGACCTATGATTTCGTCTCGGATGGTCTTAGTCGACTAGACCATATGGTTTAGTCGACTAAACCAGTAAAAATCACAATATTTTACTGGTTTAGTCGACTAAACCATTTGGTTTAGTCGACTAAGACCATCCAGAGACCTATGATTTCGTCTCTGGATGGTCTTAGTCGACTAGACCATATGGTTTAGTCGACTAAACCAGTAAAAATCACACATGACATTACTGGTTTAGTCGACTAAACCATTTGGTTTAGTCGACTAAGACCATCCAGAGACCTATGATTTCGTCTCTGGATGGTCTTAGTCGACTAGACCATATGGTTTAGTCGACTAAACCAAGAAAATCACAATATTTTCTTGGTTTAGTCGACTAAACCATTTGGTTTAGTCGACTAAGACCATCCGAGACCTATGATTTCGTCTCCGGATGGTCTTAGTCGACTAGACCATATGGTTTAGTCGACTAAACCAAGAAAATCACACATGACATTCTTGGTTTAGTCGACTAAACCATTTGGTTTAGTCGACTAAGACCATCCGAGACCTATGATTTCGTCTCTGTATGGTCTTAGTCGACTAGACCATATGGTTTAGTCGACTAAACCAGTAAAAATCACAATAGTTTACTGGTTTAGTCGACTAGACCATATGGTTTAGTCGACTAAGACCATCCAGAGACCTATGATTTCGTCTCTGGATGGTCTTAGTCGACTAGACCATATGGTTTAGTCGACTAAACCAGTAAAAATCACACATGACATTACAACAACAAAGAAACATCTTGTAAAAACATATGTATATCTCGTTTATATAATAGTGCAACATGAGGAATGTATTTTTGTAGCAGAATAGGAATTTTAGTAATTAGTCCGATTACTCTTCTGTTCTCATTCATTGAGAATATATAGAGCGCATAGGGGGATATAATCTGTTATAACAGATCTATCTTCTAGGGGATACAAAATTTATAAAAGAAATCTAATCTTAACTAACCTAGGATAACAACCTAGATCCTATAATCTCTCATCATAACAAACTAGATCCTATATAATATCTGATAATATTATAATCTTATAATATCTGATTATAATATTATTTACAATATAATTACCACACTCCCCCTCAAGTTGGATCATAGATACTCATCATGTCCAACTTGCATACAAAACCTTCAAAGGTATCTTCCGGTAACCCTTTTGTAAGGATATCAGCAAGCTTGTAGCTTTGTAGGAATATAGGAAATACAAATAATTTCATCTTCAACTTTTCTCTAATGAAGTGGCGGTCAACATCAACATGTTTAGTTCTCGCTATGCCGAACCGGGTTTAATGCCATACTTATGGTCGCTTTATTGTCACAAGAGAGCTTAAGTGGACACTCTATCTGTGTGTAGGTCTCATCGCCTACTCTCTTTAGCCGATTCCTTCCATAACCCCTTGAGATAGGGCTCTTAGTTCGATTCTGCATCGCTCTTGGATACAACTCGTTGTTTTTACTTTGCCAAGTTACCAAGTTTCCCCACACAAAGGTGCAATAGCCGAAGTGGATCTGCTTTGTTATCTTGGTCTCCTGCCCAGTCTGCGTCTGTATAAATCTCAATAGTTCTCAGATTTGTCTTCTTAAAGAAGAGACCCCGACCAGTGTCCCTTTGAGGTATTTTAGGATTTTGTAAGCTGCATTCAGGTGCTTTTGCTTTGGTGAATGCATATGTTGGCTTGCAACACTTACTGAAAAAGCTATGTCTGGCCGTGTATGGGAAAGATAGATAAGTTTTCCAACCAATCTTTGGTAACGCCCCAAGTCTGCTGGTTTTTCATCTTGCTCCTGTTTTTTCTTTTCTGCAATTTCCTGTTCAGTTGTTGGGGGATTCTCCTTGTTCTTCTTCTTCTTCTTGACTTTAAAAGGCGTTTTACTTGGCTTACATCTGTAACATCCCAAATTTTGGGATTTGAAATTGGAATATTTTATGGAAATTAATTAGGAAATTTTGTCCTAAAATAATTATGAAATTAATTATGGGAATCTAAGGCATATTTTCCCATAAATTAAGGACAAATAATTAAGGAGTAGTTTTTGGCATATATATTTTAGAGATAATATTTTAAGGCCAAAGGAAATATAATCAAGAAATAAAATCCTTAAATGGAATTAATGATTAAATTTTAATAATATCCAATAATTGCAATTATATAAGTAATGGACTTAATTGCAAATAAGAGTTTTAAAGAAGATCGAATGATTTTTTTTTAAGTGACCTTACCACACAAATACATAAGCCCAATTTAGTGAGTAAAGGGGCAAAATCATTTGTATCTATTGTAAAGCCCAACACGTGATGAAAGCCATATTTCCCAAAGAATACTAGTTAATACTCCCTCTCATCTCACGGCCCATAGCAATGAATTCCCCAAACCCATTACCTCATTTAGACATATTCTTATACTCCCCATCTCAAAGAAACGGAAAGCAAAGAGGAAGAGTGTCGCTAAATAATTAACCCAAGCTTTTTCATGTCAGCCCACACTTCCTTCATTTATAATTATCATTCGGCCCACACTACATTTGACCTAAACAATATCCATTAATTCAGTTTTCCTCATTCTTATCGGTCAAAACACGTTAACCAAGCTGCAAGACGAGATCGACAAGAAAGAAAGCGATCACGCCATACTCGAATCTTGCTTTCGGCCAAGAATCGTCCACACGCAACAGTAACTCCATACTTCTCCGACCCTCCTCCATGCTTCTCGAGCCCAACGTGAATTATCCACTGTGCATCTCTTCTCGGACTAGACCCTCGGTTCGGTATATATCCATGCTCTTTGTTTTTCTTTATCATCGCGTTGCCTTAACGGAGAGGGGGAAAGGAAAGATAGAAAGTTAGAGTGTGAGCCGAGAGAAAGAGAGAGAGAGTACAAGAGAGCGTAGTGAGCAGCGACGAAGGGAGTGAGAGGGAGACTCAAACATAAAGCATCCCCATTTGTTTTGCTCTGTTTTTGCAGCACAAAACAGAGGTAAGCCTTTGAGCTTCATCTCCTTTTGTCTCCATTAAAAACGTCCATTGGGTTAATGAATAAACACATATATACATCACTGCAATAGGTTACTATTTAAAACTAATAAAACGTTGCTGGCCTGGAGTGTGTATCGCGATGTGGGTGTATATTTTTATGTCTCTATATATATATGTATAAGGGAGAAAGAAAGCTACCGGTGCACTTATGTTGATAGGCGTGGGAGAGTTTCATTTTGCTATTACCTTTATATAGACATATTAACGTAGGATATATAAGAGGAAATGAAAGGAAAACTCGGTTTAGCCTTGGGTGTGCATAAGACGCTGGTTATATAAAAAGGAAGAGAAGGATTTTTCTGCTGTACGTGTGTGCTTAAGTGTTGATATATTGTTTTTGTTGTTCATGAAATGATAGAAGAAAGAAAAGAAAACTTGATAGGAAAACGTGGCTATATATGTATCTGTTTTTACACTTGGGAAGAAAAGAATAAGAAATGTTGTTGTCATAGTCATATACATATAAATATGCTGCATACTTGGGAGATGGGGGTCTGAACATATTATTTTGGTATATATATGATCACCTTTCATGAGAAAGAAAGAAAGAAAACTGAACTAGTTACTGTCATATATGAGTATGTATATTATATATATATATATATATATATATATATATATGAATAAAAATATATATTTATGTATAAAGAGAAACAGAACTTGCTGTATAGAAAAAAAAAAAAAGAAGAAGAAGAAAGGAAAGCTGACACTTGATTGTTGTCATATGAATGTTGCTGTCATAAAATATATATATATAAGTAGATATACATACATGTAGTCACTGCACTGGAGAAAGAGAGAGAAAACCAAAGCTTATTGATCTATAGATAAGTATGTGTGGTGTATATATATATATATGCATGCTGTTACTGTACACATATAAAAGAAGAAAAGTTGTTATTAAATCTATATATCCTAGGTACTACCAGGTTTCCAACGTGATATTTTGTAACTATATATCATCCAAGTTGTATTTATAAATACTAGGTGCTAGTATTTATAAAATTAAAAAGTTTACTATTTCTATATATATATATAAAAGTTAAAGTTGGTAATATATTTCAAAATAACTTTTGTGGATAAAGCAAGTGCTAATTGTATTTTTAAAATGTATGGGTAATGAAACAAGTTTATAATACAAATTCTAACACACACACACATACATGGTTTCATATTAAAATCTTTTGCCATCCGTACCATATCATAAAATAATAATTAACAAATAGGTTGTTATTGATAAAATTTTTAGAGGGTAGCTTAAGGCTTTGGAGTAGTATTAGAGAAAATTTAGAATAGTTTTGAGTACAATATTGATAGATATTCATGTTTAATGTTTGTAGACTCTCATTAAGAGCTTTGGAGTGACACTTGTGTGTGTTACCTGTACATTAGAGAATAACAGGTAACTCTGAATATTCTTCCATATACTTGTAAATTGTATGTGATGGTGAGTAACTATCTTTTATTTAAAAATTAAAGGACTGAATCATATGTATATGTGTATGTATTGTAAATTGATATTTTATACGAAATGAAGCATGATTTATTGTTTGAACATATTTGTCATGGCGGATGTATTTGTGATGGGTTGGAGTAAGGAGGGATTTGTATGTTGAGATCTTTTACCACGTGGTATGTCATCACTCGGTGCACAGTGGATGACACTTGTCAGGGCCCCTTCTTCCATGCATGTTTTCCTTTGGCCGGGATTGCATTGGAGCTGTGGGACATGGGACACCTCCTTAGTTGTATTCTTTTAAGGAGGGGAGCTATAGTCCATGCTTAAGCTCTATACCTTTGGCCGGGTGTATCTTAAGTTTTGGTGAGCTTGGGACAATCCAGTCACACGGATGAGTTTCTATTGGACTATGTGTTAGCCTATGGCTCCAGTTCATGTTGAGGATGGACGGTGTATAGGGAGGCTGCATACGCATATTGTATAATAGTACGTTTCACATTGACATATTGATAATTTATGTTGGATGAAATTATGGTATATACAAATATATATATGTAATCGGCTCTGCGTTTTTGTCATATATGACTTACTTGTATACGGTAGAAACTTTCGGTAGTTCTTGAGATGTAAATCTCACCCTATATTAAAAATCTTCGGTGATTGTTCAAGTAGGGAGCAAGGGAAGAACCTATGGAGTGAGCCTTGAAGGCTCGGTTGTGCTCCTAGAACTTATGTTATGTTATTCTATTTGCCATGACTATAAGACTTCCGCTTTGTATTTTATTATTAAGTATTTTGGGAATTTATGTTGACTCAAAAATACATTTTTAATGGATTCAGTTACGTATTTTAATGATTTGGATGTTGAACATCCTTGTTAGAGCTATTTCAAGTGTTTTGGCCAAGATTTTGGGTGTTGAATTTTGGGGTGTTACAACATCCAAGCATGCCGGTTTCCTTCAGTAAATCAAGGATATATTTTCTTTGTGAAATGTGGATTCCTTCCTTTGATCTAGCCACTTCCATTCCTAGGAAATATTTCAAATTTCCAAGGTCTTTGACTTCGAATTCTCGGTTTAACGCCATCTTGATTCTACTTATTTCTTGGAGATCATTTCCTGTAAGTATAATGTCATCTACATATACTATTAGGATAGTAATCAGATTTTCATGTTTCATAGTAAACATAGTATGGTCGAGAGGCTTTGGTTATAGCCTTGACCTTGAGAACACGTGAGAATCTGTCAAACCAAGCTCTAGGGGACTATTTCAAACCGTATATTGACTTATTCAGTTTACATACCTGTCTGCCCTGTCCTTTGTCAAAACCAGGTGGTAATGTCATATATACTTCCTCTTTTAGTTCCCCATTTAGGAAAGCATTTTTGATGTCAAGTTGTTGTAGTGGCCAGTCCAGATTTACAAAGAATGGAGATAAGTATTCGTATCGTATCTAGTTTTGCTACGAGGGCAAAAGTCTCGTTGTAGTCCAAACCATATGTTTGTGTAAAACCTTTGGCTACTAGCCTGGCTTTGTACTTGTTTAAAGTACCATCAGCATTGTACTTGAGGGTGAATACCCACTTGCATCCCACTGCCTTTCTTTCCTTTGGTAGGTCAGTAATGTCCCAAGTATGATTCTTTTCAAGGGCATATACTTCGTCTAAGACAGCACTCTTCCATTCTGGAATTTTTAGAGCTTCATGTACATTTGTAGGAATCGGATCCGATCAAGATTAGTAACAAAGGAACAATATTTTTGTGAGAGATTACCATATGAAAGGTGGTTCGGATAGGGTGTTGAGTACATGAGCGTGCCTTCTTTCGCAAAGGCAATAGGCATGTCTTCTTCCTTGTCGGCATCGGGATTCACCCCGGTTGGGATAGTGGTGAGCCGTAGGCATGGTGGACCCTTCTACCGTTTGTTCCTCCTAGAGTAAACCTTGCCATACTGATTTTTAGGTTCAGAGACCCCTGTTTGTGATGGTATTAAGGGTGGATCTGGGATAGGAGGTATAGATACAGGATAAGAGGGTGGTATTGGTTCAGGTATAGGAAGACCAGACTGAGAGTCACTCCAACTCTCCCCCTGACTAGAAGGCAAGGACCCGGGTAGGCATTCTATTGATTAGATGGGTGGCTGTGAGGATGGCATCACCCCAGAAATATTTGGGAACATGACATGTGTACATGAGGGCACGAGCGATGTCAAGAAGGTGGCGATTTTACGTTCGCTATGCCATTTTGTTGTGGGGTGTAAGAGCAAGCGCTTTTGTGGACAACACCATGAGAGGTGAGAAAATGGCTGAACTGATTGGTGAAGTATTCAGTGCCATTATCAGAGTGAAGGACCTGAATAGTAGAGTTGAATTGGGTTTTAATATACTGAAAAAATTCAACAAAGATGTTAAAAACATCAGATTTTTTCTTTAAAAGATACACCCAACACATGCGAGAGTGATCATTGATAAAGGTGACAAAATATTTTGCACCAGAACGATTGGGAATTCGGGAAGGCCCCCATACATCACTGTGGATGATGGAGAAGGGACGGGTGGCACGATATGTGTTTGAAGGGTAGGTAACACGGTGGTGCTTTGCCAATTCACAAGTCTCACAATGAAAAGTGCCATCTTTATTAGAAAAATGAGGAAACAGTTTTTGTAAATAATGGAAACTAGGATGTCCCATTCGTTTATGCCATAGCATTACATTATTGTCTCGAAGGGAAACTAGGGGTCTTTATTTGAGATGACAAGGCACTTGCAGAGGAATCATCGAGATAGTAGAGGCCACCATGCTCCTTAGTGTGCCAATCATCTTCCCAGGAGAGATCTGAAATACACAATGAGTAGCAAAAAGTGAGCGAGCAATTTGCATGCTTAGTTATTTTGCTTGATTGACGAGAGATTAAATGCCAAATGAGGAACATGAAGTACGAGACTCAAGTTTGAGGTTTTTGTGATAGGTATGGTACCCGTGCCGACAATGGTAGCACAAGTATTAGTGGTCATGCGGATGCGCTCATTGCCTGCTGAGGGTGAATATGAAGTAAACTGGCTGGATTCTGAAGTCATGTGATCAGAAGCGCCTGTATCGACTATCCATTTGGGTAGAGACGAAGAGGTTTTAAGGGTGAGATAATCAGTACCTTGTTTGGCAGCGGAAGCAATAGGCCCTTGAGGAGCCTTCGTGGTTTTTAACATGTCCAAGTTGACTTATCGATCCGGATTAAGAGATGACGGCGGTGGTTCAGATCCGGGGTCACCTCAATGGTTGTTTGATGAGCGAGAAAAGGTCTTGAGCTGCGTGGTTTCTAATCGCAGGCTTGCCATGAAGTGACCAGCATTTATCCCGGGTATGACCAACCTTCTTACAATGATCACATGTTGGACGAGGTTTACCGGGAGTGGGGCCAGAAGGAACATGCTTACTTACTAGGCCTGATGCGTCTGGACTTGGAGAGACAGCTTTGATCAGCATGGTATGCCTGCGGGATTCTTCACGGCGTATTTCAGAGTACACTTCTCGAAGTGGTGGGAGAGCCGAGTGGCTTAATATTCGGGCTCTAGCATCATCAAACTCTGGATTGAGACCAGCAAGAAAGATCATGACACGATCAAGGTTGAGATTACGTTGATGGAGGGCAGCGTCTGGAGATGATGTCCATTCGGTGGTTGCCATCTGGTCCTCTTCTTCCCAAAGTGCAATAAGCTCAAACCAGAATTCAGCGATACATCCGGAACCTTGGGAGGACTTCCGTGGTTCTGCGTCGAAGGTTGAACAGTGTGTGAGAGGTCTTTAGTATCAACGTAAGAGTCTCGGACAAAGCATTCCGTATGTCCTTGGCGGTGGGAAGGTACATGAAACTTCGCTTTATTCGTGGTGACATGGCATTGATCAGCCATGAGGAGACAAGGAATTGTCGATTTCCCACCGAACAATGGGCTGGGAGTCTAGGTCCGACGGTGGCTTAATTTCTCCGGTGAGGTACTTGCGTTTGCCACGACCACCGACGGCCAGGAGAACAGCGCGAGCCCAATCGGGATAATTATGTAGGTTGAGCTTCTCCGAACCGGTGATTATCGGTCGGGTTGGTAGGGACCGAGGTGTCGCTGGTTTTAGGGAGTTGGGTGGATGAAGAGTTGTCTTGGGACGACCCTGTTATGGTTTCCGATGGATTCATGTTATCAGAATGTTAGACTATTAGATGAGTCGAAGAATGTGAGAGCGTTACAGTGGGTAACGTCGACGATCGGACGTGATGCGGAAGCTGTGATTAGTGCTCTGATACCATGTAGCAGAATAGGAATTTTAGTAATTAGTCCGATTACTCTTCTGTTCTCATTCATTGAGAATATATAGAGCGCATAGGGGGATATAATCTGTTATAACAGATCTATCTTCTAGGGGATACAAAATTTATAAAAGAAATCTAATCTTAACTAACCTAGGATAACAACCTAGATCCTATAATCTCTCATCATAACAAACTAGATCCTATATAATATCTGATAATATTATAATCTTATAATATCTGATTATAATATTATTTACAATATAATTACCACAATTTTGAGCATAAATTAATGGTCTTACAACAAAACAAATTCTATTAAACTCAATACAAAACACGTTACATAGAATTCAAACTTGTCTAATCCTCGTTGGACATGTACGTGCATTATGTCCGACTTGGTTACAACCTCTACATCTTTGCTGACTATTGTTCGGGGGTTGAGACTCCACCCAATCCATCTCATTTTGCATCCTTGTAGACTTTGGCCTTCCCCTTTCGCGTGACCAAAATGCGTCAGGGACCACGAATGGGAATCCTCCTTGGTCAATCAACAATTCACTGCCTATCGGATACCAGTGTGCGGCATACACCTGACTAATGTATGCGATAGTGAACACCGGGTCAACATAATCGTATTAGTTCAAGTTTTCCGCTTTGCATACTGCTAATACGTGGCTACAAGGATACCTTCTAGCTGTGAACCTCCCACATTGGCATTTGCGATTGATCAAGTCGACCCTCATGATGTCACCGGCCTCATGTGTTGATTGGTTGTATGCGTTCTCAACCTCATATAATCAGTAAATCTCTATCATACAGTCGCACACGGTATGTGATTGTCAACTGGTCCATCTTTTGTATCGCGTCTTCTACCGATTTTGCGACTATCCTGCCTGCAGCCATATGTTTGCTAATTTCAACACGCCTTCTGACGAAATAGTCGACAAGTCTACTACAAGTCATCTTCACCAAAGCCAGTATCGGTAGATTACGAGCACCCCTGAAGACCTTGTTGACACACTCGACTAAGTTAGTTGTCATGTGACCAAACCTCCGGCTACCGACATGTCGTAGGCAATACACATGATACGCATGTGGAGGCTGCCAAGTAGGGTGATCTTTAACCGCCTTAATGATACTGGAGTGACGATCAGATATCAAACAAATACCCTGCCTCTGCGTCACATGATCACGTAGGAGACAAAGAAACCACCACCAATCTTCGTACGTTTCACCAGGAGGGACAATAGCAAAGGCAATGGGAAGGACCTTCCCATCTCCATCTTGTGAAGTCGCAATCATAAGGACACCTTTGTATTTTCCGTACAAGTGGGTTCCATCAATTTGCAGTATGGGCTTACAATACTTGAAGGCTTCAATGGTCTGGTGAAATGCCCAAAAAACCCTACTGAAGACGCGTTTGTTTGGCACCACACGACGTTGGATCCACAATTCATTAGTTTCAAGCCTGTAAACAGAACCCACGTTACAACGTGTCATGTATGACAACCAATTGGGCAACAATGCATATGATTCCTCCCAATCACCAAACAACTTCACAATGGCCTTCATTTTCGCCATCCAAGCCTTCTTGTATGTTATATTATATCCATGCAAACGTTGTATCTCTCTTGTATCAGCACTGGTTTTAAAGATGGATCTTCTCTTAACATACCTAGTGAACACAAAGCAAATTCCAAATGTACTGTCAATAAACAAACCGAATGTAACTAAAACAAAAAGGACATGAAAACCTACTGATAATAGATGCACATATAACATATGTATCCAGTTGTCTATGATCACGGTGAGACTCGATTCGAGACATGTGTGCTCTTTACCCCACTTACTCACCACCCAACTATATCCATTCTTGGGGAAAATTGCCCTCATATACCAGGGGACAACCTTGAGCATTTAGTCGACACTTCATCACAAACCTTTGGTCATCGCTTTATAACCTTGGTTGTACGATGAGACTTCATGCAATATAATTTCACAGCATGTTGCATTTCTGACTTTGAAGGAAACTGCTGAGACACATATAATGGATCACCTAAATGCCAACCACATTGCTCGTCATCATCACCATACAACATCTCCATCTCATCATCACACTGCGTCCAATCAATGTACGAATAGTGCGGGTTTTCGTTCCAAAATGGCTCAGTCCCAGGCTCTACATTTGTCAAAATGTTCTTTTTGTCATAACCACTAAATCGAAATTACAAATACAAATACAAGTTTAATAACTTACCACTGCTAACTGGTTGAACATTCAGCGGTGGCATTGTTGCGGTACTCGAACTCCCAGGGTTCGTGCGAGTATCAAAATCATCCTCCGCATCAGTATCTGAGCTTTCACCTAGTGAAATAAACCTCTCATATTCGTCCTCCTCATCGTTGTCCATATTCTCATCTTCCTCATCCTCCTCTTTCTCATTCTCCTCTTCTTCCGTCAATGTTATCTGACTTAAGCCTTGTGAAGGTGCAGATAAACCGACAGGTCTTTCTTCTTCACCAAAATACTGTGGAGATCTTGTATGCATGGGTACGGTTGATGATTCACCAGATTCAATCTCAACATATATCTCAATAAAATTTTGTGATATCCGATTAGCAAATGCATCTATGATACAATCTACGTCTTCATCATCACATACATCGTTACGAATGTAGTATACACTATCCTTACCAACTATCTCCACTTTGGCCATTATTCGATGAATGCATTGGCTTCCATGTAGTCCCAATTTTTGGGAAATTCTTTCTTTGAGCTCGTTGTACGTAGTGCCCCGTTTGATTTTCATCGTTTTTGTTTTTCCTTCAAATTGAACACCATTGGAACCTTGAAAATGCCTCCCACTATAGTAGATTACAGTAACGAGTGTGTTTGAACTTGAACTCATCCTTCAAATCACAATTTCAAGCTGTACAAGGGAGAGTTTTAGATTACAAACAAGAACAAAAGCTTAACAAAGTGAAACTACAAAGATTACACAACAATTATACCTTCAACAACGGATTGAACAAGGATTTGAGGCAAAAAAACAGATGGGGAGAGGTTTGGGGAGAGGTTTTAGTCGATTAGGGTTCGTTCGTTTCGTTTAGGCGCGATTTGGGGGTTTTAAAAAAAGCCCATACCCGACATTTAGTCGACTAAACCAAATGGTTTAGTCGACTAAATGTCGGGTATGGGCTTTTTTTAAAACATCGACCGGTTTAGTCGACTAAAAATTTTGGTTTAGTCGACTAAAAATTTTGCCCACCATTTAGTCGACTAAACCAAAAAATTTAGTCGACTAAACAGCGAGGGACCCAGCTTGATTGATGCTCAATCTGTCAGCATCACAAATACAACATGGTCCTTCAATTTTTATATTCGTTTTTTCTGTGATTCTCATGCTGAGATGCAGAAAAAACGAACACTCTTTAATGTGCACTGGCCTGCACATCATTAACAAGAAGAGAACTCTGACATACCAGAGTTTAATACTGCAAATATTAGCAGCAACTTACCAACAATTCAAGCATTTACATTGTAGACAGGTAATGAGCTGAGCTTATTGTAATTCTGGCAAGTAGCAATAAAGGCCTAATATACAAAGAAGCACCAGAAAAACTGTGCAACTCCATAAGAGACAGAACAGAGCATATCATGCAGGGAAATTGATACTTCACTTTCGTGGTTATTATAACTACACAGCACAGAGCATTTCGTGCAGGGCAATCAAAAGTTCCTATAATCAAAATTGGCGTATAGTGATGGAATGATAGTCAAGATACATATATAGAACACAAGAACATAGGAAAAATTCAAAATTTATTCATCAACAATAAGTTATACAAACTGATCTAATATATCAGTCAACAAACTCCAACAATGTCTATCTTCGTTACATGACAAAATTCAAAGCATCTAGCTGCCTTCATATTTTGGGTCAGCTGTAACTAAATGATATGCTATAACCAATGCAAAAATGAAAATGCCAATGTAGTTGGCAATATATCCCAAGGCTTGATCATCAATCATCTTACTTCCTGGAGGAGATAAAAAAATTTAATCAGAGAGAATTAATCATCAGAATCTGTAGCATGATAAATACAAATAATAGCATATTTTCAAGTATCATTATCATGGTGTCAGTTTCAATTCTTGCTCTATAAAAAATTGCCCAAAATAAGCAGGATACCACCGACTCAAGACAGCACACATCAAACATCAAGGTCTAAAAGGGAAGAGAGTATTTTGCTTTGAATGGACCACATGACAAGACTATTGTAACACGCGTCCAGTACAAGTTTAATCCAAAATTATGGCTTCACAATGACATAAAAGTTTCTCAAATATTATACTCATCTTTCTAACATTTAAATCCTATTAAATTATTAAAAAATATTTTTTTTTAAAACAGTTGCAAGTAATTTGATAAGAACCATAAACTTATGAATAGTGCAACACTGTAAAAAAATTATTTTTATACTGACAAATGCAGGATGCAAAAACCGAGTATTAAGTGAGGGCGAAAGTGATATTTGGGAGAGAAAAATAAAGAAAGGAACATCCAGAGAAAGGGGTTGAAAAAACAATAAACCTGAAGTGCAAAGTGGTCATTAGTAGAATCCAACTTAATATTTATGTGACCCCTAAACTAATGGAAATCCCAAATCATTTAAAATGACCTAAGAGTTTAACATTATGAATACAAATATTATATTGTCCTCCCAGAATCCAAATATTTCTTTCATATATCCCATCTTTCCATACCCTTCTCTATTAGAAACTAATTAAATGAAGTAAAACTATCAACATATACACAATGATGCAACAGAGAAAAAACTATCAGCCACAGAAGTAAAATGAAGCAATACATAGGACTTACTACCTCACATAAAACTCTTTGATTTACGATAATAAAAGGTCAAAGAAACCATGACAGTTCATCAGGAACAATTCAAAACAGTAACTTAAGAACCGTTGTATGCTATGATTGGTGACACTGATGAGCTTATAACTAGATTTCTCAATAATCAGTTCATAAATCTTCCACTTCCATTCAGGTTCTTTCTTACACAAATATTAACAGCCTTTAAACATTTTATACTAACAGTTTTTTTAAGCCAATTTTATACTAACAAATGAAGACAATATTTACACAACATCAGTTAAACATATTTAACGATTATCGGTTGCTTTCAAGTGCGAGTAAATTAGTAGGCCGCCTAAGTTTATACCAGATAAAATATAGGGCTAAGGAGCAATTTTACACACGAAGCTTTCTGAAGCGCCAGCGCACACACGAGCTTTTTCGGAGCAAAAATACACACGTGGTTACGTTTTGGGGCGCCCCAGACACGGGCCGTTAGTCAACCGTTAAGTTGGATGGAAATGAATAGTAACTCAGGTGAAATTACACTTTTGCCCTTAGTTTTAAATAAAAATTACACTTTTGCCCTAAGTTTTTTTTTAAAAAAAAACTAAAAATACCCCCTCCCCCGGTGGGCCCCACCATCGGCCACCCCACCGCCGGCGGTGGTCGGCCTCCGGCGGCCACCATCACCGCCGGTGGTGGTCGGCGGCGGTGGTGGCCACCGGTCGTGGGGCCCACCAGGGGAGGGGATAATTTTAGTTTTTTTTTTAAAAAAAAAAAATTAGGGCAAAAGTGTAATTTTCATTTAAAACTAAGGGCAAAAGTGTAATTTTACTCAAGTTACTGTTCATTTTCATCCAACTTAACGGTTGACTAACGGTCAACTAATGGCCGTGGTGCTGGGCGCTCCTAAAACGTAACCACGTGTATACTTTTGCTTCAGAAAAAAGCTCGTGGTGCTGGGCGCTCCCGGGATAAAGCTCGTGTGTAAAATTGCTCCTTATCCCTAAAATATAACCATGGATCCAAACAACAAGGGGGTTCTGTAGCAACATATCAAACAATTATTGATTTCAATGCAAGCAGAAGATTTTTCAAACGTATTAATCAATGTTCATCAGAATGTATCCGAAATAACGGATTTGGCTCCCCAAAAACAATCATGATTAAAACCCTAGAAATTGTTTGGCAAAACGCCCAAAATTCTTTATGGAAACAGACTACGAAGATCAGTAACCGAAAGAATAAAAGCGAATAACAATGTGAAGAGGATCGTTGAAGATGTCACCTTTAGTGGTTGAACAGATTACTTCTGTGAGATCTTCTGAATTTTCTGCTTTTGTATTTTCTGTCCCTGGATCTTCAGCTTTAGAAATGGTTGTGAACTTTTATATATGTGGAAACAGTTCAGGCCTCAGGGGATCTCGACAGCACTTCCGGCCAAAAAAAAAAAAAATCTGGTGAACACACCGGGGACAAATAAAACGTCGTCGTTAGCTTTGAAATTTCTGGTTTTGAGAATTGTAAAACTTGTAATTTTTTCGTTTGAATCTTTTCAATTAAAAATATATTTTATTGTGTATTTGTCTTATTTTTGAAAATGTAATTAAATAAAGAAATAATCTATTTAATTATGATAATTTTAATCTTGTTGTTATGGACCTAGTCAAGGCCCACTAGCCAACCGGCTGACACAGGAGGCAACCCACGCAAGGATCGCAACCCCTAACTGAAGGACCTAGTCACCAGGGAGCTTAGCTAGATCCTCGGGCACGCATGACGTGGGAGCCGGAGATCTAACCAACAAGGTATACTCTATATATATACGTATAGGAGATACGCGGTCAAGGTACACAGTTCTTATCCCTGAACTAATCTAAATACAGTCACACTGTGCACACACCCCACCCCTCTGACGAAACACCTGGTTGTGTACAGTGATCTACTCTTCTCCTGTACATCTGCCCCATAGACATACAGGAGGAGCACATCGATCCTAGATCAAATCCTCAGCTTACCACTAGGCTGGACATCAGTGTTCTACACCAGAATAGTGGCGCCGACCGTGGGGATTGGTAAATTTCAATTCCCGTGACCAATGAGGGTTAATACCCGTAGCTCCAGCCTGAAGCAGCCGGAGATGGTTCGGCCGATAGACCAGCGTCAACCACCTCGGCAACCACACAACACCAAGCGGCCATTCATCGACACTACTCGGTGACAATGAGCAGGACGCAGAAGACCGGCTATCACAGCCGGAACAACAGTTAGACGAACACATCATCCCCAACAATGATCAGCGGATGGAAGACAATCCATCCAACACGGAATCCTATGCTTCACGAAATCAAGGCCATGATCCTCAGCACTCGAACCCGGCTGTCAACCCAGAAGTCCCGCCAGTCAATCCAGATTTTCTCCTCCTCCAAAACGCGCAACTCGCGATGATGAGGCGTATGGAGAACATGGACAAACGCTAGACCCTCTACTTCAAGCGATTGGAAGAACGTCTCAACAAAAGGGATTCAGCTTCTTCCAACGAGGAGGACCGGGATAACAAGACATGGGAAGAGAACCAAAGCACGCAAGAGACGGAAACTAGCCACAGCAGAGGACCAGCCTCCTCAAAGAAGGCATCTAGTACTAGGAATCGAGCTCGGGTCGATAGGCCACCCCGGCCTCCCCCAGTAGGGGGTCACGGAGAAAGTATGTCGGCCAGATGGACAACAGCCCTTTTGCTGACGAAATCCTCAACGCTCGTTTCCCGGAAAAGCTTAATCTTACTGAACTCACTAAATATGATGGTTCTCAAGACCCGACAACCCACCTGGAAGATTTTGAGATGGTCATGATCGTAAGAGGGCTTGGAGAACCCATTATGTCCCGGATCTTCGCTGCAACTCTTAAAGGACCAGCGTTAAAATGGCTCCACACATTGCCCGGCGGATCGATTCATAAATTCGATGACCTAGCCGAGGTCTTCGAGCTACACTTCGCAACTAGCAAACGGCAACCGAAGTCCCAGTATACCTTGTCCAAGATTAGGCAACGTCCCGGTGAGACACTTCAAAGTTATTTGGATCGCTTCAATCATGCGGCTCTTCAGGTGCGCGGTTTAAGTGAGGATGTACACGTCCATCTTTTAGCCGATGGCCTAGATGGAGAGTCCCGACTGGCAGAATCATTCTTTAAGGAGCCGGCTAAAAGCCTTAATGACTTTATAGTTCGCTCGGAAAAATACATTGAAGTGGAGCAGATGTGCCTGGCAAATAATCCAAGGCGGGACCGAGACAGAGCCACCTCACCCCGAGACAAGGACTATGCGGGAAGTAGGAAGAAGGACACCCGCGTAAGGGGCCCAGACAATAGAAACCGAGGAGGCAGGTTTGATACAAAAAGCAAATACGACAAATACACGGCCCTGAATGTACCTAGATCACAGGTTTGGAAAGAGGTGGCGATGGCCGAAATGAAAATAGTTGATCGACCTCGGTTGTCCTACCGCAGATCTGGGGTAGACCAAACGAAATATTGTGCATTTCATGACGGCTGGGGTCATACAACAGATGAATGCTACGAGCTCCGTGATGCAATCACGAAGTTTGTCCGCGATGGGAAGCTTCAACAATACGTAATTGAGCACCAGGGAAAAAGCGGCAAGAGCAAGCCCCGAAGCCGTAGCAAAAGCCCCGCCCGTAGGTACAAAAAGCAAGATGAAAAGTACAAGAAGCAGCCGAGGGGCAAAGATGAAGTTGGATATCCCGAGACTGAATTCGACTGTAATGTGATAAGCGGCGCAATGGGTGGAGGCGGAGATACAATGAGCCAGCGAAAAAAGTATCTACGAGAAGTCCTCTCTGTTAGAGATCGTCCGAGGTTCAAAGAAAGTATCAGCGGACCGTCTCACTCGCCACTGCATTTCACAAATGACGACCTCAAGGATGTCGTCCCCGGGCACCAAGATGGCCTAGTCGTGACCGGGATCTTAGTCCATTGCCGAGTAAAACGCATTTTTGTGGATGCCGGGAGTTCTGCCGACATCATCAGTTGGGAGGCATTCAAAAGAATGAGCCTGGACAAGGAGGATTTGAAGCCATGCAAGACGACCCTCATCGGGTTTAACGGGGAGCATTCGCGCCCCAAGGGGTTTATCGACCTCAGGTTCACTCTTGGAACTAGAGACGCTTTCAAGTCAAAGCGTGTGTGCTTTATAATGGCAGAGTTCCTTTCACCATACAACATAATACTGGGCAGGCCGACGATCCATAAGTGGGACATGCTTGTCTCCACCAAGCATCAAAAATTGAAGATGGTGAACAACCAGGGAACCGTGATCACGGTTAGGGGAGACCAAAGAGAATCTCGACAGTGTTACTTTGAAATTGTCAGAGTGGGCCAGGGCAGAATATGAAGAGAGGTATCCGAATCAGATGAACCCGGATTCCCTTGACCGAGATGTCAATACAGTCGAACTGGACCTTCGGGATGAAGAGCTGCGCCCAGAACCCGTCGGTGACTTGGAGGACCTAGTGTTGGGAGACCCCCTCCAGACCACGAAAATCAGAAAACAATTATCCCCAGAGCTTAGAAACATCTTGGTCGATTTTCTGAGAAAAAACCAGGATGTCTTCGCTGAATTCATCACAAGTACCCGGAATAGACTCGAAGTTTTGCTGCCACAAGTTGGAAATCTACCCGGGCTCAAAGCCGATATCCCAGCGGAAGAGGAATCTCGGCCCAGAAAAGAGAAAAGCACTGGAAACTCATGTTCAAGAGCTTTTGGAAGCCGGATTTATCCGGGAAGTTCAATACACCACCTGGTTATCCAACGTAGTGATGGTCAAAAAGCCAAATGGAAAGTGGAGGGTCTGCACGGACTACAAAAACCTAAACAAGGTATGCCCCAAAGACTCATACCCAATGCCGAACATCGACCAGTTAGTGGACAATTCCTCGGGTTTCCAGCTTCTTTCCTTTATGGATGCGTATTATGGATATAATCAAATACCAATGTACCCGGGTGACCAAGAGAAGACAGCCTTTATTGCAGAAAGGGCTAATTATTGTTACAACGTCATGCCTTTCGGACTAAAGAACACAGGAGCTACGTATCAAAGAATGATGAACAGGGTCTTCATTGACCAACTCGGTCATAATGTTGAGGTCTACATCGACGACATGATCGTGAAGACTTTGGATCCACGACTTCATATCCAGGATTTGGAGCAGACGTTCGACAAGCTCCGGGCTTACCAAATCCGCCTGAACCCGGCTAAGTGTGCCTTTGGAGTCTCGGCTGAAAAATTCTTGGGCTTCATGTTAACTAATCGAGGCATTGAGGCTAACCCGGTCACTAAAAGGCATTACCTTTGTTCAGACTCCTGAGAAAGAAGCGTCGATTGAATGGAATGCAAAGTGCGACGAGGCGTTTGAAGAAATAAAGCAATGCTTGGCTAATCCTCCAGTTCTATCCAAGCCTGATCCCGGAGAGAACCTTTACATTTACCTGTCCATTGGCGAGGAAGCCGTCAGCGCGGCCCTGGTAAGGGAGGTAGATCACGGCCAAATGCCGTTATACTTTATAAGCAAGACTCTACAGAGCTACGAAATCCGTTATCAAAAGTTGGAAAAAGTAGTATTCGCACTACTCACCTTGGCCCGTCGGTTGCGACCTTACTTCCAAGGCCATCCTATCATTGTTAGAACCAGTTAGCCGATACGACAAGTTCTACACAAGCCAGATTTGGCGGGATGAATGACCAATTGGGCAATCAAGTTGTCTGAATTTGACATCACCTACGAGGCTCGCCATGCAATTAAGTCACAAGCACTAGCCGACTTCGTCAGGGAGCTAACCCCGACCAACAAAACACGGAGTGCTCCTTGAGAGTCCAGAGGGTGTCACGATTGAACACTCACTTTAGTTGAAGTTTCCAACCTCAAATAATCAAGCAGAGTACGAGGCCTTAATAGCCGGGCTTCTTCAAGCGAGGGAGAACGGAGCCACAAGAGTTAAGGTTTTCACCGACTCACAGCTTGTGGCGGCTCAGATCGAGGGAACCTATCAGGCAAAGGGCCCGCTAATGGAAAAATACCTTTTCAAGGCTAAGGAGATAATGTCCGAGTTCGATGAGGCAACCGTGAGTCATATTCCAAGAGGTGAAAATACGAGGGCCGATATCCTCTCAAAGCTAGCAAGCACCAAGAGCGCGGGTTGTCACCGTACCGTGATCCAACAAAACTTGGAAGATCCAATCTGTGTGATGGCTATTTCAGTGGAAGATGATTGGAAAAAACCAATCGAGGATTACTTGGAGCGAGATATTCATCCAGACGATGCTATGGAAGCCAAAATACTGATCCGGGAGGCAGCAAAATATACGATGGTGGAAGATCAGCTCTATCGTAAGGGCCTCCATTCTCCCATGTTGAGATGCTTGAACCTAAACGAGGCGGGATATGCTCTAGCCGAGGTACATGAGGGAATCAACGGTCAACACATGGGCGCTAAGTCACTCGCCAGGAAAACCCTGCGAGCAGGGTACTACTGGCCGACATTGGAGGCCGACTCCAAGATCCTCGTTAAAAAGTGCGATAGCTGCCAGAAACATTCAAGGGTTATTTGGTCACCCCCAGTCGAACTTCATTTCATCTCCGCCCCATGGCCGTTCTACAAATGGGGAATGGATATCCTGGGTCCGTTCAAAATGGCCCCAGGGCAGTTACGATGGTTAATCGTCGCGGTGGATTATTTCACCAAATGGATCGAGGCCGAGCCTCTGACTACAATCTCCTCGGCCCGCGTGCAGCGGTTTGTGGAAGTCAACATCATCACAAGGTTTGGAGCTCCAGCCGAGGTAATTACGGACAACGGCACCCAATTTACGGGTTTTGGATTCCGCAAGTTGATGACCGAGTTCGGCGTCCAACACCATTTCGCGTCGGTTGAGCACCCACAGTCTAACGGACAGGCTGAGGCCGCCAACAACGTCATTCTGGATGGTCTCAAGAAACGCATGTTGGAAGCTGAAACCTCTTGGGTGGATCAATTACCCTATGTACTTTGGGGAATCTGGACCACGGCCCATACATCCACTCAAGAAACTCCTTACAGTCTGACCTACGGCTGTGAGTCTATGATTCCAGTTGAAATAGGTCTGCCCTCGTGGCGTCGGAGAAACATCCTTTCGCAAGGAGAGACGGCCAATAGCGAGGCCTTGTTGGCCGAGCTAGATCTGGTTGATGAAGTCCGAGTAACGGCGCATTGCCGGGACATCGCCGCAAAGCAGCTGATCGCAGCTCGATATAAGAAGAGGGTTCGACCCCGAGTCTTTTCAACCTGGCGACCTCGTTCTTAGAAGAGCCGACATCGGAAATAAGAATGCCAAGGACGACAAGTTAGCGGCCAACTGGGACGGTCTTTATCGTATTCGTGAAGCACTGGAAAAAGGAGCATATGTTCTGGAAACCTTGGACGGGAACCCAATCAAGCGAACGTGGAATGCAGATAAGCTAAAAACTTATTATAGTTAGACTTACCTCTGTTATTGATTTCTTTGCAGTTTCTTATTCACTTAAATTAGTTTTTCGAATTCGAATGTTGGCCATATGGCTTTTCCCTTGTTAGCAATGCATTTGTTGAATAAAAGTGACTCTCATTCGAGAGCATTTTAAATTCCAAACGTTGTTATCATCAAGTATTACTACTCATCCCAGCTTTTCAGTGGGAAAAAAGAAAAAATGTCTCCAAAGAGCTATCGCAGCTTAGGCATCTTGCAAATTACTCCGGGATATCAAGAGGAATTGCCATGTCGACCCTGATCAGGTCAAAATACTTGGACGTTTTGGTGAAAAGCTGAACCCGGGTAGGTGACAGTTTCCCTTTATCCTAGGATGACCCGGTCGACAATCCCGGACCTATACGAGACAATGGTAACACTGATCACTCAATATACTACGGTCTTAGGACCATACGCGCTCTCGCAAATTCTGCACATCTCATTACTGACCCTGGCCCGGTCATATGCGATAACACATGCAAAGTAAATTCCTAGGTTCAGCTTATAGACTTTAAGTTGATAAAATAGGATGTAGTATTTGCATTGAAGGACCAAATTGGCCAATTTTTCCACACCAAAAGACCGGTCACAAACCCGGTTTGTACAAGATATATGAAAAATGAAAAATTCTTATAAAGGAGTTTAAATCAACTCCCAGGATTTGAAGCGGTCGCGGGATCCACAGTGGTCGAGGCTTCTTCCCCCTTCTTGGTCTCCCCTCCGGCGGCATCCTCGTCAAGCTGGGTCTCAGAAGCAGCGGCGGGCTCCACATATGGGACGAACTCACCGTCCTCCACGAAGGAGCGAAAATGGTAGCCCGCGGTGTTCAGCTCGACCCCAGGGTTCAGATGCCGGATTTGGGTTAAGGCATTCTGAAAAGCCTCCACCGTGGATCCTTTCAGCAGCATCCGAACTCGGGCCGACTCATCCGTCGACTCGGCCAGGGATGCCTTAGTCAATTCAGCTCCAGTGACCAGCTCATCTCTCTCGACCTTCAGAGTATCCATCTCGGCCTTCAGCCGATCCTTCTCGGCTTTCACGGAATCTAACTCTTGTTGGTCATCAGCTCGAGCCGCCTTAAGGGTTGATATAAGGATGTTCGCATCCTTCAAGATATCCTTAGTCCTCTCCAACTCATCTTCCACCTTCTCAAGCTTGAGTTGGCTTGCTTGAAACTCGTTTGAAGCTATTTTCCATTGCTTCAGAGTCTCCTCTCTTTCAGCCCTTGAGCGCTTTAACAGATTTATTGCTTCCACATAGTTGTGGTGAAGTGAGAGGAAGGACTGAGTCAGGAATGCTCGGGGGCAGAGATGGTTGATTCTCTTGCCTCAGATCCTTTTGGACCGCCACCGGCTCCTTTTGAATCAGTACCTCGGGTCCGGTCTTAGACTTCTTCGTGGCAGTAGCTTTGGAGGATGGACCGGCTATAGACTTACTCATGGCACGAGCCGACCTCTTCTTGCCCTTCACAGGTTCGTCCTCCGGTATGCAGGTTAAATACGCTGGTCCTTTCATCTTCAGACCTGCAAAAACATCAAAACATCAGCGGATTGCAATTTAAAGTTAGTGACGGACTTAACGACAGTAAAGTTAGGAGACTCATACTCGCCCCCGATCTCAGTTCGTCCTGGTTTTGGTTATCAGCCCGATATTGGGCCACCAAGGATCCAGCCCCAACGGTACCATTGGCCTTCACTTGAGCCAGTATGCTGTTAATCGCTTTCTTCTCATGATCTTCCAAGTGGGACCGTTCCACCTTATAGGCTCCAAGGGACACATCGTGGTGATCCTTGCTCCAATATAAAGGAAATAGCCAGTCAACGTCCTTAGAATCAGGACCGTCGAGGAACCAAGGTTCAACTCCAGACTTGGCAACCACCTTAAAAAACCCAGTCTTGAAGTGCTTAAAAGAGTCCGAGGCAGGGTGAACAGCTTCCTATTCACGACGCCCCGAATGGAGGTCCAGCCCTTAAGCTCGGCTGCTTCCCTTCCGGAGCGAGGAGTGTGGGAGTAAAGAAGAAGAAAAACATGGATGTGGTACAAGGTAGACCTAAGCTCCTGCAAAACCACTCAAACGCTATTAAGTATCCCCACCCATTAGGGTGCAACTGGGAGGGAGCTAAGCCTTAGAACTAAAGGATGGATATCTGGAACCCGGTGAACGGAAAGTGAACACCGAGCCAGGTCATGTAGTCGCGATAAAAGAAGAAAAAAGAGTTTTGACTACCCTCCCTAACAGAGAAAATCGGCTCGTCATTATCCGGGAGACGAATGTCATAGCTCTCACTCTTCTCTATGGGAAGTGCTTCAAGGTCGGCCATACTCAATGTCGAACGGTATGACAGCGCCTCATGGGTAACCCATGGGTACTTTTCCACCAAAGCCTCCGAGGTACTAATTGGCTTCGAATTGCCAGACTCTGATTCCGCAGTATGGGAAGAGGATGACGAGGCCATTATACCTACTACAGAAATAAAAATAAAATAAGATCAGAATTTTCCTAGCATACCTGATGTCAAAAAGTGAAGGCGTGTTTCCACTGCCAAAGAAAGATTAGACTCCGAATTGCAGGGATTGACGTTAGGGGAAGCCCCTGGGGAAGCTGGGACAATGTTGTGACGGCATGAAGCCAGAATTGAGTTGGCTGTAACGCAATCACCGATGGAGATAAGGCGGGTACACTCATAAAGACAATCGTAACACAGGCCGATGTAGTCATCCACCTCGGCCCTAGGGCCTGGTCTCCTTTGGAGGTCGTATTTGTTGATAGGTAAAGCCGGGAGAGGAACACAATCACCGTGTTCCAAAGGACCCCGAACGGGAGAGAACTTCGCAGGAACGACCGGACTTCCTCCAACCGATGGATTTCCTTCTTGAATCCTCACACCCTTTGCCCCAGTGACTCCAGAAGCCTTTCTTGTGCTTCCACCGTAATGTGCTTCCAACAAGGCGGCTTGCTTTTCTTGCGGAGTAAGTTCGTCACCCCAGAGCCACCGACGGGTCTTTGGCCTAACAGTCCGACGTAACTCTTCGATTTCCTCGGGGGTCATATCTTTCAAATCCTTCGACATGGTAAATCACGCTCCCAAAAGATGCTGCAACAATTAAACCCAGGGAGGGGCCAAAATTTGCAGGGGAGAAGGGAGTTTTTGGAGATGGTACTTGAAAGAAAGAACCACTCTAAAGGAAATAGAGACAAGGGGAAGCTACCCAGAAACTCAAGCAAACACTGACCCTACCCAGAAGATGCAAGCGGAAACAAAAACCCACAACACAAAATTGAACAGGGGAACCACCACCAAAAACAAAATGAAAGCACTACAGGAAAGCGCAACCACAAATAACTGGGAGAGTGAGAATACTTGTTTAATAGATGAAGGGTCACTCGAAAATCTGTGAAAATGGAGTACAAAATGAACTTCCTTACGGAGCAGAAGGATTGTGCCGGAGAGGAGACGCTCTAACGAAGAAAGAGTAAAGTAAGAGAATGAAAGACCAGGCGGGTATAAAGCTTTCAAAACTCAACCGTCAGGGGCAAAAGCGCCTATTCATGCATAAGGGAAGGATGACGTGACATGCACATTTAATGCGCACTCATCAGTCATTTAATGCTCCCAGGGCCGTAGTGGCTAGCATCCTTACGTTTCGGCTTCACGACAGTCGAGGGGTGCCAGTTGTCAAAAACAAATAGTAAACGAAGAAGAGTAAACGACGCGACGGTAGAAAGTTAGCCCGATGTGCAGGATAGCCGACGTCATACCCCGGCTATCTGGAACCTCGGTCTCTTCATTCCGTCGACGCATCCATCACTCTAACCCGGTTTTCACCGGGCTTCGTTCACCTCAGATATCTAAGACACGAACATCCACGCCAGAGTCAACAACAGCCCGGACAGATACGGCCAACAAAATATTCGTCGCGAGAGTTTAAGAGATACCTCAGCCTGGAGAAGTACCTCATATTATAGCCGGATTAAAAAACTTGCGAGATTAAGAGGTAGCCGGGGTAGGTCGACGCAAGTGATTCAGCTTCATTGTTAACTTAACGAACGCGACTAAAGGAGTAAGTCGTGAGCCCAGATGAGACACCTAGTCAACCTCGGCTACGGAAAAGAAAACTTCAATATGGGGGGCTACACACGTTCAGTCAGTGTTCTCATGCGTTCAATTGATTTTGCGACATGAAGGAAAAACAAAAACAAGCTTTGTATTGATACTTGAACAGGTTACACAATGCTCTTAGAAGGAAATAAACTGGCGTACATGTATACAAAGGCAATTACAAAGATCAAAACACAGGAAATTAGGTTACAATTGGGGATGTTGATCAACCAGATTCCTCATGCTACGGCGGGGACAGCTGGAGCTAGAGATCGAACAATTATCCAACAAAGAGTCCATACTGGTGTAGGTCTTTGCTGGATATATTGGAAACCCTAGAAAAGTTGAGACATGTCCAGGAGGACTGGCAAACATGTCTAGGGCTTCCTGTGGTGAAGGAAGAATCTCAGATTCAAGAAACTCCCAAGCCCCGAATCCCAGCTGAAGTTGAGCCAAACAGGTGAAGACTGGCAAATACATCTGGGACCCCAGGCATTCACGGAGCGGCGCTAATGAAGACTGGAAAATACATCTGAAGGTGTAGCCACAGTGAAACACACGAGGACGCCGCTGCGAGACTCTGAAAACACACATTTCTACCCCACATGGCTGGAAAAATGGAAAATAGGCAACGCATAATGGAGTCCGAAGCTCGCCCCAAAAGGCTCATCGCCTTTAGGGAAAAACTCACACAACAAAGAGGGCAATACAAACCAAATGAGGGGGAGAATCAAGTTCTGATGGTCAAATTTATAGGCCAGATAAACTGCAAAGGCCACGAGCAATTTATGACACTTCAATTCCAGCGGCGTTTCTTTTTCAAGAAAAGAACAGTGACTGTTGGAAAGTACGAGTATTAATTGGGCGCGAAGACCCAGGGGGCTGACGGTTCCCAATAAAGATGGAGAGGTTACCGCAGTACGTCACATAAGTAAGCCGAATAGATATCAAGTATAAGAATGCCATGTGTCTCCCCATCACCGAAGTCTGGGGGGCAGCACACACAGGTGAAAAAGACGGACACCGGTTACGTCGGCTCCTTGCAAAGATCATCGAGCCCGGCTTCTCAGTCAAGCGAATCCGCCATCATGAGCTTTCGCAATTCGATCACTCCCAATGTTTAACCCGGTTCCTATACTACGTGAGGCCGCTGTCATCAGTCCTTGCATCAACCCAATCCGCTCCTTTTCAGGACAACTCGGATTTGGGGAATTCAGTATTTCAACAAACAAACCCGGATACCTGGGTGATCGAAGATGAACAGATCTCGACGGACGTAGGAGGAAGCAGACGAAGTTTCAAAGCAAAATTAACTCGGACGACATGTCTGGGGGCAATTTAATCAAAATACAAGTAACCCCGGAGTTCTTTGAAACTCGGATAGACACTTTGTCGACATCAAACGAGTGGTAAAAACTCTGATACAATATCCAGAAGCAACAATAGATCCAGCCCGGACACCCAGAGACCTGGATCACCCGGCTGGGGGGCAATTATACTATTCAGTTGTCAATAACCGGGATCAATGCAAACTCGAACAATAATTCGAAACGATAAATCGAATGCTTTGCACACATCCGTATTTTAGTCAATCAAGCAATTAATCTCGGCAGCTCAGAGACCTGAACTTCCGAGCTTGGGGGCAACTGTTATGGACCTAGTCAAGGCCCACTAGCCAACCGGCTGACACAGGGGGCAACCCACGCAAGGATCGCAACCTCCTAACTGAAGGACCTAGTCACCAGGGCGGTAAGCTAGATCCTCGGGCACACACGACGTGGGAGCCGGAGATCTAACCAACAAGGTATACTCTCTATATATACGTATAGGAGATACGTGGTCAAGGTACACAGTTCTTATCCCTGAACTAATCTAAATACAGTCACACTGTGCACACACCCCACCCTCGGCGAAACGCACGGTTGTGTCTGATGATCTACTCTTCTCCTGTACGCCTGCCCCATAGACATACAGGAGGAGCACATCGATCCTAGATCAAATCCCCAGCCTACCACTAGGCTGGACATCAGTGTTCTACACCAGAACACTTGTTAAACCGTTTTATTAGTAGAAATTAGAAATTATTTATTATTTATCTTAAAAATTGATACTTACTTAATTATATAAATTTTATTCTGATTAAATAGAAAAATCCTAAATTTTAATATTTAAACAGAAAAGGTTATGAAATAATTATCAAAAGGGACAATCCTAATTAAATTCAGCTGAAATATCAAAATTTAAATTTAGGCCTAGACCTTTAAGAAATTTTTAATCAAGCTAAGAGGTATCATTAAGAATTTCTTAATATTGTCAAAAGACTGTTATACCCATCTACCGTTAAAATGAAAAATTGAAGGTAGACTCATTTCATTTAATCATTTATTATACATTCTCTCTTATATTTTTATTCATTCTCTTTCCTATACTATTTTCATAAACAGAAACATATTTAGAAAAGACATGACATTTTTGACACATTTATTATTTATAACTAATCTTAATCGTAGGGGCGGATTTAGAGGGGTTAGGGGTGGTACCCTAAAATTACACAAAAGAACCCATAATTTCAGAAAATTATATTTAAGCTTCATAACAATTTCAATATTTTCATTTTAGTCCTCATTAAAGGTTTCATTCAGGGACTAAAATGAAAATTTTTATAGTTTTATGAGGCTGAAGTGTGATTCTTAGAAACTAAGGGTTCTTTTCTGTAATTTTCGCCCCTAATTTCAATTTCTGACTCTACCACTGCTTAATCTTTAGTTCATTTTGCGCAATTAGTAAAACAGTTGCTTATAAAAAGACCGAAGGGAATATGTACATGTAAGACATCTATATACTAGTATATGCTTATCTCATATACATCCTCCCCTAGCCACGAGCAAGTTAGATAAAATGAAAAGTCTCATCCTATCATGAGAGAATGGTTAGAGTTGTATTTTCATTAACGAGTCATTATTGTAACATTAAATATTAAATTTAATAAAAATATTTTGTGTTAAAGAATAATAAAAAGGACATTGTAAAACCAATTCTTCTATTGGGATGCTGCCAATATCACAATTTATATATATTTGAACTCCTCAGATAGCCAAGAGTAAAGGATATTGGTTATTAGCTACTATGAATAGAATCCAACTCTCTTGGGATAAATGTATAGAGATAGAGAAAGAGACGGAAGGATATGCCTAACGATCTGAAGTACCTAGCATTTACAGAACTGTTAGTATCAATCTTACGGAAACTTAATTCTATTTTCTCCTACATCAATTTTTTTTTTTTTTTTTGCCAAAATAGTTGCTACGTCACATTTGACTATATGTTAAACTATTGTAGTCACAAAATAACTTCAGTTGCCCCTGTCCATCGAGCTCGCCAGAGTGCCCAGGCCTACATGAAATATATCAGAATATAATGAATGTTAAGAGAGAACTGCATGGTGGTCCCATATATACTTCATTAAAAGACAAGAGAGGCTACCACTGACCTTCTATGCAGAACCTTTATATCATCCCTTATCAATGTACTTTGCAGAAATACATCACCACTGATTTGACCGTGTCTTTGCGCCTTGGGGTCAAATGCAAAATATTTTTAATCCAAGAATTGCAGTACAATGCAACACTTGGATCGTCTCACTTGAGAAGTCTTGAAAGCAAAACCCCAAACAAATGCTTAGGTCTAGTGTCTTAATTAATAGTTAATCCTGCGAACAAACGCAGATAGTAACTATCTCTTGAGGCACTATTAATTTGTACTAGATCATAAAGGCATGTGATGAAGAATGGGATAAAAGAATCTAAGATAGTAGGATGATGAAATGTCAGGAATTGGTTATAATAAGAATATTTATGATTTATGGGACAAATGTCAATTTAGATATGTGTCAGTTAGGTGTTTATTTATATAGTAGTAGTCCACCATCAGCTATTACTTAATATTCATAGAAATTTTCACGTCTGAAACAGAAGTTAACATTCAAGTCAGCGTAGCTATATGTGCTAAGCATATGCTAATCCTATTGGTAATGCAAAAGAGGTGTTACCAAATTTATCTCATATTCCCAAGTCTTCAGCAATATAACCAAGAGTTTAAGGTTATGAGAGACATCAGTACTTGCAAATAAAAATCCAACTAAAAACTATGAAAGATCCCATGGTGTTTTTTATATGTCTCTATCAAGCATTAAGAATCTGAATATGCATGAATACACAGCTACACTTTGTAAATAAACAGGATATGTTCAAGTGAGCTCTAATGTTTGTTCATGAATCTTTTTTGTGTGTGGCTTCTTCATTTTGTCGACATGCTTTAGACATTTCACATGTTTTTTCATATTGATGCTCCTACTGAATATTAATACAAACAGACTGTTGAAGGAATAAGGAAAAGGAAGCTGATGGGCCTTCCATTTCTCTCTTTTTGTGATGGCTTCCAGAAATTCAGACAACTTTGTTCTTTAAAATTTTAACATTGTATTGATAGAATTGGTTGATATTCCCTTTGCATGTTTAACCATGATTAGCTAATGCCTAATGAGAGGACAACCCATGTAAACTTTTCCCTTTATGAAGAAACTTATGTTTTCCCCTAGCCTGATTCAACTGTAAGGAAAGCAGCAAATATAAGTTTGACTTCAAAATTACTTTCTCTTGGTCGATGGTAATTATGACAATCAACCAATAGCCATCTTATGCTATAAAGAATCCTTTGCTATTGCAGAACTTTTGACACAAAAAGCTGTAGTCTTTCCAAGGATGCATAACTACTTCTGCAATTATGAGAACATTTTTGCTATACTAAATTTGAGGAGCGCGTATGCAAGAAACTGGTTATTCAATTTTACAATATCTTTGAGATTGACAGGATTCCTTGAGGTTTAACAAAAGTACAAGAACAGTTTCTGTTCATGACTAAATTCAGATGACCTTTTAATTTCCACCTGCAGAAGAAGGACCCATTGAAATTTATATGGCTTCTACTTTTGCAGGTCCTTTCAATCACACATTTTTGTAAATTGAGATAATATTACTGATGAAAACAAAAATTTAAGTTAGCGATTCACTTGATTGTAGTTAGCATCATCGTCGGTATGTTTCTCAGTCTATCTTCTCTACGTTTTGCCTTTCAGTTGTGTGTTGTGTTTGTTGCTCTTGTGGAAAAAATTTAAGAACGTCAGTATAACATTAGTCCATGCCTGTAAAACGGACGATTCAAGCCTGAATATATATTAAAGAAATAATAAACTCACGAAAAAGATGAAAGATCAAGACCCTCCAACACTGTTTAAAGCCCATTTCAGTAACCAATTAAGTTACACTTAAGAAGTTTACGCTGTGAGGGACTGGACTAAAGGACATCTTCGTAGATTTTTTATATCGTTAAACCATGAATTAAAACACTGCCAACATGATGAGCCACTCACTTAAACCTAAGACAGATGTTAGCACACAAGACATTTGAAAAAGTTAACCTACGAAGGTATTAGCAGCCATAAGTAAGATTACTCTGTTTTAAAGAGGAGCAAGTATCTCACTAATTCTTTAAGAACAACCCAAGAGAATTTCCAATATCAAATTACTCTTTGAATATTCAATGATCTTATTGACTGGCGAGACACTATGCCTATTTATAATAGTTTACAAGGAGAAAGACTCTATCCAAAATATGAAGTTGAGATAACTCAAAATCCTATATTCTAACCATTAAATTTATCTAGTGGAATATTCTACTTACTTTCTGATTTCATAAAGATAATAATAAAAAAAGACGTTAATAATTAATTCCTTATTCATCCTAATATGTTTATTTTTTCTAGAATAAATTAAGTCATATTGAGTTGGATTGCTATCAGTCACAGTTATTAGGATTGCAGCATTGTGAAGTTGGTGATTTTATGTCTGGCGAGAGCCGTCAAAGGTTCGTTGTGATGAGGGAGGATGGTATTTACAATGCTGCTGCCTCAGCTGCTACCATTAGAGCTCAGAACTTGATTATGTAGCTGCTGGAATCCAGCACCAAAGGTTCACTTCGCCACATTAATTAATGACATGATTTTGTAACATAAAGACAATCTGTTGCAATATTGTGGTATGCAAAATATATAATAAAGTATATAGTATTGTGTCTGATATTAGTATATAATATCAGAAACTACCATGTCGCAATCCTTAGGGGAGAAAATGGGTGATTAGTGATGATCACTGATGTGGGTCTCCCAGCAAGTTGGGAAATTAGGCCGAGCCCATCGAACCGGCCTGGTTAAGCCCTGACCCTTCGAGGGTCAGACTTCTAAATTGGAGCTTCTAAATGAAATTGGCTCTGCAGGGCCGACCCTAGCTGAGGGCCTAAAAGGTAGCCCTGCAGGGCCAAGGGCCGGCCTGTTAGGCCCTTTAAGTATTCTTCTTTTTGTCTCGTTAATTTAACTTGACCGTTTAATTTACTAATATATATATATATATATATATATATATATTTATATATATATATATATATATATATATATATATATATATATATATATATATATATATATTGTATTTGTTATATACTTATATAGTTTTTTATCCATTTAATTATAAATACATAATAACTATATATACTTTAATTTTATGATTTGGTTTAGTATTTGTTGCACATAAGATTATGGATGTATTCATGGAAAAGATATTCTTGATATTTTTACCCATAAAACAGAGCCTACTACTTGAAGTGAAGCACAATCAAATGTATTTGAAATTGATGATAATAGTGAAGAAAATGAAAACGATAGTCATCGTACTCATGTTGCACATAAGATTATGGATGTATTCATGAAGATATTCTTGATATTTTTATACATAAAGCAGAACCTACTATTCGAAGTGAAGCACAATCAAATGTATTTGAAATTGATGACAATAGTGAAGAAGATGAAAATGATAGTCATCGTACTTATGTTGCTTAGTGGTAAGCTTGTTATGCTTTGTGTAAGTTACTTATGAACAATAATTTACTCTTGATCATGAACTAGTGACTATGTTTGTTTATGCTATGTTGTGTAGACATTAATATTGATAACATTTATTTGATAAATTAGAATTTTAATTGTTGTATTTTACTAATTGTATTTCTTTGGGAAAAAAATGCAAGAAAAATAATTTTAATTCATAAAAATGATTTCCGGCCTTGTAGGGCCGTTTTTCTTACCTCGGGCCTAAAAGGGCCGGCGCTTTTAGACCCTAACCCTTCAAGGGCCAACCCTGGTTCCCAGCTTTAGTTGACGGTGATATAAGACGACCCTGTATAGGACAAGGCAACAACTTTTGTATTCTAGTTCTCCAATCACACTTTTATTTTATTATTATTTGTTGTTAAAATGAGCATGTGCATGGATAAATTCACCTATAAACACTTGTAATGTAAATAAACAAATACTTGTAAATTTTTGTATTAGTTTTTATAATGTAAATTAGGATTTTTAAATTTTCAAATGGACACTTGTTAATTTGTTAATGTTAGTTTTTAAAAATAATTATATGCACTTATAAATTCACTTATGAAATATGGACACTTGTTGGTTGTTAAAATGTACATGTGCACTTATAAATATACTTATGGTTAGTTGTTAAAATATATATACCCTTTAACATAAATTGTTTATAGCAAGTGACGGTCTATATTTCAAGTCACCTATTTTTATATATAAATTAGTTTTCAACCCATAATTATCTGTTTATAAATCACTCCAAATAAAATGGAAAAACATGTTAGATGATTTTAACAAGTAGGTGGAAACATAGAAGCTAAACGATTTTAACAAGTAGGTGGAAACATAGAAGCTAAATTCTAAACAGGAAGCTAAAATCAATGACAAAAATTAAAGGACTAAAAGCAATCTTAAGACATACTGGAGGACCATAGGATGGCAATGACTAGCCGCATGAAAAGCACCCGCAAAAGCTGAGTGGGATTCTACTTTCATGAATAATGATCCTCAACATCATCATCATGTCTTATACTCCATTAAAGATAGAGGGAGTAATAGAATTGTCGCATTAAAAGTATTAATACATGCTGGGTGAATCTTATTAATAGATAAAGGAAAAATATCTGAGTTGTGAGATTTTTTTTTTAACTCCTAATGAGCCTCCAAATTTTCCTCAATGTTAATTATTTTGCATAAACAAAAGTATATATAATTGATTGATATCAATCTATGAATATTTATATCTCATAGTAATTTCAATTTACAGTAGAAAATTGCTTTATTATTGTTAAATTTTTTTTTTGGCCATCAGTTTATTATTACTCCCTCCGGTCCTAATTATAGGAACACATTTTGGAATTGATTTTGATCCTAATTATAAGAGCAAGTTTTAACTTTTGTCAATTTTTTCCTATAATACCCCTATTTATCCTAATTAGGAGCATTTATATATATGTGTATACATATATATATATGTATATCTGTGTTTGTGTGTGTCAATATATATGTGTAGATATATATGTGTGTGTGTGAACACACACACACACACATATATATATATATGAGAAAATCATTTGTCCTGTCACAGGACCTAAGGATTTGTCCAGTGAGTTGATACTGCACCGTTTTAATTAGTATACGTGAGATATCACTGGACAAAAAAAAAACGAGCGAGGGTTAGTAGGAAAGCAAATTCTCTATCGTTGCATCGTAAACAGATTTATCGTATTCCAGCAAGAAAATTCTCTATTCTTTCATCCTAAAAAGATTTAGGAATCAATTCCGATTTAGGAACTTGGTAACATTCCAGCAAAAAAATTCTCTATCGCTGCATCGCAACAATAATACATCGATACAATAATTCATTGAAAGGCACGTCTTGTACCTTCTATGATCCATTCAACCAGTTGGCAACGATAGACTGGAATGGGAATCAAAGCAATGAGTTGATCACCAAATCCGGGTACCGCAGGTTTCAGTCCTTCATTTCAAATCAGAATCGGTAAAATTCTTTGTTCTGTTATCTGCATAATTCTCTTATCAGCATAATTGTATCAGTAGTTCACACAGTAATAATTCATCGCAATTTCCAACAATAATTGATTCAGTAGTTCATCACAATAGTAATTCATCTCTATTTGCATAATTATCTGCTTTCAAAAATTGCTATCAAAAAATCGCTATCTGCATAGTTCATCACTATCTTATATTCAACTGTATATAAGAAATTTTCTTGGCTTTTATCTGCATAATTCTCTGTTTTAAAAAATTGTTGTAGAAAACAATTATGCAATAATGAATAATTGTTCTAGGGATGATGGCTATGCATAAACAATGATCACCTGCACATATGTTTTTATCTTGGTGTTCTTTTTGATTTATTGAGATTTGGCTTATTTTGGTAAATGATGTAAAAATTGTACAGGTTAATGGTCAATTTTTTCAAAGCTTTGTAATGGATCACTCCCAAATAACAACTATAGAAGACATTGACATAAGTGGAAGCTTAGTATATACAGATGACGTTGTTGATTTGGAGAAAGACAATGATGAATTCAAAGAAGATGATCAATGTCAAATCATGGAAGATGAATATGGTGATGAAAGTGTACAAGAAATTGTGGGAGATGATGACAGTGGATTCAGTGAGGCACCTATTTTAGGGAGAGTGTTTAAGACAGCAAAAGAAGCTTATGTTTTCTATAATGATTATGCACAAGGTAAAGGATTTGGAACACGTAAGCGATATACTAGCAGGAATATGAAAACGCAGCAAATATATAGGTGGAATTATGTGTGCTCAAAGCAAGGTGTCAAGAAACCAAATGATAAAATAGTTGGTGATCACAATGTCAAAAGGCGTAGGGATTCAAGGACAAATTGTTTGGTGATGTTACAAGTAAAGTTAGTGGATGAATTATGGATCGTGGAGAAGTTTAATGATGCACATAATCATCCATTGATTATGACTCCTTCAAAGGTGAAGAATTTTCCTTCTCATGGTGATTTACGACGCTCAAATTTCACTAAATCACTTGTTACTAAGCTTTTCGAGGAGGGTTTAACGTCTTCAAAAATTTCAAAGGTGGTGAATGCTATGAACAAAGAAGTTAATATTACTCCTATTCAAGTCAGCACTATTCTATCAGGACAAAGAAAGAATAATGTAGGACGAGAATGTCAAGGCGTCATCAAACACTTTCAAGGGAAGTCCGCTCTTGATGGAGCTTTTTATTTTGATATGCATCTGGCAGAACATGGTACACTAAGAAGCGTTTTTTGGGCGGATGGTAGATCGAGAGCTGCATATGCACATTTTGGTGAAGTCCTTGTGTTCGACGTGACTTATAAAACGAACAAGTTTAGGTTTCCTTTTGCCCTTTTTGTGGGGGTTAATCACCATGGGCAATCAATTTTATTTGCAGCCGCTTTGTTAGAAGATGAAACAGAGGCAACATTTACATGGTTGTTTGAACAGTTTCGGACATGTATGTTTGACAAGTCTACTATTGCTATTATCACAGATCAAGACAAAGCTATGGGAAAAGCAATTGCTAATATATTTCCAGAAGCACGACACCGTTTTTGTGAATGGCATATCAAAAAACATGTTATGGAGCATAGTCAAGCTTTGCGCACACAATATAAAGATAGTTTTGATATTGACTTCTGTGAGTGGTATAAAAGTCGAGACATTGATGAGTTCGAAGGCAAGTGGGTAGAATTGAGGACTAAATATGATATTAAAGCAGGTAGTTGGTTGTCCAACATGTATAATTCACGTCATCATTGGGCAAAGGTATACTTGAAAAATACCTTTTTTGCTGGAATGACCACAAGTGGCCGAAGTGAGAACATCAATTCATTTTTTGATGGATATGTCAACTCTAACACGATGTTAAATGACTTTGTGACCCAGTATGACAAAGAAATCAAGTCTAGGAGGGATGCAGAAGAAAATGAGGATTTCAAAAGTAGAAATACAAAAGCAATTTTGGAGACTAATCATCCAATTGAAGCAATAGCTGGAGAACGTTACACAAGAAAATTATTTGAGATCTTTAAAAGAGAGTGGAAGGCTGCCATACATGATTACTTTCATGAAAAGATTTCAATAGACAAAAATGTGATCAAGTATCGAGTGGGGTCTCTTGAAGTTGATAAAAAGTGGTGGGCAATTGTGGACTACCATTTGACTGAAATGTCCATAGCTCATTGTTTTTGTGGAAAATTTGAGACTATGGGGATTTTGTGCAAACATATTTTATACATCATGAAGAAGAAACAAATCATGACCTTACCTGAAAAATATATACTGTCTAGATGGACAATGAATGCAAGCTATAAGGCTAATAATCTTGTAGGTGTTCATGCAGAAACAACTACTTATGAAGTTAGTGCATCGTCTTTGTGGTCGGTTCACTCCAAAATCAACGTTGCTGTTTCTGAAGCCTTAGATTCTATTTTTGAGATTAGAAGGCTTGACACTATGATTACTGATTTTTTGCAACAACAACTAGAAAGAAAGAGAAAGAGAATTGAAGACGAAACAACCCCCCAAATTGTTCCTTCACCCATTCTTAGTTCGTTTCTCAAGTTTCACTCATTAATGATGTGCGTGATCCCACCCAACTAATCAGAACTAAAGGGCGTCCAAGGGTTGCTTCACGTATCAAATCAAGCATAGAAATGTCAACAAAACAACAAAGGACTTGCAGTTATTGTCAAGGAAAAGGTCATTATAAAACTGGTTGTCCGAAGCAAAAGGTATGTGTGAAGTTGATGTTTTGTGTTTGACTCTTTAAACTTGATGAAAAGTTTGAAAGTGTTATTTGCAGATGGATATTGCAAGAGATAAGCAAAAGGAGTAGAAGAAACTTGGGTGTTGAACTTGGGTACTAGACACAAAGGCTCAAGTACTATATTAGAGAGCGCAAATGGAACACAAATGGGTACTGGACACAGTGGTCTTACTATGGGAGTTGTGCATACGCAAGAATAAAATGTGAAGTTCCATATTCAATCCAGAGATCAGCTTCTCCTTGGCATTTAGAGAATTCTCAAGCATTCTATTTAAATCTAAATTGTAATTTTTTATGAGTTGGTTTGGCATGACTTGCTCATCCCAAAATTGCAATTTTATTTCTTTAGGAAACAATAACTCTTTGTTTGGATGGCAATACTTCCATTAAAATAAGACCAAACAGAAAACATCTCTTAATGAAGAGAATATCACCTAAAATCACAAGAAAAACAGAAAACTTAAGGCACAAATGTAGCTAGCTTCTGCAATCTTTTTTTTTTATATAATGTCTCCTTTTTTTAAACACTTATAATCACAAGAAAACAAAGTGATGGCATTGGAAAGTGAAAGAATAAATCAGTACCTTTATCAGGTGATGGCATTGGAAAGTGAATGCCCATGCGCCAAAAGGCATACAGAAATGCCAGCAAGAATAATATAGCTCCAAGAGTTGCCCGTTCCTTCCTTACACCTGAAAAGAAAATAAAGAAATAGTCACTGACAATAAAATGCCTCTTAAAGACTTTATAAATAGCATTCCATTGCGCAAATGCTACAGCTCACAAACCATAATATTGATTTTATGCCTTCAATAAAGTACAAGCATGATTGTTAGTCAATCAAAATGAGATTTCATCTTTAAAAGCTATTATGCTTTCCATCTTCCTCCAGCTGCTCCAATACCACCTAAAAACTTGGACCTTATAGTTTTCTAAGGAAGAGGAAGAAGCGAAGTAGCCATTCTGGAATCTGGATTGAAGATGGTTTTCTCCTCATTGAACAAGTTGTCCTCACCCTCAAGTATCAGAGTAACAGATTTAGAAATCACAAAATGCAAATAACCTAGCAAAATGTGCACTGAAATTACTGTACAAACCATAGTCTGTGGCTGCCCATTTTTCACATAGCACAAAATGTGAAAATATGACAATGAAAATAAACATCACATAAGACCAACAATGTTTCCCAAAATATAGTTGTCATTATTGGCACTATCAGAATTAGGAAGAAATATAACAGAGATTATTTAATTTTAATCATCATTTATCTGAAATCTCTAACTTCATCTACATATCAAACCCAACTGATGAAATTACATCCACAAAAAATAGCACCCAATCTTATTGACAGTAATCAAAACAAAAAATACCCTAACTTCAAGGATCCCACCAGAACAAGCTCATCAATAAGAAGTAACGTCACCAACGTTATCAGTAGATTTATCCATTAAAAGTGTAAAACAAGATCGAACCTTCTTGAAATCTTGACATAATCAATTCCCCAGAATCACATGTTAAAAGAGAATAGCATGTAGAATAAATAATGCAGAGATAGCAACTATATTCGTTTCATATCAGTTCATGTTTCCTTTCTATTTTTGGGTAGTGAAACCCAATGCAGAACCAAATCGATAGCTTTCAATTTCCAATTTGACAAATAAAAACCAGAAAAACCAATAAATGCAGAACAATCCAAATCTTGCAGCTACCAGAGAAATCGAGCAGAGCAAACATATGGGTCAAAATCAGAGAAAGCTCGAACCAGAGAAATTCAGGAGTCGGACCAAACAAAAAATGCAGAAAGCTCCGGCCAAAAAAAATCGACCAGATGTGGCCATAGAGAACCAAATCGAGAGAAATACATACCTGAGAAAGCTCAAACAAACACAGAGGAAGGAAGCAAGTGAGCTGCGATTCCAGATCTGGTCAGTGACTTGTTCCCCCATTTTGGTTATCTCCCGGCACTTCGAAGTATCGAGCCATAGAGAGTGAAGATGTAGACGTCATAGAGAAGAAGAAAGGGAGAGCGACTGGTGACGAACACAATATGTGCGAAAGAGAGAGGGAGGGAATGTCTGCAATCCACCGGAGAAGACGACAACGCGCGAAGAAGAAAGAGCGAGGGAGGGAGTGTCTCGACAAAAATGAGAAGTTGTGGACCTTTTTTTGTTTTTGTTTTTTGTTTTTATTCAATTGTGCCATACAGTATACTAATTAAAACGATGTAGTATTATCAACTCACTGGACAAATCCTTAGGTCCTGTGACAGGACAAATGATTTTTCCTATATATATGTGTGTGTGTGTCTATGTATATGGGTGTGTGTTTCTCTATGTATGTTGATAGATCTATATGTATACATATATATATACGCACATATATGTTTATATAGCAAGACCATTATTTCAATTAGAAAGCGTGTGGAAAGGAAATTAGATCTATATGTATACACATGACTATATAAAAAGCAACTAATATACATATATACTAAACTAATATGTCATGGATGTCTAACGTAAGGCAAATTAAAAACACTTATAATGAGGGCAACTTGTGTCATTTTAAATTTATATAAGGACATTTTAGAAAAATGAGTAAAATTAATTAATTTAACTCCTCTCCTTAATTCCCCAAAATCGGTTAAATAACTTTTATAATTAGGACTGGAGGGAATATTATACATGTGATGCAGAGATGTCGTCTGCATAATATGGAGGGTTGTTGTGAGGAAATCCCCATAACAAGTTTAATTAATGAGAATAACCTAAATTAAAATCCTATTATTCTATATATACAAAATTTGTAATAAATAAATAAATAAACATATTTTCTGTATATAAAAATTTATCAGTTCTTCTCATTAATAAAATATTTTAAATGGTAGACTTTTCTTCCAATTTTCCTGGATGAACCCCAGAGATAGTTTGACTAAGAAAGAAAAAAAGTACCCTAGTCACTTGTATTCTTCTGACAGTTTGACTTCACTAGATATGGGCTCTAAAATGTGGGAGCGGCTACGGTCCACTGTAGTGGACCGTCCGCTGTCCTTTTCTGCCTAATAAATGCCCAATAAAAACCGCGCGCAGTTTTGTGCGGCAAAAATTTATTGTGCAAAGAAGGGCAGCGGACGGTCCACTGCAGTGGACCGTAGCCGCTCCCCTAAAATGTTGAGAGAAAAAAAAGGTATGGACTATAAAATAACTAATAAAAATAAATAAGAAAAAAATATAAAAATGGTGTAAAGATAACATCCACCTAGCTTAAAATGCCTTGGGCTTTCAGTCTACATTAAAATTGTCACTGAAAAAAAAAATAAAAAATAAATGGTACACAACTAATTAAACCTAATTATAAAAATTGCATTCTATATTATACCAAGTCCCTCACAATTGGGAGTGGCTACGGTCTACTGCCCTTTTTTATATTAAATTTTTACCGCATGCGGTAATTTTTTTACAAAATTTACACCGTCCAGATCTTCATCCGACGGCTCAGAGGATGGAAGAGGATGGGAAGAGAAGAGGATGGAAGCCAGATCCCTCACAATTCAGTGTATGCTCCGCCCCTCCTTTTGCCAAGAGAGGGCTTCTCTTTAGAAGATCGGTCACAATTTAACTATTTTAATTCTCCATAATGTATTTTTTTCATTATTGAACTATATATCATTAATTAATTCTCTTAAAAATATCACATCATATCATAATAACATAAAAAAAAGACAAACCAAGCCAACTATAGTCTATATATAAAACTTGTCCATATTGTAATCCCAATCATAGGGTGAGCCTCAGTATAATATAATATTTCCTCCGATCCTAATTATAGGAGCAATTTAACTAATTTTGGAGGGATTAAGGAGGGGAGTTAAATTAGTTAATTTTACTCATTTTCCTAAAATGCCCTTATATAAATTTAAAATGACATAAGTAAAAGTGAATTATAACCCCATCACATACTCTACAACCAATTTTCCTTTTCACACGTTTTCTAATTGAAATAATGGTCTTACTATATATACATATATGTGTGTATATATGTATACATACAGATTTATCTACACACACACACACACACACACACACACACACACACACACACACACACACACACACACACACACACACACACACACACACACACACACACACACACACACACACACACACACACACACACACACACACACACACACACACACACACACACACACACACACACACACACACACACACACACACACACACACACACACACACACACACACACACACACACACACACACACACACACACACACACACACAGATATATATTGTGTGTGTATCGGTGTGGGTGGGTGTGTGTTTGTGTGTGTGTACACACACATATATATATACACACAAACACAGATATAAATATATATGTACACACATATATACACACATATATATAAATGCTCCTAATAATAAATATAGATAGGGGTATTATAGGAAAAAATTGACAAAAGTTAAAACTTGCTCTTATAAGTAAGACCAAAAACAACTCCAAAATGTGCTCCTATAATTTGGACCGGAGGGAGTAGCAACATTGGTGTCATGTGACATGGAGGTCTCACAACATCAAATGTTGAAAATAGCCCCATATTTGTTGCACATAAGATTATGGATGTATTCATGGAGAAGATATTCTTGATAATTTTACTTATGAAGCAGAGCCTACTCCTCGAAGTGAAATTGTAACACCCCAACTTTTCAAAAGCAGTATAAATTTTTTTTCATTTAAAATCATCAGAGTAGAGCACCGGAGCAAAGAGTAACTGATATTTAGATTCCAAAATGCCGTAAGTCTGGCCAATTTACAGAAGCGGTACAAAACCGTGTGGTTCAAAAGTAGATAACAACATCAAAGGAAGGCTTCAGACAGAACAACAAAAGAGGTCTTCAGCCGGAACTTCTACGCGGGCTGCTTGTCTCTCTCCTCGATCCTCGGTCCTCCTGAACCTGACGCTATGTTAAGGGCTGAGATCCGCACCGGATCTCAGGTAACGGTTAACCTCATGTTGATGTATACAGACAACAGACATCAACAAAACTAACATCGCTCTATCACAATCACAACCCATGCATATGTATTGCCCCCAGCATGCAGACATATTGCACCCAGCATACAGACAGATTGCACCCAACATACAGACACATTCTTTAACCACTATATGCACTCAAACAGTGTAACACCTCTACACCCATACCACATACATGCATACCATAAACATCAGAGTTAGTGTTACAGTACGCGAACGTACCTTCGTTGACGGTAGATGGTACTTCCGTCGAAAATCGTATTTTTTACGGAAAACTGCGAAACGTCCAACAGTGGCACGTCGGGCAGCGTAATGGCAGCAGATCAGAGTTTCTGATATCCTATAAGGGTAATATCACTTTCATTAGTGATTTGACATTACGACTGGCATTTTAGGTAAAAATTACCATTTTGCCCCTATACCCCTAATTGGCGGAATTTCGCCAACACTTCGTTTTTGGCTCCGAGTTTCCAAAATTTTGCCAGAACTTCGACCCAATCATGATTTTCGAAATTCTAACTTAAAATAGCCCTATCATATGATATTTAATCATACTTGAAATATTAAAGGCTATTCTAGCATTTCTACTCTAACTACCGAACAAAACTACGGAAGCTTAAGTACCGAAAAACTTACCCAGAGCTTCGCTACAGCTTTTCTCCAGAGCTCCTCTCTCTAAAACCTCTCTCTAGATTTCGAAATCCACAAGGGAAATGGTGTGAAAAACCAAAGGGAAGGGGGGTATTTATAGGTGAAAGTGTAGGTTTTCGGCCGTCGGATCAACTTTATGAGAATCGATCTGGACCGTCTGTTTGAAAACTTAATCAACAAGTTTTCCCTTCTTCCCTTTCACACTTGGCCGAAATTCATGCCCCAAAAGTCAAGGGATTGGCCAATGGGAGGAGGCCAAGTGTCTCCTTCCAGAAGCTTCCCGGATGAATTTCCCCGATCGGTACCCGATTCGCGTAATTTCGGAGAAATCTCAAAATTCTGGATTATACAATTCCAAGACAATTCCTTCCTCATTATAAATGTCTATTTTAACTAACTTTTGAATATTGTCTAGGTATTCTCCGGCCTGACGGAAGTTTTACGGAAAAACGTGTCGGTTTCGGAACGAAATTCCGGAAGCTACCGCCTATGGACAAGAATGCACTGATTCCAAATATGTCCAGGAAAAATCTCAACTCTCCCCAGATGTCGCAACATGACATTTAGATCCTTAACTTTTAACTTGGCTATCCGGCTTTTTCTCAGAATTTCCCTATTTCGTCTTATTAGGAAAAAGCTCTACCGGCTTCAGAATTAACTTCCGGAAAAGTCTAATGGAAGATAAAAATCCACTGATCAATATTTTACCTTAAAAATCCCTAATTGGTCCATTCTTGTATTTAGGCTTAAAAAGACCTAAACTCATCAATTTTTCTCAAAAATTTCCAAATAATTAGCAAATATGTTTTTACTAATTCTTGGCCAAAAACCACTAATTTTAGGGTTTTACATAATTATCTTTGAATTTCCTTCGCTTAAGCTTAAGTAATTAGCCAATAATTACCTAATTACTTTCTTATCAATAGTTGATAATTTTCTTAATTAGAATGCCTCATTACCTCATAACTTTGGCCCCGACATCTTTGTTTTCATGTCTTCGCATTATTTTAGGATTTACGAGGGTATTTTGGTCATTTCAATACTTTTTGGACATTCTTATACAATTTCTCCAAGTTTGTAATTTAATAAATTACCTAAATTAGGGAAAATATCCTTCCCTATTTCAAATAGATATTTACTTGCCTCTCTTATAGCTTTCACAGGGTATTTATAACCCATAATGTATTTAGGGACCTATTTGCAAATTTTCAAATGTTTTAGGGACCTAATTGCAAATTATCTAATTTCAAGGGAAATTACCCTAACAACAAGGTAAACTCAAAACAAGGTGTTTGAGACCTCATATTCACCTATTTTCAATAGGTATATTTCCCAATTTTTGATATTTACCCTAAGTGTGATTTTTAGGGTATTACAGAAATACAACCAAATGTATTTGAAATTGATGATAATAGTAAAGAAGATGAAAATGATAGTCATCGTACTCATGTTGCTTAATAGTAAGCTTGTTATGTTTTGTGTAAGTTATTTATGGACAATAGTTTACTCTTGATTATGAATTAGTGTCTACGTTTGTTTATGCATTAAATGTGTTGTGTAGATATTAATATTGACTGTATTTATTTGATAAATTAGAAGTTTAATTATTGTATTTTACTAATTATATTTATTTGGGAAAAAACGCAAGAAAAATAATTTTAATTCATAAAAATAATTTTCGGCTGGCCGTTTTTTTTTTTTTACCTCGAGCCTAAAAGGGTTGGCACTTTTAGGTCCTGACCCTTCAAGGACCAACCCTATGGGCGGGCCAACCCTGATTCCCAGCTTTAGTTGACAGTGATATAAGACGACTTTGTATAGGACAAGGTAACAACTTTTGTATTCTAGTTCTCCAATCACACTTTTATTTTATTACTATTTGTTGTTAAAATGCGCATGTGCATGGATAAATTCACCTATGAACACTTGTAATGTAAATATATATACATGTGTATATTTACAAGCACCTGATATCCAGGTGCTTGTTAATGTAATTTAGGATTTTTAAATTTTCAAATGGACACTTGTTAATTTGTTATGGTTAATTTTTAAAAATAATTATGTGCCCTTGTAAATTCACTTATGAAATATGAACACTTGTTGGTTGTTAAATTGTACATGTGCACTTATAAATAAACTTATGGTTAGTTTTTAAAATATATATATACCCTTTAACATAAATTGTTTGTAGCAAGTCACAGTCCATATTTCAAGCCACCTATTTTTATATATAAATTAGTTTTCAACCTATAATTATCTGTTTATAAATCATTCCAAATAAAATGGAAAAACATAACATAGAAGCTAAACTCTAAACAGGAAGCTAAAATCAACGACTAAAATTAAAAGACTAAAAGCAATCTTAAAACATACTGGACCATAAGGCTAGCAGCATGAAAAGCACCAGTAAGAGCTGAGTGTGATTCTATTTTCATGAATAATGAAGATTCCTCAACATCATCCTCATGTCTTATATTAAAGATAGAGGGAGTAATAGAATTGTCGCATTAAAAGTATTAATACATGCTGGGTGAATCTTATTAATAGATAAAGGAAAAATATCTGAGTCAGTGAGATTTTTTTTAACTCCTACTGAGCCTACAAATTTTCCTCAATGTTAATTGTTTTGCATAAACAAAAGTATATATAATTGATTGATATCAATCTATGAATATTTATATCTCATAGTAATTCCAATTTACAGTAGAAAATTACTTTATATTGTTAAACTTTTTTTTGGCCATCAGTTTGTTATTATTAAACCTGTGATGCAGAGATGCCGTCTGCATAATATGAAGGGTTGTTGTGAGGAAATCCCAATAATAAGTTTAATTAGTGAGAATAACTTAAATTAAAATCCTATTATTCTATATATACAAAATTTGTTAAAAAAAGAAAATCTGTATTTTCTGTATATAAAAATTTATCAGTTCTTCTCATTAATAAAATATTTTAAATGGTAGACTTTTTTTTCCCATTTTCCTGGATGAATCCCGGAGATAGTTTGACTAAGAAAGAAAAAAAGTACCCAAGTCACTTGTATTCTTCTGAGTTTGACTTCACTAGATATGGACTATAAAATGTTGAGAGAGAAAAAAATGTATGGACTATAAAATAACTATTAAAAATAAATAAGAAAAAATCTAAATAATATAAAAATGGTTTCAAGATAATACCCACCTAGCTTAAAATGCCTTAGGCTTTCCGTCTACATTAAAATTGTCACTGAAAAAAAAAACACAGAAATGGTACACAACTAATTAAACCTAATTATAAAAATTGCATTCTATATTATACCAAGTCCCTCACAATTCAGTGTATGCTCCTCCCCTCCTTTTGCCAAGAGAGGACTTCTCTTCAGATAATCTGTCACAATTTAACTATTTCAATTCTCCATAAGTATTTTTTTCATCATTGAGCTATATATTATTAATTAATTCTTTTAAAAATATCACATCATAATAACATAAAAAAAGACAAACCAAGCCAACTATAGTCTATATATAAAACTAGTCCATATTGTAATCCCAATCATAGGGTGAGCCTCAGTATAATATAATAGTAACATTGGCGTCATGTGACATGGAGGTCACAAGTCACAACATCAAATGTTGAAAATAGCCCCTATAACTGCCTTTTTTATCACAATCCCAAAAATTATATGAAAAAAAGAGAGAGAGAGAGACACTATTATTTGCTTTCTCTTCTACTTTTTCATGTCTACTGTTTCAGCTGATGTTGACCAAAGCACCTTTCTCTGTATCAGCATGCAAAATATCATCATTAAAAAGACAGCAAGAATATAAAGAAAGAAGGGGAAAAATCCTTTTTATTTATTTACAAGACTTTGTCACATCAGTTTTTTGGCCCCATACATAACACAGAAAGACAATAGAACAAGGTCAACTACATCCACATTACACTCCTAATTATCTCCCCCACCCACAACTTCAAATTCAAAACCCAGAAACATAAGCAAACACAGAACAATACCAACAAAGCCCAACATTTAAATACTGCAAGATTTATATCAGAGAAATCCCCATTTTACAGGTTAATACTAATCAAGCCCCATTCATAAATCACAAATAAATATGACAATTTGGTCATATAATCTCATCTTGTATCATGTTATGTCCTGTGTTTTCTGATATGGTATCTGAGTCATTGGATTAGCGTGTCAACCCCACCATTGATGGACTGCAACTCCTTCATCTCTAAGTCTTCCATACAAAGCTAAGCATTCCCAATACGCTCTCTGATTATTCTTCTTCCTCCTCCCAGACTTCCACCATTCATTCTTGCACTCTAGAAACAATTCATCCACTATGCAGATTGTTCTCCTCTTTATCATCTCCTCCACTACCTCTGCTTCTGCCTTCATCACCACAAAGTCTTGCTCCTTCTTCACATGCTTGGTTAACCAATCAGAAACATCAGTTTGGGGAACAGACTGGTCTTTCAGTTGAATCTCCAGATTGTGAATCTCGAAATGCTGACTCTTTGGGTAGTTCTTTTTGAACCACTCAATTGTGACTTTGTTTTCTTGAGGCAAACCTACACCAATGAAGAATCTTTTCTTGTAGCCTTCAAGAGAATTACCCATCAAGTTGGGTAGGTACTTGATTTTCTTCAAGTACTTGTTGGATTTCACTAGAGATTTTTTAGGTGGCTCAAGAAAGACATCTTCAAGGCCATTAAGAACCACCTTCTTGGCTCCTGTTTCCAATTGGCAAAGCTTTCTCTTAGATGAAGATTCAGTGCCAGTTTTCTTCAATGCAACTATAATGGAACTGTAGGTACGGAGATACACTATTCTGTAATTTGGTTTCTCTTTGAAAGCATTGGATGGGTTAGTGCCTAATGGAAGCGCCACAATGCCATCAGATTTCAGAATGCGATCTACGAATTCAGCATCTTCAGAAGTAGAAAAGAACACAAAAGCATATGACTCATTTGGGATTGAGATTTTTCTCTCCAAATCAGAGCCCAAAACCACTTCAATTTCATTGTTGAATGGAATAACATCAACAAATCCATTTGGAGGGGTTATAACAAGAGCCTTATCATCCTTTCTGAGAAGGCCCTCATCAGCCAAATCATGAAGAAGGAAGTTCAGTAACACACTATTGATCGAAGGAGGCTCAGGATCAAATTTAGGATGAACTGATGGATGTGAAAAACTTGATGATGAAGAAGAAGAAGACAATCCCTTGAGAATGGAACCCAAGAAAGGCAATGTGAGAAGAGACATAGCCAAAAACAGTGAACGAGACATAATGCGCAAGATCTTTACATCAGGAATCTTTACCACTAACACAGAATCAGAATTCAGAGGAATTCTTGGTCCACCATGAGAACACTTGATCTTGTTCCCATTCTTGGGTTGATTATACCCACGAACAATCTCCATTTCCTTCATGCGACGATTAATTCTTAATCCACCGAGACAAAAACCCCTTTACAAAAAATTGAAATTATGGATGTACAACAAGTTCAAGATTGGGTCAATTTGAGCCAAAAGGATGACCCAGATGAAGAAATCGAAAGAAATTTCCGACGACGACGACGAAGGAAAAAAGAAACTAAAAGCCTACGATTCCAAGAAATTTATCAAACCTTAGTTTAGCGAGTGCAAAATCCGGAGGCTGTGTGGTTTTCACCCACAAGTGCGACTCTCGTACTCAGCATTCTACACCATAGGGACATCAACTGATTCATCCTCTCGACCTCCATTAACCCTCCAATCCAGATCAGGTTAGTGGGAATTCCAGACTCACCAAAAACCACAGTGGAAGAAGAAGACGAAGACGATTCTGTGAGTATTTCTTTTGAGAAGAAGACAAGAAAGTATTGTGATGGAGACAAGGAGTGAAAAATGTGAGGGGAATTTTATTTATACAAAGGGACGAAACCGATCGAAAGGAACGAACTTGCAAGAGAACATTTGCTTAATATAGCCAATATTAAGAGTAATTAATTACGTGTAAATATATATTTTTTTGGTGGATATATTGAGGCCATTAAGGAGGATCATAACTGCTTTCACCGTGCAAGAAGCGAGTGTTTTCCGTGTTTTCTTAATTTCTACAATTTTTTTTGAAAAATTATAATAAAAAACCTAAGAAAAATAATATTTATTAAGGAGGACCATAAAAATGATAATTATTTTGAAGGACAAGAATTTAAAATATTAAAATAGAAATACTAAATTGCTCGTTTTATCTCCAAATCCCCGCTATTTATACAGTCAAAAGAGAATGAGGTGATTTGAATTGAATTGGTCTCTATTTGTAATTATCCTTAATCATTCTAGATTCTCAAATAAGAAAAAATCATTCTAGATTCTGTTAGAGAGAAGATAAGAGATTTGATTAAGGACAATTGACTCTTTCTATTTTAATGTTTTAAATTCTGGTCCTTTAAAATAATTACTATTTTTATGGTCCTCCTTAATAAATATTGTTTTTCTTAGGTCCTTTATTATAATTTTACTTTTTTTCATGAACTAAATTTTCTTAATTCTTTTTAATAATTGTAAGTATTCTTAAGGGTTTGTTATTAATGTTTAATAATAAAAATATGATCAATAAATGAGTATAATTTAATGCTCCCTCCTCCTGCTCATTTTATAAAGAATTTGTAATAAATTCACACGTAACAATAAAAAAAAATTAAAAGCATTAAATTTCTCATCAAATTTAAATAATTTTCAAAATTACCTCTATTAATCAATCACATTAAATTCTATTTTTATAATATAAAATCTAGGTGAGTTAGAGCCGATGGTTCATTAAGGCTAATGTCGGCCTACAGACTCAAAAAAACAATTATAGAGGACTTTTAGATCACCCACTAACAAACAACTTGCATCAGTTAGATTTGAACTCACAACATTATAATTATGAGTTAACATATTTACTACCAAATGAACCAACTTTTATTACCTAATCACACTAAATTCTTACATCATACTAATTTCTATTCTCTCATTAACCTCATTAAATATGGGTATATATAAAAAAAATTATTTAATACTTATTTCAACTATCAAAACAGCTTATAGAAAGGACTAAAAATATATTCTAGAAAATATCTTAGAAAATGGATATCCCCATTCCAAAATATATAAAACAAATAACAACTTGTCTCTTTGTTAAGAAAAAAATTTAGTTTTATTGATTAAATTTTTTTAATTATGTCATAACTTTTTTTCCCCCATTTCAACATGCTCCATTGCTCCTATTAAATTATAATCATTTAACCATTTCAACATGCTCCATTGCTCCTATTAAATTATAATCATTTAAAGAAGTCACGTCTTAGTTAATTCATAATAATTATATGAAGTTCAAAATGAGAAAGGGGAGTTAATTATCCTACTAACTTAACTTCCCCACATTTTCTTTCATTTTGGGATAAAAATAAGAGCCAAACAGTCAAACACGATTATCTTGTAAATATAGGCAAAGAGGGGAGTTAAGTTCATGATGCATATTTGTTATTACTAGATACTTTCTAAGGGATAAATGTCTTATTTGTCTCAAAAGTTTCCGCTCAAGAGCGTTCAGCATCCGGAAGTTTTTTTTGAAGCGAAATTGCCCCGAAAGTTAACAAAATAGAGCAATTTTGCCTCAGAAGTTTTTTTTAGGAGCAATTTTGCCCTGAATTTTTTTTAGGAGCAATTTTGCCTTGAAAGTTTACAAATTGGAGCAACAATTTAACGGTCAAGATTAACAGAATGGCAAGATTGCTATGTTTTTAAACTTCCGAGGCAATTTTGCTCCCAAAAAAATTTTTAGGTGCTGGGTGCTCCTAAGCGAAAACTTCCAGGACAAATAAGACATTTATCCCTACTTTCTAATAGAGATGAATGACTATTATAAACCACTTCATGGGTATTAATATTGGGAAAAACGCTTCTCATGTTGTAGGAGAAGCGTTTTCTCATGTCACACACATGAAATGATGGACCCACATATATATATAATGCTCATTATATATATGTGTGGATCCCACCATTTCATGTGTGTGTAGGAATCTTCTTCTTCTCATGCAACATGAGAAGTTTAAACCCCATTAATATTAATAAGGTTTTCCAATATTAAAAAAATCACTAAAATACCGTTTAAAAAATTGATCTTATTTTTAGATAAAGTTCATGATTTACGCACCTCTCTTTTGAATGATTAGAGATGCTTTATAATACTAAGGCTAGAGGATTTTTTTTCCCCATTTAAATCTAATAACAAAGGACATTGGAAGGGTCGGGATTGAATTGAATGTCATAGTCATATTAATATTATCTTATAATAAAATAATTTGAAAAAGATAAAATTCAAAAATAAATTTACAAGATGATATTATTCCTAATAAAAGTAACGTAATAATGAGTGCATTAGATCACTATTCACGTTCTTATGATCTGGGGTCAAATTCCTGTCTTTCTTGGTATTATGTTGCTTTCATTATAATTATTCAAAGTATGACTATTCAAAGACACATTCATGCTTCATACTGTTCTAAATATAAGACATAATTAATTTTTTTTAGAGATTAAAAATACTAAATAAGTTATTTAATCATATCATATGTTGTATAGCCTTAGATTATATATCAGTTTATAAGTTAGGCAAAATAATTTGGAGAGAAAATGACAAATATAAATATTTTAAAGTAATTTAATTAGTTTCATTAATTTCTTCAAAAGAGTTAATTTTATTTTATATTTAAGACGGAGATAGTAATACATATGCTACTATTATTTAGGGAAAATTTATTTCAGGGTCCTTTTAATAAGGAAAATTGTAAAAAAAAAAAAAAAAAAAAACCCCAAGATTCTGACAATTTCTGGAATTTTCAAAATCTTGGGTGAGTTGTTAACGGGGCTGATATAGTTGTTAACGAGTAGGTTTTTAACAACTAAATCAGCTCTGTTAACAATACTTTACTAACAACTAAATCAGTACATTTAAAAACTATATCAGTACCCCGTTAACAACTATATCAACCCCATTGACAACTCACCCAAGATTCTGAAAATCCCAGAAAAGGCCCTGGGTCCTTTTCTGAGATTGTCATAATCTTGGGGCTTTTTTTTATAATTTCTCTTGTTAAAAGGGTCCTGAAATGAATTTTCCCTATTATTTATCCTAATTGGTCATCAGCAATCAATTTGTTTCTTAACCTTATTATTTAACTCTTAAATCTCATTGTTTGATTCGATAATTTTAATTTATTGCTCTTATTATTTTTTGAATCAGTCAGCATCAATTGAGGGGAAAAAAATTGAGAAAGCTCCCTTACTCAAAACTAAAGTTCAACTCAACTCAAATCTAAATTAGTTGATCATACATGATCATATATAATTGGTTCGATCAAGGAAAAATAGAGGATTAGTGTTATACTTATCTTTTTTATTTTTATTTGATTAAGGATTTTACCCTTAAAACTTAGAGGAAAAAAAAGTTTTCGTCTCTTCCAACAAATGTATTTCTCGATATTTAAATTTGTGTTATACTCCCTCCAGTCCTAATTATAGGATAACATTTGAGAGTTTGTTTTGGTCCTAATTATAGGACAACATTCTAATTTTTATCAATTTCTTCCTAAAATACCCCTATTTATATAAATGAGGGATTATATGAAATCAAGAAGTAATTGGAGTGCAAAATTTATATAAGGGCATTTTAAGAAAATGAGTAAAATAAATTAATTTAACCTTTATCCTTAATTCTTCCAAAATCGGTTAATTATGTCCTATAATTAGGAATGAATGGAGTACTTTTGAAGAAAGTGAGGCTCCTTATCAACTCAACCAACAAAGTAATGTAAGACTTATCTTTGTGGAACTACATGTGTGAATGTGATATTCATTTCTCAATTCTTTGTTTCTTTTTTCCCCCTTTCTATGTTAGGAGATAAATTACTTTAAAGAATATTTTTGGTTCCAAATCCTAATTTTCCCATTCTATTTTTAATGTTGAGCCCCATATGTATTTATTTTTGTCATTATTAATCACATTATATTGTGGATAAAATGATGAGCACAAATTGAGGTCAAAACTAAGCATTATATTGTCTCCAATGTGTGTCGTCTCATGTAAATGTAGCTTATTTTGATTTCTCTTTAAGCTAAGTACATATGGCTTCACATTATTGGACTATTTGGTACTTGTTTGTTGAACACATCACTCTTTCTGATTAATTAATGAGGAGTTTGGTAAGAATATGAAAGAAGGCGTTATCGTGTGCCAAGCAGCATGTGAAACTTATACTTGGCTTTATGTATGGCCCTAAATATATTAGTTTAGATAATTAATTTAAAATAATAAAAAATTAATTAAGCTAATTATTTATTAAAAAAACAATGACATAATGCACAAGGCTCTCATCTAAGAAAGGATAAATATATGCAATGTTACCCTCACAAGTGGAAAGATATTTTCAAGATTTGAACAAGTAGGATCTGGTTGGTACAAGGGATTTGGAAGTGATGAAAAAAATTTTATAAGTTGAATTTTAAAAAAAAAAAAAAAAATTGGAGAAGTGGGGTTACAAAATTTTAATATAGTGAATATGTAAAATTAAAGAGTAAGAAAAATGAATTAAAAACTTATAACCCCACTTCTTTAATTTGTTTAAATCTAACTCAAAAATTTTCCCCCTCCACTTACTTTCCCTCCATCTCCTCATATCAAACAAGCCCTTATATCAACTTTATTATTATTTTGAGGTTCACCCTGTTAGCTATTTATCAAAAAAATATGCTGATGATTTTTTAAAATATCCATTATAATCATTTGTATTGGCAAACTATTTCCTTTATAGAAAATCTACTTAATATATGCTATGAACAAAGTGTTTAAAATAAAAATATAAATTGGTGAAACTACAAGCTCTTACGTTTTCAACTGAGAGAGTAATTAATTAAACGTGAGAAAATGCCAAGTGAATGAACACTTGTTGTCAGATCAGTAACATGTTGTTGGTCGTGGCTCTTGGCTTTTTCCTTGTTCCATTTCCATGTTTAAGTCAAGGCACCTGCTTGATTTTTTTTTTTTTAAAAACGATTTTTTTATCTGTTGTTTTTTGGAGTTATTACATGATCCTTTTATTCTGCTGCAGATATGTGCACCCTATTACACAATAGAGATGCTAGTTGAATACTAAGAAATACTTCTTTTGTAAAAGAAATATCTTGACCAAATTAAACAAACTTTTAGTCCCGTGGAAGCTTTGTCCCCTAACTAAATATAATTGGGTTAAATATCATTTTTTATCATTGAAGTATTGGCTAGGAAGCATTCAATACGCAGAAGTTTTTTTGGTACCATTTTTGCTCCAGAAGTTTACAAAAGAGAGCAAATATACCCCGAATTTTTTTTGTAGGAACAAATTTGCCCCAGAAGTTTTTAGAGAAGAGTAACAATCCAACAGTCTAGATTAACCGATGGGCAAGATTGCTATGTTTTCATACTTCCGGGGCACATTTGGTACCAAAAAAACTTCCAGGTGTTGAATGCTCTCTAGCTAATATTTCCGTGACAAAAACCCAATATAATTCTGGAGTTTGAATTTGTATGAATGTAAAATAAAAAAGTTTTTGGAATTGTTACTTCTATTTGAGCTTGACAATTTTTGAATTTGACCAGTCAAATGTAGCCATATAAATAAAAAGAAAAATCTTGAAGGACACTAAATAAAATGTCATTGGAAGAGCTATCTATATAGATTTTACAATGCTTGAATATGACCCAATAAGACAATAATCTAATAAAATTAGAAAAATCTATTAGGACAACCAAATTTGTTATACCTTTGTGATTCTTCGTGGCTGTGGACACTTTTGTCATATGCTTAAACATGTCACGTAGATTGATTTTGCAATATTGATTTAGAAGTTATGGGCTTTAATTTAATATTTCTTTTATGTTATAAAAAATTTAGACGAGTTGAGTTCTGAGGTCTCACTAAAGTTAGACCTGCCTCAAGACTTAAAAAAAAACGTTTATAGAAGTACTTATCTATATTATCCATCACTAAGATGGTCGCATAGCAGCAAAATTTAAAATCATGACCTTATAAATTGAGTCAACTCATTGATTGGACCAATTTTTGTTGGTTGGGCATGCCATAACATATTCTGTTGTGTATTTTGAAATGACCAACCCCATTATTACAGATAGAAACACATGAGAGTGGAGCCATCAAAGGTTGTTTGGCTGGCTCTTCAACTCAGTTATTATATGTCAGAAGATTTTGAATTCAACAAAGATTGATTCTTTCTTTGTTTCTTCTTCTTCTGAGCATAATCATATGTCCTCATAGAAATGGGGACCATAATCATTTTCTCTCAAATCATGAATCTATCTATTGATTATAAAGTTCACAGATGGAGCATATTGAAGATGTCAAGATGACAATGGTGGGGCCGTAATATGTGAAAAGTGAAAACTCACTTTGATATCTATCTATTGATTTTGTTTTTGGACTTTGAAATCTATCTGTTTTTTTTTTCTTTTGATAAAAAAATTTTAGGAGAGGGGCTGGGTTCACCTATAGTCCAAGGGCAAGGCGTTATAGCTTTGCTCCCTAGGGCATACAGGACCGAGAGTACACATACCTCCACCTCAGCCTGCGTTTTAAATTTTTTATATATATTTTTATTTATTTAGATTAAATTATATGCTACATCCTGAAATATTTTTTGCACTTAGTATCTCAAATTAATTAATTTTCAGTATTATATTTAGAAATATTTTTCGTGTAACACTAGTATTTTGGAAATTAATTAATTTAAGATACTGAGTGTAAAAAATATTTCAGGATATAGTATATAATTTAATCTAAATAAATAAAATATTAAAAAACTATTAAAAAAAACGTCTCATCTCTCTAATTAGAGGGATACACATATAACAAAGCACATAAAGATAAGCATGGAATGAGAACCCCACTTTTTACCCTTTTCATTTCATTCCTGGTTGATTTTATGACACTTCTATTCTTCACCTGGATCTGCCTTAAGAGAAATAAGAGATATGGGAGGTGGGTCCCTTCCCTCTCCTTTAGAAAAAGGGCATCCAATGAACAAATGAAGAGGGAGAAGAAGGGGGCTCATTAGGGTAATTCTCATTCACATCCTTTCTTTTTTTTTTTTTAATTAGTAATGCAGACACTAATAGCCTAATGTTATAAGCAAGAAATAACCTGCAACTTTCTATTTATAAAAGAGTTTTCATGTCATTAGGTTATAAAACCATTGACATTCTCTATCCATATAAACTAGTTAGATCAATGTTTTATAGGAGAGATATAACGAAGTGTGGGTCTACTACCTCTCCATATACATGGATGGAACTGCGTACATTATTTCTAAATGGGTTTAGTACCATTTTTTTCCTTAAAGTACGTGCCCAAGAGCAAATTTGTCCCTTAAGTTTTCGGCGTAGCAATATTGTCCCTGAAGTATCAAAACATAACAATGTTGCCCCTCTGTTAAAAACCCTAACGTTGATCGTTAGTTGACCGTTAGGGTTTTTAACGGAGGGGCAACATTGCTACGTTTTGATACTTCATGAGCAAAATTGCTACATTGACGTAGCAATTTTTCCCCTGAAGTATCAAAACATAGCAATGTTGCCCCTCCGTTAAAAACCCTAACGTTGATCGTTAGTTGACCGTTAGAGTTTCTAACGGAGGGGCAACATTGCTACATTTTGAGACTTCAGGGGCAACATTGCTACGCCAAAAACTTAAGGGGCAAAATTGCTCCTGCGCGCGTACTTCAGGAGCAAAATTGGTATTTAAGCCTTTCTAAATTTAGTTTGGTTAAACCGATATGAAATCCATATTAAGCCTAACAAGTAAAGGCGAGTTTACAAGAATGTCTTAAAAATAGATCAGTCTTTTAGGATAGAGTATATGCTCATAATACAATACAATAGTAATTGACTCGTAGATATTAGGTCATTTGAACACTTAAGCGTCACAAAAGTGACTTTGTCACTCCCCTAATCATCTCTCCCTATAACTTCATTCTGAAATTCGTTAAGGTGACTTTGTTTGAATGTCAAGGGGTGAATCAAAGAGATTTTGTGGTTTTGAGTTTGTGATTGAGAGGTAATTTGTGCATTGTAGGTGTCATTTTCCATTTGCTTTTGATGGCAATTAGTAGTGAGTGTATGCATAATTAGGATGTGATATGTTAGGCTATCCCTCTCATTTTAGCTTACGTCCTTATTAGAGTTGAGAATCAGAGCCGGCTCTTAAAGGGCTAAGGCCGGCATTATAGGGTCTGGGGTAAGAAAAACATCTATTTTTTAAAACCCGGCCCGAAAGCACTAGGGCCAAGGCCAGCCCTACAGGGCCCGAAAGTTACTATTTCAAATTTTAACTATTTTTCCTTTTTTTTTGAAGAAATATAATTAGTAAATTACAACAATTTAAGTTCTAATTTATTAAATAAATGTTGTCAACATTAATATCCAAACAACACTAATCATCAAACAAATAAACACATTCACTAATTTATAATCAAAAGCAAAGTATTGTCCACAAATAACTCACATAAAACCTAAGAAACATACATAGGTTTTAAATTTAAACTATTATCTAATATTTTTATGGCAAGAGTAACCCTATGACTTGTGATAAAAATGTTGTCAATATAAAGAGCAAGCTGACTTTCATTTTTAATGAATATTCGAATGTGGGAACATGTAACATCCCAACTTTTAAAAGCAGTATAATTTTTTTTTTCATCAGAGTAGAGCACCGGAGCGATTGAGTAACTGATACTTGTATTTCAAATGCCGTAAGTCTGGCTAATTACAACAACGGTACAGTAACCGAGTGTTTTAAAAGTACATAACGACAAAGAAAGGCTTCCGCCGGAACAACGAAAGGAAGTCCTCAGCTGGATCTTCTATGCGGGTTGCTTGCCTCTCTCCTCGGCACTCGGTCCTCCTGACCCTGACGCTATATTAAGAGCTGAGGTCCATTGCAATCGAACCTCAGGTAACGGTTAACCTCATATTTACATATAACAGTATATGGACTACAGACAATCACAACATTAACAGCACATATTCATTCAGCAGATATAGCACAGATAAACATATCCTGACAAAGACATAGGCCCTACCCCCGCAACGTATCCTCGACAGCACATAGGCCTCGACAGACGTAGGCCCCCTCGACAAAGACATAGGCCTCCGACAGCACATAGACCCCCTTGAAACGTATCCCAATATCCAACAGGTATAATCAACAGTACGTGAACATAACACAGAGCTAACAACTACCTAACATAAGCAAACCATACACATAGCACATACACACATACAATAAACATCAGATTAGTGTTACAGTACGCGGACGTACCTTCGTTGATGTTATTCTAGCACGTTTTACGGAAAACCGTACTTCTGACGGAAAACGGAAACCAGCACGTCAGACAGCGGTTCGACAGTAGGTCAAAACGTATTCAGGGATATCCTATCAACATAACAACGTACTTGTTAAGGATTTATCATTACGACGGACATTTTTAGTCAAAATGACCATTTTACCCCTGACCCCTAATCTATGGAATTTCGCAAAGACTTCGTTACTTTGACCCTAATCTTCCAAAATTTCAACATAACTCATACTCCAACATAATTTTCGAAATATAAACCATGTTAATTAATGATTTACATCATAACAGGCATTTTAGGTAAAAATTACCATTTTGCCCCTGATGCCCCTAATTGAAGGAATTTCGCCAGAGCTTCGTTATTTTAACTCTAATCTTCCAAAATTTTGCTAGAACTTCGACCCCATCATGATTTTCGAAATAATGACTAAAATACCCCTAACATATGATATCTAATCATACTTGGAAGATTAAAGACTATACTAGCATTTCTACTCTAACTACTGAAAGAACTACGGAAACTTAAGACTAAGTACCGAAGAACTTACTCAGAGCTTCGCTGCAAATTTCCTCCAGAGCTCCTCTCTCTAAAACCTCTCTTCTTTCAAAATTCTCAAGAGAATTGGTGTGATATTTGAAGAGGAAATGCATGCCTATTTAAAGGAGAATTTTGGGTCCAACTTGGTAATTTTCCCTTCCATTTTAACCATGCAATTTTTGAGACAATTTCTCCTCCATATAACCTTGCTTGCCGACCTGCCCAGCCTCCCAAGTCCACAAAAACAATCAATGTGGTGCCACCTTGCCTTCATCTAGAAGGTCTCTACCGATAAAGTCTCCGATCGGTGTCCGAATCGCGTAATCGCATAAAATCCCAGAAATTCGGAATTATAACTTTGAAGACATTTTCTCACTCATTAGAAATGTCCAGGCTAAATAACTTTTTGATTTCATACAGGGTTCCAACGGTCCTGCGGAAGTTTTACGGAAAAACGTGCCGGTTACGGAATCAACTTCCGGAATCGTCAACCTCTGGACAAAAATTCACTAATTCCAAATATGTCCAGGAAATTGTCAACTCATTCCCAGGTGTTGAGTTACAATTTATTTTCTTCAAATTCCAAAATCTGTAACTATCTGCCTTTTTCACAAATTACCCTATTTCGTCTTATTATCAAAACGCTCCACCGATCTCAGAATTAACTTCTGGAACAGTCTATTTCAAGATAAAAATCCACTCTTTCATATTCTTTACTGACTTTAGAAATCTTGTTCCTGGTTCTTTAGATAGGATCCAATTCCTATCGGTGTTTATTTACCTTTTCTATTTTTTTACTTTAATTAATTTTTAATCAAGTGTTTTAATATAACACTCCAACTATTTTTTTTAATTCTATTTTCCCTTTATCCTCTTCAAGATGTCGGCACACACACATATAATTTTATATTTATTTATTTTATTTTTTAATTAATTATTATATAATTTAATAATTTTTTTACATAATTTTTTTTACAAAATTTTCCTATTGGTCCATACTTATATTTAGGCTCAAAATTACCTAATCTCATTTATTTTTCCCAATATTTTCCAATTAATTAGCCAATATATTTATGCTACTTTTCTAGCCATAAATCACTAATTATAGAGTTCTACATAATTTATCACAATTATTTCATTGTTCAAGCTTAAATAATTAACCAATAATTATTTAATCAATCACTTATTATTTGTTGATAATTTTATTATCTAGAACTAATTAGTTCCTCTTAGAATCTGAACTAACATTGTTATTTTATCTCCCATGTAAAATATCAATAATTATGGAGTTAGTTATGATCTCCAAATACTTTATAATTATTATTTTACAATTCTTCCAAGCTTATAATTTATTAAATTACCAAAATTAGAGACAACATATTCTCTCAATTTTAATAATTATTTTACTACCTCTCAGGATTTTTCATAATTTTCCTAAGTTATTTATGTCCTACAAGGGTATTTTCGTCATTTTGGCACTCTAATTTTCAAGAGATTTTTCTCCTACAAATTTGATATCACATACTCACCTATTTCCAATAGGTATTATTTACTCAATATGATACTTATCATAAGTGAGTTTTTCAGGGTATTACAGAACATCTCTTCCAATTCCTTATTAAATTTTTAAAAATTAACAGGGCTAACAGGCCGGCCCGAGTCCCAATAGGGCCAATTTCATTTAACTCCTCTAATTTTTAAACTCAGCCCTTGAAGGGCCACGGCTTAAAAGGGCCGGTCTGACGGGCTCGGCCCGATTTCTCGGCTCTATTCCTTACCATGCTCGTCCTTACAAAATATTACTATTAAAAAAATTATTTAATTGTATCACTACTAGAAAAAAAAAAAAAAGCTTTTAAAACCCGTTGAAATTAGCTTGTTAGACAGACTAGGTTTAGGTCCGTTTTTGTATTGACCAGTTTAAAAAAAAAAATCATTATTAAGACTAAACCTACAACCGGTCTTAACAGTTATCTTTTCAGACTGATTGGTTAGATGACTAGTGTTTAAAGGTTTCAATTTATAATTACAACATGCTCACTTTTTAGACCAGGTAATTTCATACCAGGTCTCGAAAGTGGGCATTTAAAAAAATTATATATATATATATATATATATAGGATAAGATATTGTCACTACCAAGTCACTACCACTTTTTCACCGTTAGATCAGAATCTCATTTATCTTTATCATTTCTCTCTCCTATTGAGATTTTGATCTAACGGTGAAAAAGTGGTAGTGACATAAAATTAGTAGTGACAATATCCTATCCCTATATATATATATATATATATATATATAGATACAGACACACACAATTTATTTTGTTTCACAGAAGCCCTGTTGGATAATATTATTATATTTAAAAGCTATACTTTGCAATATAAATTTTATAGACAAAGACAACTTTAATTAAAAACAAAAATGCAATCGACATAAAAAATAAATATAAAAAATAATCATTAATCTAAAGCCCTATATTATTAGATAATTAGTGAATCTTAATTCTAGCATTTGTTTTTTTGAAGGTTTACTATTTTTGCTTGCATTTTCCCCACCTCCAAAGGAATTAGATGATTTTTGAGTGTTGGATTTAGTGGATACAATTTCAGGCCACAAAGAACATACAAAAAGGTAACAAGTACAAAAGTAATATCATATTTATATCTGTGGAAGGAAGGGCTTGCATGTATCTGCAACCTTCAACTGTGTTCATCCGATCCCATGATTTCAATTACATGGAGTTACATATTAGATCAGATTATTTAATGCTCTTCACATGTGTACAAAAACATAAATGATAGCTACAAAAAACTACTCACTTAAATATCTTCACGTCTTTTCAACGCTCTTCACACTCCTCTCTGCAATTATAAAGAAAAAAAAATTAGTAAAAAGCATATTAAATGCAAATCCACTATAAACAGATAAACATGTATACAAAAACATAAGTAAAAGTTACAAAAAATCACTCAACTTTGTGCTCTTCATATTACTGGAATTAATGTCAATTGTTATTATTGACCTCTTTGGAACTCAACTAGCGTTTGTGCTATATGTGGTGGTGTTGATTGGCTAGAATTATCACTACTTGCTTTAAATTCAATGTATTACGTACAAACCATATGTTCACGAGCTACATTGAATTTGAAGCAAGCATGAATATACTAGCCTACTCATACCACCACATATTGAACATTTCTCAACTCATGAATATTATAGTTTGTTTGTCGCTCATCTAGCCTTTGTGCTATGTATGCATGTCTTGTGCAGATTTTCATCGCAGGTTGAACCTTATGACATATGTGGTGGTGTTGGTAGGCCTGAATTAATGTGATTAGGGCATATGCTCCAATCAACACCATCACATATATCACAAGGTCACATGCCATGCAAAACTGCAAAAAAAAATTCACAACCAACTAGAGATAATATCGATCAAGCATACCTTGTACGTCCATTTAGCCTCTTTGCAATATACGCACACCTTGTATGTCCATTTCCATTACAGGTTCAACCTTATGATATATGTGGTGGTTGGTGGACACAAGGCGTGTGTACATGGCAAAGAGGATAAAAGGCATACGAATGAAAAGGAGTAAGCATCACTATTTTTGCACAGAAAGAAAATGAGTGAGTACCAATGTTTTTATAACTATAACAACCACAAAGAATATACAGTCAACAGAAATAAATAAATAAATAAATATATATATATATATATATATATATATATATATATAGAATTGCAAGTACTTTGTACAACCAAGCAGAGAGAATATCGATTGTAATACCCTGAAATTCATGTTATCATAAATATTATATTTTGATAATTAAAACCTATTAAATTAAGGTGAAGGTCTCAAAATGTTGCAACTTATTTCTTTTAATTTAGGGAAATTCCTCTAGGAAATAGGGTTAACCAAAGACCAAATGATACATATTAAAATGGGAAAATGTGTTGTTTCTAATTTATGTAATTTATTTATTATAATTCTTGGGCAATTTTTCCTTGAATTTTAATAAATCAAAATCTAGTTTCCAATCTTCAATTAGGGATCATAAAATACCCTACAATTAATGTTATAACATCTAATTTGTATATAACCAAAGATAAGCTATAAAGGGTTATGAAGATAATATTATTGTGATTAAAGAATACTAAAAATAATTGTGACACAATTGAATTTTTATTAATTGAATTTAGGACAATTTAAAATACCATAAAACATCATAATTAAGCATAGTCTTAATTTAATCATAAAAGATGATAAAGTGACATGGAAATACTAATTCCAATTAAAGAAAATTATCAACAACTAGTGGACAATTAAAGTTGCAAACATTAAAATATTTATATTAATTTTTGAAATTAATTAATTAATAATTAAAAAGGCATAATTAAGAAATGTATAAGGTTGATTTCATCAATTCTCCTAACAAGTAAGCCTAATTGACCAACAAGGATGCATTAGAGACTATTAAGCAATGGATTAAGACACTAATCAAGCTTCATTAATCAACTTTGAAAAGTCAACATTGGAAACTAAAATCAATGGCCAAAATTAAGTCTAATAAAGCAAGATCCTAAGGCCTAAATTAATTCTAGCATTTAAAAAGCCTTAATCCAAGTAAATAACTATGAACCAATGGGGATTAACTTCTAGAATAAAGTAAAAAGAAAATCAAGGATGCTTGGAAGGGGGAAGGCCACGGTTCATGCTAGCTCAAGCAAGAGGAAGAGTGTAATACCCTAAAAATCACACTTAGGGTAAATATCATAAATTAGGAAATAATACCTATTAAAAATAGGTGAACATGTGGTCTCAAAGAATATGTTAAATTTATCTTATTTTCTAAAGGAAAATTTCTTGGAACTTAGAGAATTTAAGTGCCAAAGTGCCAAATGACGAAAATGCCCTTGTAGGACATAAATAGCTTAGGAAAATTGTGAAAAATCTTGAAAGGTAGTAAAATAATTATTAAAATTGAGAGAGTATATTGCCTCTAATTTTGGTAATTTAATAAATTATAAACTTGGGAAAATTAGAAAGGGGAAATCAAAAAGTATTGTAACGACCGAAATGCCCCCGTAAATTCTAAAATAATGCATAAGACAAGAAATGCTAATGTCAGTACAAAAGTTTGAAGATAATGAGTTATTCTAATTAATAATATTATCAACTATTGATAAGGAAGTAATTAGGTATTTATTGGCTAATTACTTAAGCATAAGCAAAGGAAATTCATGAATAATTATGTAAAACCCTAAAATTAGTGGTTTTTGGCTTAAAATTAGTAAAAACATATTTTCTAATTAATTGGAAATTTTTGAGGAAAATGGATGAGTTTAAGTATTTTTTAAGCTTAAATACAAGAATGGACCAATAAGGGAATTTTGTGAAATTTTTAGGAAAATTGAAATATATAATTAATTAAATAATTAATTAATTAAAAAAATAAATATTAAATAATATTAATTAGGGTCCAGCCGAAATTGAGGGAAAATATGAAGATAAGAACAAGTTAAAATATCATGACATTTTTGATAAAGTTGTATTATTATATATTATAATTAAATATAGTGAATAGTAATAAAATAAACAGGAAACGGATCCTATCTAGAGAACCGGGAGTGGGATTTCCAAAGTCAATGTAAGATAGTGATCAGTGGATTTTTATCTTCCGTTAGACTTTTCCGGAAGTTAATTCCAAGGCCTATAGAGCATTTTCCTAATAAGACGAAATAGGGAAAAATGCAGATAGTCACATTTTGGACTTGAAGAAAATAAATTCTAACTCAACATCCGGAGATGAGTTTAGGATTTCCTGGACATATTTGGAATCAGTGAATTTTTGCCCAGAGGTTGGTAATTCCGGAAATTCGTTTCGCAACCGACACGTTTTTCCGTAAAACTTCCGTCAGACCGGAGAAGACCTAGACAGTGTTAAAAAGTTATTTAAATTAGACATTTCTAATGAGTAATGAAATGTCTAGGAAGTGTCTAATCCAGAATTTTGAGATTTTTCCGAAATTACGCTAATCGGACACCGATCGGAGAATTCGACCGGAAGGCTTCTGGAAGGTGGACACTTGGCACCATTTGATTTGCTCTTCCCTTGACTTTTGGGGCATGGATTTTCGGCCAAAGAGAGAAGGAAGAGGAGAAAACTTGTTTCCAAAGTCATGAACGGACGGTCCAGATCGATTCTCACAAAGTTGATCCGACGGACGAAACCCTATCCTTTTACCTATAAATACCCCCTCCTCCCTTTGGTTTTTCACACCATTTCCCTTGTGGATTTCGAAATCTAGAGAGAGGTTTTAGAGAGAGGAGCTCTGGGAAATTCTGTAGCGAAGCTCTGGGTAAGTTTTTCGGTACCGAGCTTTAAGCTTTCGTAGTTCTTTCAATAGTTAGAGTAGTAATGTTAGTATAGCCTTTAATTTTTCAAGTATGATTAAATATCATATGATAGGGCTATATTAGTCTACAATTACGAAAATTATCATTGGGTCGAAGTTCTGGCAAAATTTTGGAAAATCGGAGCCAAAGTAACGAAGTGCAGGCGAAATTCCGCCAATTAGGGGTATAGGGGCAAAATGGTAATTTTTACCTAAAATGCCAGTTATAATGCCAAATCACTAATGAAAGTGATATTACTCTTATAGGATATCAGAAACTCTGATCTGCTGCCGTTACGCTGTCTGACGTGCCGCTGTCGAACATTTCACTGTTTTCCGTCAAAAGTACAATTTTCCGTAAACGTACTAAATGCTCGTCAACGAAGGTACGTTCGCGTACTGTAACATTAACTATAGTGTTTATTTTATGCTTATATGTGATGATGTTGTGAGAACAGTTTGGTGCCGAAGGCAAGGCTAGTCTATGTGGGTAAGCCATTAAGTCGCCGTAAAGTCGGTGAGGCTCCCATGATAGACACTTACCTGGCTATTCTGTTCAATGCTAGGTGTGTTGTATGCTTAGGGTATTCTTATATGAGGTAGCTGATAACTCTGTGATATGTTCTTGTACTATTGATATGTATACGTTGCCTATGTGCTGCTACACTGCCTATGTCTTTGCTATATGTTCACTGGGATGCCTATGTCTTGCTACATATGTTGTCGGGGTGCCTAAGTGCTTTGCGGGATACGTTTGTTTGTTGTACATTTGTTGGGTGCATATGTCCTGTCTATGTTATGAATAACTGGAATCCATATGATGTATATGTAAACATGAGGTTAACTGTTACTCGAGGTCCGATTGCAATGGACCTCGGCTCTTAATATAGCGTCAGGGTCAGGAGGACCGAGTGCCGAGGAGAGAGGCAAGCAGACTGCATAGAAGATCCAGCTGAAGACTTCTTTTGTTGTTCCGGCGGAAGCCTTCTGTTATTGTACTTCACTTTTGAACCACGCAGTTACGGAATCTCATTTCTATTTTTTTAGAATTATTTATGATTTTTCAAGGTTATGAAAAAAATATGGCCAGAAGTGATAAACCAGCGTTTTTACGAAAATAAGGGGGATATTAAATAAAAATAAATTCACCAGGGGTAAAATAGTCATTAGTGGCCAAAATATCTCTTAGATATTATTTATGGATTAATAAAGTGATATTACTATTATAGGCTATCCAAGAACACATACCAACCGACAAACGTACCGCTGTCACCAACTTAGGTACGGACACGTACTGTAACACTAACTCTACTGCTTCTTGTATGCTTATATGTGATAGATAATTTCATAGACTGAGACTCTGTCTTGGATCACTGTTTATACATTCAGCTTTACACGGTTTATAGTTTTGATAATACCGTTGAGTTTTCCTAGCGCTGAGGACACGAGTTGCTATCGTGGCACTGGATAAGTGCAGACACATGTGTGAGACTTTACATCTGCTATGTGCTTATGTATTGATATACCTGATAAGTAGATATTTTATAATTAAATAAGGGTAGATTCTGGGATATATTTGATTGAATTTATTGATATTTTATACTTATTTAATTATCTTTATGTACTTATCTATCTTTTAATTAAATATAGGGTAAAAGAATATCATAACAGAAAATCTATTGATATCCTATTTTGTTGTGCAGGAGATATCATGTGATCTGAGAGAAGCAGCAAACAAATTAAAAAGATAAGATATAATGTAATATAATATAATATAATATATATTATAATATATTAAATGAAGAAGCAGGTCACGTACAAAGCAAAAACGGACAAAAACGCAAAAAAAGAACCTTTTATATATAAAAGAGGGGGAACAGAACGCACAGAGGAGAGAAGCAGAGGACGGACGCACGGCGAGAATTTTGAGAAACAACACAGACGCGACGCAAGTGGAGAATAGAAAGAAGGAATTGGAGAAAGAAGATCAAAGCAATTGTAGAGATCAACCTTCCCCAAATCTCTAAAGAACAATTCGGGTTTTCATTTATTTTATTAATTTTTACCTAGCCATGCTTGGCTAATTTCCTTTTAGTAGTTAGGGCGAGGATGAACCCTATGTTAATTTAAGTATTTATTTGAAATTCTCGATTGAATGTTATTTACCATATTGAATGAGTTATATTTACTTAAAGCCTTCTAAAAAGACTGATCCCCTTTTAGATTGCCCATAGGTTAGTGCATGACAATAGAGATGTTGGTGCACTTAACTTAACCTTTAACTCATCATAAAATTGCATGACCTAGACATAGGCTTACAAATTTGTGTGATCTTATAATTCTGTTTACATAATCTTTCTAAATAACACCGAGACATTAGGTTATTTTTAAAGATAACGACTAAGGTAGCATCAAGACATTGGGACTTAGTTAAATATTAGAGAATTGATCGTCGGTTATGGGAATAACTGACCAATTAGGAATTTAATTAGAATACTTAGAGGAACATAGGGAATTCTATGCCCTAGTGCGTTTTCTCTATAAATCATCTTTTCTAAAACATTCTTGAAATTCTTGAAATTCTTGATTCTTAAATTTTTATTTAATTATTCAAAACCTTTTTTTAGCTACAATTCATCCCTATTACTCTATTTCATCCAACTAAAGCTTAAATAACTAATTAGTGGCTGTAATACTATTCCTCGTGGGACGATATCTTTTCTCACACACTTTATTACTTGTAACGATCGGTGCACTTGCCGAAGTCGCAACAATACCGCTGTAATGTTATGAATATCTGTCATCCATATACTGTCATATTTAAGCATGAGGTTAACCGTTACCTGGGGTTCGGTAGGCATTGGACCTCAGCTCTTACCGTAGCTTCAGGGTCAGGAGGACCGAGGGTCGAAGATAAGGGCAAACAACACGCTTAGAGTTCCGACCAGAGATTTTCATTTTGATATGTACTGCTTTTGAAACACTCGGATAATTGTACCGCTACTATAATTAGTCAGACACACTATAGATGAAATTTTAAATATGTATCAGTTACTCACTTGCTCAGATGCCCTACTCTGACCAAAAAAAAAAATCCGCTTTTAAAAATGGGATGTTACATCGATCAAGCAGAGGGAAAAAGAGTATCGAGTGTTTGTTAAAGACAACGATGAAAACTTCTACACAAGCAAAGACAACAAAAGAGAATACTGACGGAATGCGATAGCAAAACATCTATCAAAGGTTTGTGAAAAGTGACAATTTTTACCGAATGCATGAGCAAAACGGCGATGATAGAGAGGGAGAACCTAATGGAAAGGAATACCAAGCCATCTCGACAGTGGAGAGAGAGACATCACGGCAGCCAAAGGCAACAAAGAGAGGAAGAGAGCATGTGCGGGACTAAGAGAGGCTAGAGATGAAGACTGAGCATGAAAGTGAGTATATATACTTAGAGCAACCTTTTCTAGACCAGTTCTCATTAAAGACCAGTGTCAATATGTTACAATATGTTTAATTCATAACGACACCGTCTTTTAAATCATCCGGTTTAAAATGTAATTCTTAGAACAAATAATAAAATTTTAGAAACAAGAACTTTTTCCTAAATTAAAGGTTAAAACTTTTTCATCAACAACAGATTAATAACATGAGATAGATGATTATAATCAACAATAAACATCAAAAGACAAAACATTTCATTAATCATTGCCTAAAGGCGACAATATACATGCATGAACTCAAAATTACATCAAAATATTATATATGATAATGATCGGCCACAAAATAAAAACTACATCAAAATATTATAACAATAAGAATTCTTAAAACCCAGGCCTTCAGAGGATCATCATCATTCCAGGAGACTCGTCATGCCTAGGCTAAACGGTTGACGATGTTGTTCAATACCATTGCAAACTCCTCCAGTCATTTAGAGAAGAGATCTTGCCTTGCCATTACCTCCAAAACTATGCCCTAGAGGCAAAAGATGGCCTCAACAAATTCCTCCAATGTCAAAGGCGGAGGGGGATGCGAAGAGGAACCGTTGGTAGGTACTGCCAGAGGAGGAGAGGATGGGGAACGCTTCCTCTTTGTTCTTGCCATTTGAAGTGTTGCCACTCAAGAAGAAAGGGAGAACTAGAAAGGAACTTTTGAATTTCAACTTCAGAACTAAAGGCGCCTTGGAATTTATATTCAGGACTAATAGCCAAAAACAGATGATACTGATGAGATATGATGATATGTGTTGGAAGTTGAAACGTTACATATTTAGACCGAACGTATTTGAAAACGCGGACTAAATAATAATTACAAGACCAGATGCACATCTTACTAGATGAAAATAAAAAGTGAACATTATAAAAATAAACAACATTTACATTGGCCAAGAGTTAAACGACGATTGAGATTAACGTATTTATACCTTGTGTCACTATGGCCTGAATATAATTAAATTATATATTTAACATGAACAATATCCCAAATAATATAATTTACTGATAAAGTAAATATGTTCTATTATAAAATTAACTTATCACACTAAAGACAGAAAAAAAAAAAAACAACAAAATAAATATACAAGAGATGTGATCAAGATCAAGATGAAGATTAGAAATAATTTTTTTTTATGCTACCCAATCAAGGAAGCATCAACACATAAAAAAACATTTTACATAATTAAAAAAAAAACCTCAATCTTCCTCCTCATCACAGGAGGCAGAGGAGGAAGAAGGGGAAAAGTAAGAGGTGGGGTCATTCAAAAGATTGTACTTGACGTCAAGGTTGAGTTTGTTGTTGACAATGTGGATCAATGTGAGGAGTCTTCTGAGGTGTTTGTCCATATGATCCACCCTCGAATGGAGTTGTTGAAGGAGCTACTTCGCTGAAGGTGGCGAAGGAGGCAGTGGAGCTAGTTAGAGAGAATGAGGAGAAAAAGGAGGACAAACATAATTAGCCCTAATTGACAAGACGGATGAGAATTACATTTATTGAAGTGACATCAAATTTTGAAGAGATGCATAGTTGAGAAGTTTACCTTGGAAGCTGAAGAATCTTTGAAACATTTAAGACTAGTTATAAAGAAACGACAATATCTAAAAGACTATTTACATCGGATGTATAAGCGTATGATGTAAAAAGAATTTAAATTTTCTTAATATTTAATAATTATTGACACCAATTACTTTACAACTAGTCTAAAAATATTATTTAGACCATGAAAGCGTGACCAATGTTAAGTTGTATCAATATTTACAAAATACCATATTTGAATACTTTTTAAACCGTCTCTGCCTATAGAGGTTTAGATGTGGCGATCTTATAGGCTTTTTTTTCATGTAGATATTTTGAAAATTCAATTGCAAAAAAAAAAAAGGAAGAATGAGAGAAAAATTTCCAATATGTGAATCCTAAATTAGGACAAAAAAAATGTTTAATTACTGTGAAGTTCTAAAGATTCGTTTGGAATTAGTTTTTTCTTAATTATTTAAATACCCCAAATTTGAAAAAAAAGAAAGAAAAAAAGATGGCAACAACAGTTTAATAAGTTTACTTGACATATCAAATGGCAACAACTAAACTGGGACAACTAATTTTTGCTGACATTTCTTGCTGAATATCAATATATAAACAACAATTTAATAAATAACAATTTTAACTTATCAAATAACAATAGCAATTAAGAAGTGATATCTAATTTCATTAACAGCAATTATATCATTTCCAAAAAAAAAAATTAATTAATTTCAGATGTCCCTAAATTTCTTAGAAATATAACTATTTTGAGATTCTCATGCATATTTCGTAAGTGCTTATATATGTCTTTCTCCCTAGACAAAACCTTTTAGTTACCTTCAAATATTTTTTAAAGTTGCTTAAAAATATTATTTTAGAATTGGCAATTTAAGCAATTAAAAAAAGGGTTAAGGAGCAATTTTACACATGAGATTTACCCTCAGGAGCGCCCAGCACCATGTGCTTTATTCTGGAGCAAAAGTATACATGTGGTTACGTTTTGAGAGCGCCCAGCACCACGGCAGTTAGTTGACCATTAGTCAACCGTTAAGTTGGATGGAAATGAACAGTAACTCGGGTGAAATTACACTTTTACCCTTAGTTTTAAATAAAAATTACACTTTTGTCCTAAGTTTTTTTTTAAAAAAAAAAAACTAAAAATACCCCTACCCCGGTGGGCCCCACCACCGGCGGCCGACCACCGCCGGCCGCCACCACCGGCCGGCGGTGGTCGGCGGCGGTGGGGTGGCGGTGGTCGCCGTCGGCGATAGGGTGGTCAGTGGTGGGGCCCACGGGGAGGGGTATTTTTAGTTTTTATTTATTTAAAACTAAGGGTAAAAATGTAATTTTCATTTAAAACTAAGGGCAAAAGGGTAATTTTCATTTAAAACTAAGGGGCAAAATGGTAATTTTCATTTTAAACTAAGGGGCAAAATGGTAATTTTCATTTTAAACTAAGGGGCAAAATGGTAATTTTCTTTTTTTCATACCATCAGCGTCCACGTCAGCATCCACGTCAGCGTGTCAGTCCAAATAAGCACCACGTCAGCGTTCCATCCAACTTAACGGTTGACTAACGGTCAACTAACTGTCGTGGTGCTGGGCGCTCCTAAAACGTAACCACGTGTGTACTTTTGCTCCAGAAAAAAGCACGTGGTGCTGGACGCTCCTGGGATAAAGCTCATGTGTAAAATTGCTCCTTAACCCTTAAAAAAATGTAGAATTGGCTGCTTTACTTAATTCGTGTCAATAGTCTTATTGCCTTCGTCCAATTCTGCCGTTCATGCCCACTTATTTTCTTAAATTTTGTTAAAACCATTCTCACATAATCTCCATTATTTAAAATAGGGAAAAATATTTATCCCGTCACTAGAGAGAAGTTATCTCCAGTGACTTTCAAAACTATGTCATTTTGGATTAATGAAGGGTGTTTCCGTAATTTTAGGTAAATTAATGAAGGATGCAAAATTACGAAAATACCCTTCATTAATCCAAAACGACGTAGTTTTTGGGGTCACGAGAAATAACTTATCTCCGGTGATTGGATAAATCCTTTACCTTTTAAAATATTCACTCACAAAATAAGTCCGTATAATTGATTATTTATCTAAGGTATTTTCCTCCTTTGCCACTAGGCTTTGTTTGGGAGTTCCATTTTGGAGGGAAAGGAAAGGGAAGTGAGGGTTTTGATACTCCCTTCCCTTATTTGCAAGTTTTAAAAATAAGAGGGGAGGGAATTAGGGATTTTTACAAATCCCCCAAAACCCTCATTCTTCTAAAAAATAAAGTTCCCCAAATATGGGGTTTTAAGAAGGGAAATAGATTAATTACTTTGTTACCCTCGTTCACCACCACCACCCCATAAATAATTTTTTGAATATAAAAATTACATAAATAATTTTTTTAGAAAAATTAAATTTATTTGTAAAGTACAATAATTATATTAATTTTTAAAGAAAATGACAAAATGGTAAAAAAAACTCATTAATCCTCCATCTTTCTCCCTTACTATTTTTTTAACTCCTAAACCAGTGGAGGAAATATCCTCTATTTCCCTTCCATCCCCTCCCCTCCATTCTCTTTGCATCCCTTTCCTAACACTTCCTTCCAAACTCCCAAACAAAACCTAAGAAAAGGTGAATTGCCTATATATCTGCATCTGCCCTGCCTTTTGCGACTGAACGGTCCAAACCAAACCAAACAGAAATTAACATGGTGACTCCCAGAAGATTTTTTTTTTTGCTCAGGAGTGACTCCCAGAAGATGACGACTGGCAAAGACAAGCGGAGTAGATTACCGGCGACGTTGAGTGGGCCCAACGGTGACCCTCAACATTGTGAGATGTGACACGGTTAGAGAGAAGAGGTAGAAGGTTTTCAGATGAATGAGCCCTAACCCCTTTTGTTTTGCTTCAAATTAAAAGAAAAAGGTAAAATGATATTTTTATATAGGATAGGATATTGTCACTACTAAGTCACTACCACTTTTTCACCGTTGGATCAGAATCTCAATAGGAGAGAGAAATGATAAAGGTAGATGAGATTCTGATCTAATGGTGAAAACGTGGTACTGACTTGATAGTGACAATATCCTATCCCTTTTTATATTTAGAATTAGGGTTTAATATTTCTGGTTTTGCTACATAAATGTTTTTTTTCGCCACACTCACATAAAAATAAGTGGATCCCACTAATATTTTTTTCTCTCTTCTCTTTATAATGGGACCCACTCACTTTTATATGAATGTCATAAAAAAAATATTTCTACAGTAAAAGAAAAAACATTAAACCCTTGTAATTAATATAACCCAGATCCTTTAAGACTTCATTACAATTTAATGATTTTGAGGGATTTGATTGTAATTAATTCTATTATTTGAAATCTGGTTGTAATTGTCTCATACAATTTTAACAAAACTTATTAGGACATATCAATGTAATCTACTCTAAAAAAAAAAAAGCATAAATTTTAGAAATAATAAAATTATATGATTTCATAAGAACTTAAATAATGATAATATTTTGAACTAAATTATATGAAAATAAAATTACAACTTTCTCCTGTTTGTCATTTCTTAACATAAGGTGAGATGAATTGACTCATCATGAATTATTGGTTTCTTAGGGACAACAATTTTGTTTGGTCCATGGGTGCAATTATTATCATGTAGGGTCCAGCAAGTCTTCACTTTTTTTAATTTTATTTTCCCTTTTTTGAGAGCTTTGGAAAAAACATAAGTAATGGTCTTATAATATGGACATACAATTATGAAGAATTATTTGGCATTTAGCATGATAATAAACAGTATTTGATTATTCTTAAAAAAAATAATTAAATATCAAATCAATTGAATTGAAGGCCCTCCTATGTTCTATATCTTTCATTGTATAGGAAAGAAAGAGAAAGGACATTTAGTTCCACTTTTTCAAAAATTTATGCAAAACAAGTTTTATTTTATTTTATATGTATATATACAAATATTTTGTGATAAATCGATAATGAAAAAGAAAGTTCAATTTTCTAAAAAGTTAAAACTGTTGTGAATTAAACCTTCTATCAAACTTCCTCCCTGAACAAGCAGCAGAAGTTGATTTATATAAATATTAATAATTATTAAAAAATATTTTAAAATATTTATCAAATCAAAATAATATAATTTTGTTAGAATTTAAAATTTGAGAATTATAATAACATTAAAACTATAAGTAAAGAACTGGTTTAGAAATTTAGGTGAAGCAGAGTCAATTTCTTTTGGGGCTACTTTTTATAGTTTATGACCAAATATCTCTTTTAATTATCAAAGATATTTCATATTTGTGCCATTTATATATTTGTTTTCATCTATGTTGAAGTATTTTTATTTTTCATCCACATCAAACATTTAAATTGCTTCTATAGAGATCCCATTTATTACCATTCCTATTCTCTTAGAACCTTTCCATTGTCCCAAATGCAAACCATATTTTGAGTATTTAACTTCAATTCCTCTTGTTATTTTCTCTGTCACCAAGCACATTCTCAAAAGCCAGCCTCAGCCATTTTGTTCCTCTCAAGTCTTAATGTACATTTTGTCACATGGAAGGCCACACTCTGCAAAACTATACAGTGATTCAAAGTGTCATTGGAAAACATGAAAATATACAATTTACATTTATGGAAAATCACAATGATCCTATGATTCAGCTAGAAGAATCTAAAGAAGCCCCTATGAAAGAAAAAAAAGGAATCAACAGCTATGACACAAAGGGAAGAAAAAAAGATTCAAAACTCAGAGAGACACCATAAGAATTCTCATCTTTCAGGATATTGAGTTTCTCCACCTTCTATTATTATTTTGAGACTTTATGTTGTTGTTCTGTTCTGCTGAAACTGGAATCTGTGGTCCCACATCTTGATGATTCTCAGCATTTGGCATTCTAGTAAGCTTGCTCAACTTTCTCCAACCACTGCTCCAAGCTGAACTTTGCTTTGGCTTCACCATCTTATCATACTGTTTCTGCAGATTCTCCATATCATTTTGAAGCTCCAAGTACTTGGCTTTCATACTCTCAAGCTCAAATTTCAGCACATTAATGTCTTTCTTTGCGACCGCCCATCCTTCTTGGAACGACTGTGGCATCCCTTCTAGAAGCGTTTTTTGGTTCATGATCATTGGCTGGTAGTAGTGAGGTTCCATGCCATCATCTCGTAGAGAAGCATTGGCTAATGCATTGCTTATCTTTACCTGTTCACAGAATAGAACTTGCACCACTACCCTTAATGGAAGCCTTTCGTTTTGCGCAGCATGCATGCAGGCGTCAATGGAGAGTTTCTGACAATCCATTATGCGACAAAGGCGCTTCCTTTCGTGCTCAGACAGTGTCGGATGTGCCTGTCAAATTTTGGTTTTTTCCACGTATAAGAAGTCCAGCATGTAGAAATCCATTGCAATTATGAGCAAAGCAAACACAAATCAATGAAAAGTTTCCTCAAAATCTCAGCTTCTCATGATGATAGTCATTAGCTAAATTTGAAATGACCTATGAAGCATCAAAACTTCATAAAAGAAGAGTTGGAGATCTGTGTCTCACACGTGCTACGTTCTATAAAACAACAATGTGACACTTTGCATTGCTTTTGGAAGCTTTAAACTTAGTTCTGTAGCCATGTTTATGTTCATGTTTAGGACCATGGTTCTTAAGAAGTGATTGATTATGTCTACTAAAATCAATAACATATAAAGCTTACAGTTATATCACCAGATCCCAGCAGGTTTTATCTCAAGTCAAGTCATGTATAAATGTACTTATCAAACTTGAATGCTAATATGCATACAGTTTAAGCAAATCAGGAAAATTGGAGAAAAGTCCCCCATTAAAAATTTTATTAGTGAGAAGGACCTATATTAGATTACCGGTACTCTTATGTATACAAAATTTGCAGAGTATCAGTACTTTTTGTGTATAAAAATATATTAGATCCTTCTCATCAATAAAAATTTCAATGGGAGGCTTTTCCCCAATTTTCCCGAGTAAATATCTGAGAAACTTGCATCAAAATCACTAGAAATATTCACTAAGGTAACATGACACACAATAATCAACAAAAATTTCACTTTGCAGGTTTGCTGGGGATGTTCAATGAGTTGAGTCTAGGCTTCTTCTCTTAATTTCCAATGGGAACAAGAATTAATTACCTTTAGATAGGAATCAATTGCTCTGTAAAGTCCATCATCACAGGTCCTTGCTGACTCAGGCAAGGCTTCAGCAAGTGCCTGGAATTTTGTGAGAGAAAGGTTTCTATCTCTGGAAACCTCTGTAAGATAACTATCAACAAGTCTTGCCACTCTGGTTTTGGCATTGATGTTACAAGCCGGATTCTTGTTCGAAAATGAAAGCTGGGGCGGACTTGAATTCTCAGTTACTTCTTGAACAAGAAAGTGCTCTAGTAACCTCTGAACAAGATCCACATCATGCATCGTCTCGCTTTTACCATAAGAAGGAATCAGAAGATCAGCCAATGTAGCTTGTTCAAATTGCATCCCCACCCTTTTCTCCAACTCAGTAATTAATGCGGGCGCGGCTTTTAGCATATTTGCCATGTTCAATAGCCTAAGAAGGAAGCTGCATGAAACACTGTCCTTCTGTGGTGGAATTATACTGATGAGGCTCTCAATTATCATCCTTTGATCTTTAGCCTGAAGACTTGAACATTCATCTCTAGCTCCGGCCACAATCATATGAAGCCCATCTTTCCAGCTACCACCACCACCACCACTGCCACCGGCGCTACTACTATTACTTACACTGTAATTGCTTGATTCATCTCCTGGTGTTGTGTCACTAATCAATCCTGGTAACCATTTGGTACCATAATGCATTATTGCAGCTCCAATCAATTCAAATCTCATACCCTTTACTTTAATAGCAGTAATGACTCTAACAAAGTGATCAATCCTAAGGATTGAAACATCTTCAAACCACCAATCATGAGGAACTTGATGATGATTCCCACTAGGGCTTGAAGAAGAATCTTTCATGCCATTCCATTTTGGGCTAGTGACCTTAGGGTGTCTTCCAGTATATGCCCACCTTATTCCTTTCGGGTTAGCGCAGGCTTTCCAAGCTATGGACTCGCTGCATCTCCGAACAATTTGGAGATTCTCAGCCCATGGCGAGAGCTTCTCGCAGCTCTTGAGAACAACTATGGAATCTCTCCAAGAAGACAAAACCACATAGCTAAGGAACGCCTCGGCTTTGAATATTAGATTGCCTTCTTCAAAGTCCTCTGTCATTTCTAGATACTCAGCTGCACACCTTAGGCCTGAAATATTGCCTGCTGTTAGTTCAACAGCAATTCCATAGCAAAATTTTGCTGCAAGTCCAAAAGCCTCAGCTCCACCAGGCAAATCATCCATAGCTATCTTATTCAAGACCGGATCCCTCGATTCATACACGATTCTGTTTAGCTTTCCACATCTTGACAGTAAAGGATACTTCCACAAGGGAAAAAAAAAGAGGTCTCAGAATTTGACAGCAACAAATCATCACCATATTCATTTACTTTTCTACTTTGTCTTCCAACTAGTATTTGACCCATATACATAAAAACAAGGAATAACAGGATTTGAACTTGTTCAAAATTGGGGGGAAAAAAGGATAAGTTACCTTGTGTAAGTGGAAGTTAGCTTCTCCAATTTGAACAAGAAAGTCACTTGGTACATCAGTATCAACACACCTGCAAAAAAAAAAAAAAATGAAGAGACTAAATGTTCAAACAGCTTTTAAATACATCTTCAAAAATCTTCTGTATTCCTTCTCAACTCGAGTTGTTCATGATTGAAAAGCTGATAAATCAATGGTTCAAACAAATATATATATGACTTAGCTACCCAAAAAATTAAAAAAGTACAGAAAATTCTGCAGATTTTGACATACCAAGAGTGACCTCTTCGCTGAATCCCATCATTCTTAACCCCATGATTGGTTGAAGTGAGAAAACCAGACCCATATTCTCTTGTTGAAGCTGAATCGCTCTCCGATTCCCACATGCTTAAAGAAAACCCAGATTTTTTATTCCCAGATTTTTTATTACTGTGCTAGATTTTCTCGGTAAAGTAGCTCTGAATCAGGGAGAAAAAAGTGAGCAGAAACAAACAATCAAAGAGTAAGAGGAAGATAGAAGAGGAAAGCAAACCCACATGGGAGTGGTTGGATTTATCTTCAAATTGTCGGCTTCTTGAAGGAAATTTGAAGATCTCTACGGGACAAGTTACTGGGGATTAAATTTATTTTGTGTAAGATGACAGTTCGTTATAATGACTGACCCATTACATGTCTGTTAAAGAAAAAGGCCCTTCCTTTTCACCTTATTTTTCCTTCTTTTTGTGATTTTTTTTTTTAAATTTTTTTATTGCAATCCCGATGATACATTGTCCCACGAACAGGATGGATGATGAAAGCCAATTTCCAATGACATGTTTGGCACTTTTGGTTCCGTAGTTGGTGAAAACTGAAAACCATAATCACGGATTTACCGCCCTCATTATCAATGAAGTCACTATCGAGGGGTAAAAAAGAAAAAGACGTCTTATTCTCTCTTTTCTTTATGGCCCTAGTTACAATATAAATAGCTTCAACAAGAAAATGCTTTGACCCATGACACGTCCTTTCAGTATAAGTGGAGAATAATTAATATTTATTTGTCAATTTTTTCTGTTTAATTAATATTTAAATATGACTTTTTATATTTTTCTCTCTCCTTTAAAACTTTATTTAATATAGGTAAAGTTAGAATTTGTTTTAATTTAAGACAGAGTTAATAAGTTAACTATCATTTAATTTTTTTTATGAACAAGTTAAAATGACTTATAGTATGAATCGAAAAGAGTATAAGTCATTACTAGAATAAGCAATGTTTATTTTCTATTTTACCCCAATAAATTGTAATTAATGTTTTAATGTGATTCCCTCCCTCGTATTTTTCTTTCTCCCTCAAAACCACATTAATAAGGGTTAAAGTGACGCATTTTCATTTAGCGTATATATTTAACAAGTTAACCTTTCTTTTTTTAATTTTGGAAAAGTAGTTGAAACTGAACTATATTTTAGCAAGGCTTTAAACTCAGACCAGCCTCTGAATATGTCAGGGTCAGTGTATCAAATCGAAGTCAAACTAAAGCTAACACAGCCATACCAACGAAGAAGTGAAAATTTTAGGATTATTGATATGAAATTCTGAATAAATAAAAAAATATACTGAACCAGTCATGTGGCCGGACCGGACGGGTTAGATGACCGGTTTTCCAGTTCCCAACATGAATCGCCCAGTCCGATCCGAATTTAATAACTCAAACAAAAAGAAGTACACAACTACCATGTTGATGACACTAGTAGAGCAAGGGGCATAAATATCACAGAAATGAGTACATATAATTTAAATTAAATTTGTAAGAAAATTAAAAGTTCATTCATTTGAAAACAAAGGTTTTTAGGTAAAATATATCATCTACATTTCAACCAATGCAAGACTAGAGGGTATAGCAATCAGTAACATGATGGGGTATAGCAATCAGTAACATGACGGGGTATAGCAATCAGTAACATGATGGTGGTTTTTGTGACTGGTCGCCGGAGCTCCAATGAGGATCGAACCTTTTTTGAAGAAAAACTAAAGTAAGAGACATTATTATTTTTTTACATACAAAACTTATTTTCATTTTAGTCATTGGTCTTGAAGTGAAATTTCAGAATGTTTTGGTCTTTGATTAAAATAAATTTGGTTATGTGGTCTTTTAATGAAATTTTCCTTCTTATCCAGAAGACTCAAATAGTCAAACACGAGGGATTAAGAAATTGAAAGACACAGACATCCATCTGAAAGTCTGGAAGCAACCATTTTAGAAGAAGTGTTTTTAACCAAATGTATTTATAAATTAAGAATGTGCAGTCAAATCAATATATCAATATGTAATATAGGCTTTGTTAAAATGAGAGTTTATTTATAAACTACTCACTCTTTTAGATGTGAAATATTTTTACTCTAGGTATTTCACTAAAAATATAGAGTTTATCAAAGATCCCTCTGTTTTTTTTTTTTAATTGCGCTTCCTTCTTTAAATACATACCCCCTTATCTAAAATATAAGGCCGGAACCGGATTGTCTCATTGTCCCATTTCTCATTGTTTCTCACAGTCCCATCTTAATTGTTCATTTAGTCTAATCTTGACCATCCATTTTTTGTGCTTAAAACCCATTTAAAACTCCCTAAAAAATGCTTCTCTCCCTAAAACTCCGACAGGCAGGACGTTCTTCGACAATTTGGCGGGAAAGCTGAGGAGGAAAGGTGAGATCCAAATATTTTCTTTCCATAAAAGATTACATCTTTTAGATGATTTCATAACTAATGCTGGAACTAGAAGCAAAATCATGGGCAAAAAAGTTGAAATTTGAGACAACCTACAAGAACCACTAGCAACTGCTATCTATTTACTGATGTTATTTTCTTTGAATGAATCTAGCTTTCAAATGAATCTAAGTTTTGATTGATACTAAACTAAATAAACGTTGGCCAAAATATATACTTAATAAAATCAGCAGTAACAATTTTTTTTTTTTTTGATGAACATATGATCAGAACTCATTAAAGTCACGAATCGAACTTGGGGGAGCTTCGCCTTTGAAGGAACAGAAAATTCATGAGCTTTTTTGATACTGACTTCATAAGCTAATTGTTCATTTAGTTTTGTATCTCCTATTGGACCGGGTAACATTTTAATTAAATCTGCAGCAACATTTTTTTTTTGATGAATATGATCAAAACTCATAAAAATCATTGATTTGAACTTGGAGGGCATAACAGATGAGAGAAATGTACTCTGACCAGCAAAGCCAAGCTCTGTGACAACATATTTTTTAATATTACTATTATAAAGGGGAAGTTCTTCTATAATGAATCATTAGTTGATTGAAGAAGTTGCCTTTTTGTCAAAGAAGAAAACAACAATGGCAGATGGTGGGGGAGTGTTCATCGAAGGAGAAGAAGATGACAAACGGTGAGTTCTTTGGCAGAGTGGTGTTTCCATTTTTTTTTACATGTTATGCTTGCCAACTGGACATTCTTGCCACATTATACTTTTGGAGTGAGGCTTTGTCACTTAATATTTGATTGTTAGGCTTCCATTCTCGAGTCTACTGCTCTCCGATTTCTAATTGCCTTAGGGCAGCCCTCTAATACATTGATTATGTCATCCTTTTAGGCACCACATCTTTCACAGTTCACACCCTTCCCCGGATGCTCTGCTTCTTGACTACATTAAAAGTAGGGATTCCTCCATGTGTAGCTAGAGTTGAAGTTTCTTACCCCCTGTGGGGTCCTCAATCTCCAAATAGCTTACATACAGGGTTCAATGCAGTTTCAATCTCATCCAATATCATATTAGATGTACTAATGGTGAGCTCTCCATTTTATCAAGCTTCCATCTTGCCCTATCATAACTGCTCCATGGGACTGGTGTGTGCCTTTTATTTTAAGAAGGATTACGGGTGCCTTTCTTCCATTAGAATTCCATTTATTATAGTCCAGAAGTATTAAAATTCTTCATATAACCATGTCCACCGATTAGTATATGTAGAGTTGTATTAAAAAAAAAAGTATCAACATATGTAGAAATATATTTTTGGTTTTGATTATTTTTTTTAAGTATACTTGCTTAATTCATATTTTTTCACATAATTTAATGTTTTGTGTGTTGCATGGCATTGTTTTGTAGGTATCAATGTGTGGAAGTTGATTTGACTCCTAGATTGGAAAAAGAATTTGATAATCTAGAGGAAGCATGGAGGTTCTGGAATGAGAATATGCTTGCAAAGTAGGTTTTAGTGCAAGGAAAAATGGGGCGACAAAGAGTAAGAAAGATAAGGAGACAGTTCTTTCCTATAGATATGTGTGTTCAAAAGAGGGCAAACGAAGACCGGATAAAAGATATACACCAGCCACCAACCATCGTCCTGAGACTAGGACTGAATGTAAAGTTGGAATGACAGTTAATTTGGTGGAAGGTAAATTTAAGATCACCAGCTTTGTAGAAAAGCATAACCACCCATTGCATCTCCAGGAAACAGTGCATATGATGAGGTCTCAACGGAAAATATGTGATGCGCAAGCAGATGAGATTGATTTGGCTAGGGATCTTTGGACTAAAACGAGGCGACTTTTGACATTATGAGTAAGCAAGCAGGTGGGCGAGCTAATCTTGGTTTCACTCAAGTTGATATGAAAAATTATTTGAAAGCTAAAAGAAGAAGAAGCATGAAGAATGGCGAAGTTGGATGGTTGTTGAATTATGTTGAAGAACAAATTACTGAGAACCCTTCATTTTATCATTCTTACCAACTTGATATGGAAAATCAAATTACAAATATTTTTTGGGCCGATGCGCGTATGCTTGTAGATTATGCTTATTTTGGGGATGTTATTTCACTGGACACCACATACTGCACAAATAGTAATCATAGGCCTCTTGCCATATTCTCAGGACTCAATCATCATAGAGGAATTGTAATTTTTGGTGCATCTTTGTTATATGATGAAACCACAGAATCATTCATGTGGTTGTTAGAAACTTTTTTGAAAGCAAATAAGCAAAAGAGACCTGCTACAATTTTTACTGATCAAGATCAAGCAATGGCAAGAGCACTGCGTGAGGTTATGCCAGAAGTGAAGCATGCGTTATGCACATGGCATATTGAGCAAAATGGAATAAAACATCTAGGGAATAAGATGAAGGGTGGTTCACATTTTTTGCGTGATTTCAACAAGTGTATGTTTGTTATTGAAGACAAATCACAATTTGAAGAAGCATGGGCATCTCTAATATCATCATTCAATTTGGAGGACAATTCATGGTTGAAATCCATATATGAAATCAAAGAGAAATGGGCATGGTGTTATATGAAGTACTCTATTACTCTTGGTTTGCGTAGCACACAAATAAGTGAAAGTGTTAATGCAGATATTAAGAGTATTACAAACCCCAGTATTAATATTGATGAATTCTTCAAAAGGCTTGAGCGGGTTGTTGCAGATAAGAGATATAATGAGATGAAATGTGAGTATGGAGCAAGGGAGAAAAAACCACGACTGATTGTCCAAAGCTCACCTATACTGCACAACAAGTGTGTTGGTCTTTCTCCGTGTATATTGTGATATACATTCAAATTATAGAACCTGTGTCTGATATAAGGTGTAACTTTTAGTGTCAACTTCCAAAATCTGCATCTCTTTCGTCCTAACTCCTTTGTGCTTGATTTTTGTGTTTATGTAATGCATTAAGAGTCTAATTTCATATGAAACAAGTTTCAACTCAATCGGATATGTGGTTTTAAAGATATGATCGAATTACTGAACCTTATACAAGTTGAATGTGAAACAAGGGCGAACAGAGGAGCTGAAATAGTGCTTCACACTGGAGTGCACAGTGTCACACTCAAGTGCTGAAAATATGCCCTCGAGTGTGCTGAAAAATGCACGTTTAAATAAATCACTGTAACAAAGTCAAAATTGAAAAATGGCACGCAGGCTGAGTTCTTGCATAGAGGTTAATTTCTCGTAGGCATAACGTCTTCAATATAACTCTAAATTTAGAAAATCACCTATCCCCAGAAAGCTCTTTGAGTCTAGTTTCATATGCCATAAGGTTCAGTTCAATTGGATGTGTATTTTGTGAGTTACATCCAAATTATTGAACATGTGTCTGATATAGGGCGTGAATTTTAGTGGCAACTTCAAAATACAATATCGCTTTCATATGAACTCCTTTGACTTTGAGCTTGATTGTGGTGACTATGTGACGCATTGGGAGTTTAGTTTAATATGAAACAAGTTTCACCTTAATCGGATTTGTTATTTGAGAGATATAATCAAATTACTGAACCTTATACAAGTTGAAAGTGAAACAAGGAGCTAAAATAGTGCTTCACACTAGAGTGCACAGTGTCACACTCAAGTGTTGAAAATCTGCACTTGAGTGTGTTGAAAAATGCACGTTTAGATCACTATAGCAAAGTCAACACTAAAAAATGGCACTCGAGTGAGGGGGTTTAGCACTCGAAGTGCTGAGAAAGTGAAGATGTTGAACAGTGGATGGTGTTTTGTCCTTAGGGGCAAAATGGTATTTTACCTCAATTTCCTACCTCATTTTCTTCCAACCAAACAAAAATTTTCTTATCCACTCATTTTCTTTTCTAGTGCGAACCAAACACATTAAGGCAAAATATTTTCCGTTTCATTCCTTTCCATTCTTACCTTTTCTTCGATTCAAATGGGCCCTAAGTCTGTTTTTTTTTTCCAAGAAAAAGTCTTCTAAAGAATGTTTTTTTTTAAATATAAGTCTTTTGGAGAGTAACTAATTTTTATTTATCACTTTTTCTCTATAATTAGTACTTAAACATGGCCCCTCGTATTTTTCATTTTTAATCCATATTCTTTAATAAAGGTAAAGTTAAAAAATATATATTCAATTTAAGACAGAACTAATGAGTTAATCATTTTTTTTATTTAATGAGAAAGTTGGATGTGACTTGTATACACCGCCAATACATCATTATCACCGTATTAAATCATAATAATGGAAGCAAGTAATTTTAATACAACTTCCAAATGCAATTTAGGTCTCTTAAAATTTTTTAAAATGCCTTATATAATGAAATATATTCTTTAAAAAAGTGCCTTATTTATTTCTGGAAAAAAAATGCCTTTTTTATTTAAGATCGATGGATTTTTTTTTTTTTGTCGGAAAAGATAATTATATTAATACTACAAACACTACAAACAGATACAATGCCTGGATTCAAGCAAACAATGTCAAATCCAATTCAAGCAAACAATTAATGAAGCCTTGTATAATTCTGAAGATATTATAGCCAATTCTCCCGCCCAGTGTGCACTCTCCCCAATCTCGGCAGTGGCTTTAACATTGAAGCAAGTCCAATTGAAACGACCTCATGAGGATGATTTGTTGTCGGTTATGCCTAAAAGACAACGCCAACTTATCTTTGATCCACCGGTGACTCTGCAACCTGTGAGAATAGCTAGGGATCTTGCCCAACGGGGAAGGCGGAAGACACATAGAAGCTTCAAATCCCTTGCTAGGTGTAAATATACCAATCCCTCTACTATTCCGTTGAGCAATTCCCAAGTATCCGATGAAATTGATTTTCCAGTTAGTTGGCTTGAAGGTTCTGCTACTCCAGATGAGAATAGTAATGATTTCCCCTCTCAAAACGCCGATGGTTGGATGTGACCAGCCACCGGTTCACCATGAATATCTTAGCCTGAAACTGTCAAAGTCTTGGGGTTGCCTTGACAGCCAGGAATTTAAAGGAAGAGTGCTTCCAAAAAAAAACCCCAATTGGTGTTCTTAATGGAGATTAAGCAAAAGGCTAGATATTTAAGAAAGCTGAGGCGACGATGTGGCTTTTGTGAAGAGTGGCTAGTGGATCCGGTGGGGAGGAGTGGTGGTCTAGCGGTGTGGTGGAACGAGATCATTAAGGTCAGTATACTATTTTCCTCTTCCAATATTATACATGCTCGAATTGATTCTAATGATTTGGAGTGCCCGTCATATATTTCCTTTGTTTATGGCCTACCCTGTGAAGAGGATAGAAGATTATGTTGGCAGGAAATTACTAGAATTAGAAGAAACATTGGGGAGTCTTGGTTGTGCCTTGATGATTTTAATGATATCTTGTCTCAATCTGAAAAAATGGGGGGACACCCAAAAGCTTGGAGGAAAATCCTGAACTTCAAATGTTTTATGGCTGAATGTGAATTGGATGATTTGGGCTTTAATGGGTACCGTTTTACCTGGTGTAATAATAGAGAAGAACTGGCAACAGTTCGAGAATGACTGGATAGAGCAATGGGTAACTGTCTGCTTAGGGAACAATTTCCTAATCTTCAGGTATTTCATGTAGAGCCAGGTGCGTCTGACCATCATATGCTATATGTCCAATGTCTTCCTGATCCAATTCGGAGAAAGAAGACCTTTCGTTATGAAGAATCTTGGGCCTATCATCCTGATTTTCCTCAGGTTGTGAACAGTAGTTGGGGCTCTGTCATTGAAGGGTGTCACAGTGCCATTGTTATCTTTGCTGGTCACCTGAGGCGGTGTACGGGGGTTCTTGAAAAGTGGAGTAGGAAAGTCTTCCCTAATAGTGCCAAGTTGTTGGAACCACTGAAGCTTAAGTTGGCCTTTCTTCTTCAGGGGATGTTAACTGCTGAGTCTACCAAAGCTATTAGTGATGTTAAAGTGGCTATGGATCGTCTGTATGAGTTAGAAGAGAAATTCTGGTGGCAACGGTCCCGTGTTAATGGGTTGATGGCAGGTGATAGAAACTATCGATTCTTTCATTTGTCTACGATCAAGAGAAGGCAGCGTAATAGTATCCTAAGCATCAGAAATGATGATGGCCAATGGTTACTTGAGAAGAGTGCTGTAGTGAATAACATTTCCAATTTCTTTTAGCAGCTTTTCTCCTCTTCGGGGTTGGTTAATTTGGAGCCTGTTCTCGCGTGTATTGATATGCAAATTACGCCGGATATGAATCAGCATTTGATGCTACCGGTAACTAAGGAAGAGATTAGGAGTGCAATCTTTAGTTTGGGAGGCTCTAAGGCACCTGGCCCTGATGGCTTCTCGGGAGCTTTCTACCAGAAATCCTGGGCTACTATTGGTGATTATGTGTGTGATATGGTGCTGGAATTTTTTGCAGGTAAATCTTCTCTTGACTCGATTAATGAGACCAATATTACTTTGATCCCTAAAGTAGCTAAACCAGAGCATGTCTCTCACCTTCGCCCCATTGGCCTTTGTAATTTTTCTTATAAAATCATCTCCAAGATCCTGGCCAATCGCATGAGACCTCTACTTTCTAAGTGCATATTACCTAATCAAGGTGCCTTTGTACCTGGTCGATGTATTCAGGATAATATTATCATTGCCTATGAGGTTTATCACTATCTGAGGAGGAAAAAGGATGGGAATAAATATGAGTTTGCCCTTAAGATGGATATGAGTAAGGCTTATGACAGGGTTGAATGGGCCTTCCTGCAGAATGTGCTTTTAAGGTTTGGGTTTTGTGAGGATTGGGTTTCTCTTGTTATGAAGTGTGTGAGTTCCGTCAAGATGAATTTATGTCTATCCGGTGAAGTTGTTAGCTCCTTTTCACCCGGTAGGGGCCTTCGGCAAGGTGACCCTATCTCACCATACCTATTCATTCTGGTAGCTGAAGTCCTTTCCATTATGATCACAAAAAACCAGGAGGCTGATTTGCTTCAGGGTATTAAATTGAGTGTTACTTGCCCGGTTCTCTCTCACAGTTTTTTTGCGGATGATGCTCTTGTATACATGAATGCAAATTGGAGGAATTGTTGTAAATTGGCTTCTATCCTTCATCAGTATTGCGAGGCTTCTGGCCAAGTGCTGAATCTTGATAAATCTAGTCTGTTTTTCTCTTGAATCGCCCTAATGACTTGTGGGCTCGTGTTGTGAAGAGTATTTACTTCCCCAAGACAGAATTTATGGACGCGGTCAAGGGCTCCAAGGCTTCATGGTGTTGGTCCAGCATCCTTGAGGGCCGAGAATTTCTAAGACAGGACCTTCAATGGGATGTGGGTGATGGGCAAGCCATCAGAATTTGGGGTGACAATTGGGTCCCTAGTGCCACCTTTCCTGAAAAAACCGTAGAATAGTGAGGATTTCTTTGTCAAACATGGAAAGGTTAGTGATCTAATCATGGATGGTGTGTGGAACCTAGCTCCCATTGCGGCCTTTATATCAGATGACGTTAAGGAAGCTATATGTGCTATCCCGATCCCTAACAATGGTTTAAAGGACAAACTTTTCTGGACTGCTTCAAATAATGGTGCATATACGGTTAAGGCAGGGTATCATACTGAAAAGGAAAAAGCCTTAGGTCCCCCTACTAAAGAAGGTACTTCTTGCGTTGTCCCCACCTCTAGTTGGAAATCGGTTTGGTGCCTCAAAGTCATTACTCGGGTGCAACATTTCATGTGGCGGATTCTTAATAATGCGGTGGCTACTAATGTTGCTCTATGTGCCAGAAGGAAGTCTTCTGTTAGCCTATGCTCTATCTGTGAATAAGCTGAGGAGAACCTTGACCATCTTTTTTCCATTGCCATTGGACACGTTGTATTTGGTTTGGATGTAGTTTGAAATTTAGGTTCGATTGTTCCAATGTGACCAACTTCAAAGCCTGGTGGTTGCGGATATCTGGTATGAAATCTCTTATATCTAAAAATATCTCATTACTTTGCTGGATATTATGGTATATTTGGAAACAAAGGAATGCTAAAGTTTTCAACCATTTGGAACCCAATCCCTTTGCTTTCATTGAATATGCCAAGATGAGTAATGCTGAATTTTGGAGTCAGTGTGATGAATTGCGATCTGCGGTTAGGAACACGGGCAATCCAATTGCTCGATGTGACCGTTGGGCTCCTCCTGCTTCTGGTTATTTTAAATTCAACAGTGATGGTGCTTTTGATTCAGGTCGGAATCATGCTGCTATTGGGGTGGTTTGTCGTGACCATCAGGGCGCTTTTCAGTGGGGTTTTGTGGATAAAATCAAGTCTTTATCAGCCTTTATGTCTGAAACCCTTGCATTAAAAAGGGCTCTTATGTTAGCGGTGGATTTGGGCCATGACAAAGTAGTTTTTGAGACCGATTGTCTTTTCTTGCTTACTTGTATTGATGCTAAGTCTCCTGATTTGTATGACTGGAGGAGTAGAGGTATCCTTCTTGATATTATTGGCCTTTTTTTTTGACAGGGTTGGGTTTTCTTTGTCTTTTATCCCTCGAAGGGGTAATAGAGTAGCTGACTTTCTAGCAGCGAGTGCTTGTAAGGAGGTGTGCCCAATCGGGTGGGTTTCGCAACCATCACCTTCTTTGTCTTCTCTTCTAACCTTGGATGCTCAGGAGGCTAATGTTGTTGAGGATGATTCTCTTGCCTCTAGTGCGGATCTGGTGGCTGGCTAATATCTTTCTTTCTGTGTTGTCATTGTTTTCTTTGTTATCATTTTAGCTGTTGTTTTGAGACCCATTGTATCCTGCATCTGTTTGCAGCGTGCTTCTGTGCTTTTAGTTTGGCGCCTATGCTTTAGGTTGATGTCTTGTTTGTTGTTTTGGATTTCATGTTATCCTGTATCTGTTGTAGTGGTCTGATTTTATATAGTAATGAAAGTATACTTTCCGAGCAAAAAAAAAAATACAACAACAAAACAACAAAATACGTCAAATACAAAGAAATAGCCAAATCACCGTACATAAAATATTTAAGAATCAAAGTAGAATCATGGACAAAAGTAGCCTCCTCAATATCCAAGGTTAGAAGTGACAAGCAAGAAAGTGTTGGTTGGAAAACCCATCCAAACGAGCACACCTCCTTATAAGCATGAGCTGCAATTAGAGCAGCTGAACAAATTCCCCATATTGAAGAAAAGAACACGGAAAACCCAACCTCAGACGAAAGAAGACTCATGATGTCCTGAAGAACACTTCTGCTCCATTGTTGAATCAGATCTGGTGACCTTGACCACACACCAAGCAACACCTCTTTAAATTTTCCCCCAAGAACGCAGATCCGAGCTATCAAGTGATAATCGGATCTAATAACGTCCAAACAGCCAGCCAACCAAGAGGATTTGAACGTAGATCTTACAAATCTGTTTATTTCTTAAGACAAGAATACCACCACAAAACCTAGTACCACAAAAAAAGCAACAAAAAACAGATAAATCTCACCTTCAGAGATCAGATCTGGAGAAGGAGAAGAGAGGGCTCGCCACAAGGACGGGAGATGGCCACATCCGACGGAACTCAGAGAGAAAACCACGAGATCCAAGATCTGGACTCTAAACTACCTCTCGACTTATCTGTGCCACAAAAAAAGGGGTGCTCGCCGGCGGCTTGTGAGTACAAGCCACCGGCGAGAGGGAGCATACGGTGAGGGAGGGGAAGTGCAGAAGAGAGAAGGAGGAGAAAAGAAAGGAGAAGAGAGAGAGACCCTCTCTTAGTCTTTTGCATCCCATTTAAGATCGATGGATTACAAACCATATATATACATCTGGTTTGAGACATTGAGACAAAAATTAATGGTAGCAATCTAAACTAACCATGAAATCTATGCCCGTTTGGAAAGCCATTTAACAGGGAAAAAAGCTCCATGCAGGGGAAGAAGCTCGGTTGTGACCGTTTGGGTAAGCGTTTACGTCATTGGGCTTTTTAGTTGAAAGCTCGATTTCGCAGAAGCTCGGCCATGGAGCACCAGTGAGTGTTGGAGATGAAGCTGAGGAGAGATATTGGTTTGGGAAAGAGAGGAGCGTTGGTTTGGGAGGCAGGAGTGTTGGAGAGCTGTGATTAGTAGAGGATGAGTTTAATAATATAATTTTGAATAATTTTGAATAATAGTTTAACAATAATTATAGAGACATAGGTTTGGTTGGGAGCCAATTTTTTTAATAATAATTTAAATTTTAAAATTTAAATTTAATTTTATATATTCAATTATCGTAATATATACAACTAAATAATATATGTAGTATTTAACAAGATTTATACCCTTTTTAATCATTCTGTATCTTAATTGATTTTTCAAATAATAATCCAAACACGTTTCAATTTGGAAAAAAAAAAATCACTTCTATTACCGTCAATCCAAATACAAATCACGTTTACAATCTTACTTTTTTTTCCTATCTTATTTCTGCAAAAGTCAAATAGAAAATGAATCATTTTTCCCACCACTAACCTAATCTAAACAGTCATGGATTGCTATATCATTGATTACTGTTGTTGTCACCATAATGGACGCGCATGGGGGGTTGGAATTTGGAATATTACAAATAGAATTATCAATTAATATTAAATTAGATAAAAATATACAGACAAAAAAATGTTGCTATCCAATTTATTGCATGTGGACTCCTCTTTAGCAGTTATGCGACAATCTCATTCAATTTGACGTTGCACCTCAATTAATTATCCCTAGAATCGTCATCTTGATAAAATAATTAAACAAGCACATTTTGGATAAATGGCTTTTATATATGTATAAATAATTTTCATATACTACCTCCGGTCCTAATTATAGAAATATTTTTATAGTGTATTACATTATAAAAGTGTTTCTATAATTAGGATCGAAGGGGGTAACACATTTTCTTAACAGTTAAATACGAGAGATTAAGACCACCAAACGCTTAGGTCAACTGGTAAGGGGTTGTCCTAACTTAACCACGGGTCTTGAGTTCGAGACGTGGGAATGCAGCATGCGTGGGTGGTAGAGGCTTCCCCGAAGGGGCCACCGGTCTCGGTCCAGTTAGTTTGGGGCCGTTGATGTACACGAAAGATAGTTTGCCTGGATATCGGATGCTCTAAGCAAAAAAAAAAAAAAAAAAATACGAGAGATTAAGAAATTGAAAGATACAGACAGCCATCTGATAGTCTGGAAACAACCATTTGGGATAAGTGTTGTGAACCAAATGTATTTATAAATTAAGAATGCGCAGTCAAATCAATATATCAATATGTAATATAGGCTTTATTTTTACTCTAGTTATTTCACTAAAAAGTTACAATTGGACTATCAAGATGGGTTAAATATTATTTTTGTCATGGAAGTTTTGGTTAGGGGGCATCCAGCACCCAGAAGTTTTCTTGGTATCATTTTTGCCCCGGAAGTTTACAAAAAGGAGCAAATATGCCCTGGAAGTTTTTTTTAGGAGCAAATTTGCCCTGGAAGTATTTTTAAGGAGCAAATTTGCGTAAACTTCCAGGGTAAAAATGATACCACAAATGATCAATCCAACGGTTAAGATCAACTGATGGGCAAGATTGCTACATTTGTAAACTTTCGGGGCAAAAATGATACCAAAAAAACTTTCGGGTGCTGGGTGCTCCAAACCCAAAACTTCCGTGGCAAAATTGGTCTTTATCCCTATCAAGATTAGAGCCAGGAAATCGGGCCGAACCCGTTTAAGCCATGACTCTTCAAGGGTCGGGCTTATAAAATAGAGTCTTTAAATAAAGTCAGGCTGAGAGCTTAAAAGGTCAGTCCTGTAGGGCTAAGGGCCGGCCCTGTTAGGCCCATTGATTTTTTTTTTTAACTTGCCCAATTGACAGTTGTTCACTTGCCTTACTATCCGAGTCTAACCATGAAGGAAGTTACTTGCCTGCCCTGTTGCCCGGTACTCACTCACTTAGTCACTCTCACAGTCTTAGTCATTTTTATCATTCACTTCACGCCTCTCTCCTCAATCTCGTTGTCTCAACCTCATACAAACATAGTCACGCTTCAGTGCGTCGCGGATTCACGACATTAGACCATCAGTGCTTCACTGATTATTAATTAGTAATTGTATTTGTTTGTTGCATAATGCGTGTTGTTTGGATCTTAATATTAACAATATTTATTTGATAAATTAGAACTTTAATTGTTATAATTTACTAATTATATTTTTTTAGGAAAAAACGTAGGAAGAATTGTTAAAATTTATAAAAATAGCTTCTGGCCCGGGCCTGCATACTCTCGGGTCAGGCCTTGAAAAACATATATTTTTCTTACCCCAGGTCTAAAAAGTCTGGCCCTTTTAGGCCCTAGCCCTTCAAGGGTTGTCCCTGATTCCCAGCTTTAATTAAGATCTCTCTCTCTCTCTGTTTTTTTTTTTTAAAAGAAAAAAAAAAAATTTGTTCTGCCTTCTTGATACGTACCCCTATCTAAAATATAAGTCTTTTTTTAACCTAAGAAAAAGTCTTATATTTTTTCTCTAAAATATAAGTCATTTGGAGAGTAATTAATTCTTATTGATCTTTTTTTTTTTCTATAATTAGTACTTAAACATGACCCCTCATATTTATTATTTTTATTCCACATTCTTTAATAGGGGTAAAGTTGAAAATAATAATAATTTAAGATAGATTTAACAAGTTAATAATCTTTTATTTTCTTTTTAATGACAAAGTTGAATGTGACTTGTATACTTTGAGTGGAACTGGAGGTAATACACGGCGAATATATCATAATCACCATATTAAAGCATAATAATGGAAGCAAGTGATTTTAATATACACTTCCAAATGCATTTTAGGTCTCTTCAAATTTTGTAAAATGCCTTATATAATGAAATATATTCTTTAAAAAATGCCTTATAAATTTATGTAAAAAAATTCCTTTTTTATTTATTTAAGATGGATGGATTATAAACCATGCACATCTGGTTTGAGACAAAAATCAATGCCAGCAATCTGAACTTGCAATGAAATCTATATGGATTGCTATTTCATTGATTACTGTTGTTGTCACCATAATGTACGTACATGAGGGCCTTGGAATTGGAATATTACAAATATAATTATTAATTAATATTAAATTATATAAAAAAATACAAACAAAAAAACGTTGCTATCCAATTTATTGCAGGTGCACTCCTTTTTAGTAGTTATGCGACAATCTCATTCAATTTGACGATATACTTCAATTAATTATCCCTACCTGAATCCTCATCTTGATATAATATTATAATTAAACAAGCATATTTTGGATAAATGGATTTTTTATATATAAAAATAATTTTCATATAACACATTTTCTTAACAGTGACAGTTGATTTATTAATGGAATAATCATTTTAATAATAAATTTAAAATGACTATAAAGCCATTCCCTATTATCAAGTATTCCCGATCGCCCAACTTATTGACCGTAATATATGAACAACAAAAATGACATTTCATAATAAACAACCATAATGTAAAGTAAAAATATAAAAAGTACATTTTAAAAACCTCATTTGGTCCGACACCAAATACCAGTTCTCCTAAAGTTTTATATTTTAGAATGAAGTATTCATTTTGTTTATAGTACTTTTTCAAAAAAAAACATCTTTTTTATAATGTTGCCCTTACCTCCCTCATCACGGTTAGACGTCAAAGAGCTCTTTCCATTTACCTTCCTCCTCATCCCCATACTCGCCTTCTTCCTCGTCATCCTCACCCTCCTCCTCCATCACCGCCTCCTAGTCAAGTATAACCCTTTCATGTGGTACATTGTTTCTAGAAAATCTATCACAAAATTTTGATATGTTAAGACTTAATTGATTATCAATCACATACACATTTTGAATCTGGCTGGTTTCATTAATTGGAGATGGCCTTGGTAGATTCTCTTTGGCAATTGTGGTTGTCGGCCAAGCAAACAAATAAAATAAAACAATTTTTTTGCCCAATCAAATAAAACAATTTTGTACAACCTTTGAGGTGTCCCCTTTTAATGGCATTTTGGGGTTCCTCTATTATTTTTTATTTTTAAAAAAAAAGATACAGATACTAGTTTTTCTAGACAAATTTTTATATGAATTACACCAAGAAAGTTGTATTTTCTAGACTTGTGAAAAGTATTTAATTCCATATATATATAGACCCAGTCTACACGAATTCTAAAATAAATTGTAGGTAATATATATGTGTGTGACCCTTAATATAAGACATATTTACCTAATTTAATTAGATTAAGGAAGTTATTTAAGTTAGCTAATATGACATGAGTAGAACCAGAGTCTTACAATAATGATTTTGCAAGGGCCACCGACAACGTAGAATCTTAATATGAGAAAAATAGAAAATACAATGTGATTGAGAAATTAATGATAAATAGAGAGCCTTGATCACGTGTCCCTCCCCTTGATATGACTACCCCTATTTATAATACAACATAGAGTGGTATGGTAGGTCGGTTCTTCATTTTTTGGATTTTCCCGACTTTGGTGGGTATCCCTTAATGTCGCACCTTCTTCTCCGGGTTTGTCATGTCACATAGTCTCTTGAGCTTGATCATAATCTTGGCTCGTACTTATTGGGCAACTTTTCTTGGGCCTTCCTCTTATGGAATGTCTTGCATACAAGCGCAACCTATTAAATTGGGCCTTACATTAAGTCCCCCCACTCTTTAAGTCCAATTAAGTATTGACTTGAAGAGAGGATAGGCTTAGAAAAGATGAAGGCAAGGAAATTAGCCAAAGCGGATAGTCAGTTAAGTTTTTTGGTCAGACCATCCAATCTCAGTCTCGCTAGCCATCGTGGAGCATAACAAGGGCAAAAACAAGCAAGGAACAAGCAAAAAAACAAAAGGGCAATACTAGTTAGTTCGAACATGGGGGCATTGATCTTAATTTTCTTGCAACAGCCTCATCAATTACTGACACATCACATATTCTTTCCATGGTTCATCGTTTCTTATTTTCAGAGTGATTTGGCAAGATTGGAGTCTTAAGGTGCTACCGACTCACTGATGTCCTATCTTACCCAAATGTTTCAAGTATGTATTATGCTAACCTTTCTTTTGCGTAGGACAACATTTGGACTAACCTTTAGCAATGTCTTTGCTTATAGGGTTTTCTAGCAAGTTTTTACTTGGAGAGGGAGGCTTCCAAGCTAATTTCGCAGGCTTTTGAAAAACACAAGACGATCCAAGACTTAAAACAAGCTGTTGTTTGTATGTCAGATTCTCAATCTAAACTTGAAACTCAGCTAGAAAAGGTGACAAAGGAGCTGGCAAAAGTAAAGCATGAGTTGTCAATCTCACACATTGAGAACAACGGGTTGAAATAGCAACTTGAAGATATTGTTGTGGAAGCAGCATTCCGTACTCCAACCCAGCTGATGAAGGAGTTCAAAGAGGGTCGATCGAATCGATAGGATCTTGACTAAGCAATAGCAGAATATTAGACCCTTTTTTGTGGTGGGTTAGAAGATGATAGTTTCATTAATGGCGTTAGTGATGGAAATAAAAAAGAGACGTATGAGCTTTTTGTTGGAGCCCACTCTAATTTGGCTTCTCTTGGGTTCTTTGAGCTCGGGTTCCACTTTTTGTTCTAGATGCGCTTTGCCAAACTATGGGATTGTTGGTAATTTGTTCACTTAACAGTTGTGGAAAGTTAGCTTTATATCATAACATATCATCCCTAATGACTTTTCCTCGTTTTGTGGTTTGTATGGCTGTTATTTTTTGTGTGTCTGTTATGCACAGCTAATATATTCTGTGTTATGTAAACATGCCAATATAGAACTTTGTTTGCTAGAAATTTTATGTATGTTAGTACATACTATAACATTGTTGTAATATTTGACCAAGTATGCAAATTTTGGTCAATTAGTATGTACATCACATCTTCGCGGCCCGATTTATGTTCCATCGTGGGACACCTAAAGTTGGGTTTTCAACATTGAGAAGTGTCGGTGTAAAGCGCTCGTGAATTCTATGATGCATCAGTTTTGTGACTTGTAGCTTAGTAAGTCGATCTTGTATGCCAAGTATAAGCTAGTGAGTCGATTCGTATATAGTATATAGAATATGAATGAAAAGATGAAAACCAAAATAAGCGGAAGGTAGAAAAATTGACACAATTATATTAAGTTAAACAACAACTTGGTGCGTATTACACAAGAGTACAACCTCATGCCCCTAATTGAATAACAATTGGATAGTCTTGCAATTGCTATTGAATTTTAATGACTTAGTTGAAGAATTCAATATAAAGAAAACCTATCACACAATATCAGAATTCCCTTCGTGATAGGACTATACAGCTTAGAGTGTCAATCACTTTATCACATTTCCTGTTTTTGCAGGAGTTTGAACTAATTCACATGAACTAATAGAAAAGTTATATTGTATTCTTGGTAGGAACATTTTGTCTAGGAGAGTTGATACATTATTGGTACGACTTCCTCCTTAGTGAGTCATTGGATATGGTTTCACCTTTCAATTATGGGTGGACTATCTATGACTTTTATTTCTCCTATATGATGGCTCGGTATCGTGATAGCGTGTCTGATTTGTGCTCACCTCGTCTTCTTCCCATTTGATTTGGGTCTAGGCTTGGGCTAATACATCGTCCATGTAATGACAAGTATATTTCGTTAGTTCCTCTTATACATATAGAGTTAGCATGCAAACCAATGCAAATTGTTGTTTAGAAGTCACAATTTGGTAAGTTGATTTTTCTTTTTTGAACCTACCAACATAATCTCGTAACAACTCTTGATTTCCCTAATCAATATATATATAAAATGTCATCCCACAAGCTGATCAAAAAAAGGCTTATCTATGGCTCCTCTCACATTTTACTGTTCATAAGCCAGATTGAAAATTCTCGGGCTGCGCATAAGCTGATCTCCACCTGCAATCCCCCGCCCCAATTTCAAATTCAAATCACTCATCCCCTTGATATATGCGTCAATCACGGGATATTGACGTCAAATCAAAAAGCTTTTTGACTTTCCATTTCTCTTCCCCGTAGGCTTCTCTTTATACTTTAACCAAAAAAAAAAAAAGGCAAGGCTTCTCTTCATCTTCCCCAAGGCTGCTCTCAGACTCTCACTATACGCCTCCTCCTTTGTCCGATCGTTAGCAAGGGCAAATCAATATTCAGACTCAAAACACTGTTTACAACCTCATGCTCAAGCGTACTGAGCTCCGTCGTCTCCTTCGGGTGTATCTTGTGGCGCTCTCAGTTAGCTAAGCACGTTTCTTGACCGTCGTTCTCTCCGTCGTCGTGCTCTACGTCGCTGATTCGTCCATGGCAGATCCCGGTCCCGGTTCGAGTTCTAGGTCTTTCCTCATCTCTCTTCTCAGTTTATTTAGTCCTGCCCTTTAAACTTGAGCTTCATTCCTTACTCCTCCTTCTGTCGTCCTCGGTTTTATTTTGCTCTCTGTAGTGTAAGCAGTACAAGTTCCCGTCTTCAGTTTCACAATATTAGGAAAGTCGTCATCATTAATTTTGAAATGCGATTTTCAATTCAAGTTTAAAATTAAGAAACTCGATAAAGCATTTTCCCCGAAATTTGAGAACTTAATATGGAATGATGGGAATGACTTCTCTTTTTTATCGCTTGCGTCTGCGTGAACGATGATGGATTAAACCTAAATAACAATAGAGGTTGTATGTTGCTGGAAGTTAGCTCTATATTTTGCTTTTGAAGTCAAGTCTTTCTTTCATATCTTTCCTCCCTCAGTAACATAATTACGTGTTTACGCTTTCAAGCTATCGGTATGTAGCTTTTTCGGTTCCTTTTTTAAGAAAAATCTTATTGTGTGTATCGGTGTAAAGATAAGTCTCGAGAGAATTTATTATATTAATTTTTTAATTATCTAATAACTTACTTTTTCCTCACTTGCGATGCGAGATGATGGTTTGGATCACTTTGACGATGATGGATTTATCGTTGGCTTTTATGAAGAAGAGGAGGATGACAATCCACAAGAAACACAGTGGATGAAAAAACAAAAGAACAAGAGGTTCATTTCGCTAACCAGATCTTGGGTATCAATCAGGAAAAAATGGTAAGCATTTGCGTTTATGATATTGTTCTCTGGTGACATTGTTGGTAGCAAATATATGATTCTAGGTATTTGAATTTGTTATTTTGTTCAATGAGTAACAGTATTGTTTGGTAGCAAATATAGCCCACACTGTTTCATATTTTTGTTCAATCTAAGAAAAGTTCTGCTGTAGGATAAATCAGTAGAAGGTTTTCCACAAATGGAAACACTTTTACAGTTGGAGGGTAATTTGTTGTTGACCATCTTACACATCAAAGCAAGACTCACCAACCATGGGAAGCTTGGGGTTATACCAGGTTTTTAGGGGCATTGCTAATGTTGAAATGTTTTTCTCAATCAATCTTTTCCTCTGTTTCATGCTTGCATCTATTTGAATTTCCTAAAACATGATAGCTTTCATAGTTTTAAAAAGATTTTAAGAAGATTGCAGCTCATCTTTAGGAAGTTTTAAAAATATTTTTAATAACAAAAAATGCACACTGATGCATGATTTGCTAGTGAGCTTTGTTGTGTGATGCATTTGATAAGTTGCCCCGTTCATCCTACATCATCAATCCTCGGCGCTCTCTTCTTTTTCCTTCCCCAAAGCTTTGTTCTTTGGATTCATACTTGTGTGTTATCCCTTTATCCTTTGGTTAATGTCCTTTATTTAAATGCGAGCTAAAACTTTTGCTTTATCTGTT